>JBBMKE010000007.1:2318203-2334653 GCA_037834125.1 Lippia alba
AAGGAGTACTGAATCACATCAATGACACGTTAGATATTTCTTTATCTGAAAGTTTCTATTTTCAGAAATAGATATTTCTTTTCTCATTTAGGAATCTTCTCACACGGGACACCTCAATGTACCTACTTATGATAAGTAAGCACCCTCATGTATCATGCATGTATCAACCATACACTTTGCACCCCATGAAAGAAGGTGGTCATTCTTAAGGGCGTGATCACGCGAGCAAGTCTCGAATGAATCATATCGACACTCCCAATGTCTTTTGGACTCATCGGCTTGTAGTGATTTCTAATCATGACATGAAATTTAGGGCTCGTTTCATGAATCACTTCGCTTAAGTGATACAGTCCTATAAGTCATTGAGATTAGTGGAGCTCTTATACATGCGCAGTAAATGTAATTATACAGTCAAACAAGAACATCTAAAGAAGTGTTGCCTCAATTTATTTATTATTCAAAGATTGTCAGTGATTTACAAAAGGATAAGTACAAAGCGGCCTATTACATCGGCTTTAAAGGCACTATTCCTAACATAAAAGATGTTGACTACCTTGGTAACAACCTAGGGGCTTCTAGCAACGAACCTTACAACCAACAGTCAGCTATCATGATCCCTCTCAAGTTGTTGTCCTATGTCTTTAGTTGTGCGTTCTTAGACCTATGACCATTAGATCGGGAACAAGTATTCTCAAAAATGACGCCAAATTATACCACAATTATAATCATACCATAAATTACTCGATGAAGTACCATAAAAGGTCGTTGAACAAAGCTAACAACCCTACGAACTAGATGCACAAACCATCGTCAATTAGACATATAGAGAGTCACTTCTATAAAGAAATACAAAAAATTTATGAATCAAATATTAAATGTAGTAAAAGTCTTTTAAGTCCCCCATTCTCCATGTATACTTAGCGGGATGGATGGAGGGTAATGCCACTCCGCCCTCCCAAATTTTGGAATTTTTAAAGTATATATAATATGTTTATAATTTTATCCTTTGAAATTAAAATTTTCGTCGTCTTTTATACTAAAGGAAAAATTACATTTAACTACCTTTTATTTAGGCCTAATTAAAATGCAGTCAATTATTTTCGAAAAATTATATTTTAGTCCCTATATTTTTGTTTGATCTGAGGTCCTTAACATAATTTGTAAAAGTACATTTATGCCCCTAACGGTTTTATGAGTGTTACATTGAATATATGACTAAAATTACAAAATCATCCCTAAAGTTTACAAAATTAACAAAACGATCCCTACAAAATATGATTTTAACAACAAATCAGGAGCATTTTGGGAATGACATACCTGAACCCTAGAGACCACAAACGGTTCTTAAATGTTAGGGAGTAATTTGTGATTTTCTAAAAATTGTGGATTAAATTGTAATTAGGCCTAAATACAGAGTAGTTAGATGTAATTTTCCCTATATTAAATCTTGATTTTGTTTCTGTTGTGATTACTTAAGACTTTTGTAGCGCTAGACAGAGATTTGGGCCATAAATTAAAAATTAGTAATTATATAAATAATTCATACACATGGGGGCCGTAAATTAAAAATTAGTAATTATATAAATAATTCATACACATATCACTATATCACCAGCCAATCTTGCATCGGTTTGCTCCATGAAATTTAAGAATCCTGTAGGCATGATCAGTTGGCCTTCTACTATGGTTTTAAAATGGACGACTTAAAAGGCCCAATGTATGATTACTTGAGTTTCGAATTATGGTGCTCTTTCTTTCCTAGCGACACGGCTGAATTATTTTTTCTGACCCAAATTGTATATAATATAAAAAATGTTTATATCTATAATCGTATAATAAAATACATATTTAATACAAAATATATAATTGTATAAATATTTACTACATACATTTTGAATTAAGTATATATTATGTTTACAATATATATCACATGAGACTCGCGAATTAGCTCATACAAATTGTGAATATGCTCAAAGTTTAATTCGATTTCAATGGAACTCACTCGAAATCAATCTAATTCAATTTTAATCAAAATTACGAGCTCACTCAATTAGTTTGCAGCTAACTTTAGCCTTTAGGACAGCTGGCCTTTCCGTTTTTAAATTGATTTCCTCTGCTTACTTTCTCTTATATCTCATGTGATAAGTGGATAGATGTATCAATATAGGCCGCTATTTGCACACAATATACAAATCTCACTGCTTCCCACCACCTCTCCTCAACCCTATAGTATAATAATTTCTCATACATCACCCACTATTTTTTTTATAAAATTGTTGTTTCATAATCCTCCAAAGTCCAACTTATGAAATTCATCTTTTATGCAAATTTGTTAAGCTTTATTCGGCTTTTATTATTTTAACATAAAACTAAATAAAACAATTTCTTTTAAGACGTGAATAATTATAGGTTTTATTTATAATTGTTTTAATAATTTAAAATGAACGAAAATAAAAAAGTACAGAGAATAATCCCCCCTCAAGAAACTTATATATAATCAAATCCAAATGCATTCACAAGAATTCTTCACTCAGAAGCATCGCCACAACAAACTGAAGAAATCAAAGTATCAAACCCCCCAAAAATGGAGGCAGAGGTTGCTGAAACTTCATCCGCTCCAACCAAATCAGTTCCTCAAAGCTCAAAGGCCAATTTCGAGATGAAGGCTTACGGTTCAGGTCTCAAATGGGTTTTCCTCGATCATTCCAGCTTATGGAGAGCTGGGCTTTCATGGTCGATTTTTTTCCTGCTAAATATCGGTGTTCCAATCGTATCCCACTATCTGTTTTCTTGCTCCGAGTGTGATTTCAGCCATCAGAGGCCTTTTGATGCTGTTGTCCAGTTATCGCTCTCGGTTTTCGCGGCAATCTCCTTCGTCAGTCTCTCTTCGTTCGCGCGGAGATATGGCCTTCGCAGGTTTATGTTCCTTGATAAATTGTGCGATCAGAGCGAGAAAGTTCGACAGGGATATGCTCATCAGCTTAATGTGAGTTTCTCAGTTTCAAAATTATTTTATTCCATCCAAGTTTTTGTGTATAATTGCGGAATTAGGTTTTGGGGTCGGATTTTGTGTGTGAATTTTGGTGTTTGAGCTCTTGAATTGTTGCTGTGTTTCTGTTTTTGTAAATAGTGAGCTTGATTTACTCGCTTGATCATGTATTTTTACGATTTGTATACTAGCGTATTGAGTTTGATCAGTTGCTAACGTTGATCATTTGATGAGGATTCTTAGTTGTTTTTTACTCTAGTTTGGGCATTCATTTAGGAATAGTTTCTAGGTTTTTGATTTTTGTAGATCTTAATTATTTGATAATTTATCTTTGCAGAGATCCATGAAAATACTATCAGCTTGTGTTCTCCCTTGTTTCGTGGCTGATAGTGTCTACAAAGTATGGTGGTTTAGCTCATCTGGAACCCGAATCCCATATTTATACAACGAGTACTTGAGCAAGATCATAGTCTGCATATTATTGATGTGTTCGTGGCTGTATCGCACCTCACTCTGTTTTATTGTCTGCATCCTCTTCCGCCTCACGTGTCATCTTCAAATACTCAGATTGGAGGATTATGTGAAGGTCTTCTTGAGGGAATCTGATGTTGCTGAAGTATTGATTGAACATTTGAGGATCAGAAGAACACTGAGGGTTATTAGCCACCGGTTTAGAAGGTTCATTTTGTCGACTCTGTTCTTAGTGACAATAAGTCAGTTCATTTCGTTGCTGGTAACGATGAAACCGAGCTCCACGGTCAACATTTTCACAGCTGGAGAAATTGGGGTAATTCCAAAACTGTCAAATCTTTATGCTGCATAATTACATGATCCTCACTTTTAAATATGTTTAGTTACAGAAAACTACCCTTAGTCGATTTAAAATTATGAATCTCTGTCAAGAAGGCTGAAGTATGTCCAAACTTGATTTTGGACTGTGTTGTATATGTATAGTATATGTATACGCATAAACGAATAGTTTGAAAAAGTTATGGAAGGGGGGTAATTGTAAGACGGAGATGAGTTGTGAGGGAGGTTTGTGTAATTCTGAAACGAGGAAGGGATATTCGTGCAGTTATTCGTGATTTAAAATCATGTTCTAACTCTCATTTCATATTTTCACCTTGTGATGATGCAGTTGTGCTCCATCACCCTGGTAACAGGGCTATTTATCTGCTTGCGAAGTGCTGCAAGAATCACACACAAAGCACATGCAATTGCATCTCTTGCATCTAAATGGCATGCATGTGGCACCATCAGTTCCTATGATGAATCAGATTATCACGATCAAACTCCAACAGCGCAGATCACCTCAATCCAGGCAGGTAATCCAGTCACCTTCGATTGGGATACGGACGACGAAGAAGGACATGACGATGAAACGGATCCTAACACAATTTATGCGAATACTATATCTTACCAGAAGAGGCAAGCACTAGGTAGGATCAGTAAAAAGAAATATTTGTATACGTATATAATATTTTCAGTTTTGCAGTCTTAACCGAAACTCTGTTGCAGTGAAATATTTCCAGCACAACCAAGCTGGAATTACGGTGTACGGTTTTATGCTGGATCGGACCCGGCTTCGCATAATCTTTGCCATTCATCTTTCCCTCACACTCTGGATACTGAGGAAGACAATTGACATCTCATAACTTACTGGTATTGTTTGTTTCTGTTACCACAGTTTATCCATACAATCGTAGTCTTGTATATGCTGTGACTACGTCAAAACATATTTTTGTCTGTCGTTTATGATGGAGAAATCTTATTGAGCTTAGGCTAAAAGATTTGCAGCCAAGTAGACATATCAAAAAGGAATAATAAACCTTTTATTATGGTAGTGTATATCACGGCTTAGGATCTCCCGTTTCATTTACATACAACCGCCACGTGCATAAATAGAAGGCCTAGATTAGGAGAGAGAAACATTTGTGCCGTGAAAAAAATTTAAAAGATTTCACTCCTAATCTAATCTTGACTGCCTGTTTGCACACTTGTAGTGTATATGCGAATGAAATAGAAGATGAAACATAAAAATGAAACAGGATATCCTAAGTCATATATCACAACCTCGTTTATTTTGTGATAATATGTGTTTATAGGTCCAAACAGTACGAAAATGTTTGTTTTCTACTATAGTCCTTTCGAGGCTGTGGAGTTAGCAGTCGACCCGGTGTAAACAGGGCTGTCAACGGATTGGGTTTGGATCGGATTCAAACATTCCAGATCCGAATCCGATAACAAAATTTGGTAACCGAATCCGAATAAAAAAGTAAGACCATAGGTTTAATACTTTAACTGGACCGGCCCAAATCCAATTGCGTCTATTTAGAAACAAAAATAAAGCCTCAGTTTTGAACCATTCTTTCTTCCATAAACCCTAATTCTCAAGTATTTATAGAAGCCTCTCCTCCCCTAAACATTCGTTTCAAATACGCCCCCCGCCGGCCTACGCCGCCGCCGGCGTGCAACAATGAATACCCCGCCGCCGGGATGATTATATGCTGTTTATTTGTCGATTATTCTTTTTAAAACATATATTGAAAATGGAGAAAGGGTGTTTGGCAGTGATGTTAAGATACTAATCCCAGCTCATTGAGACCTTCTTCGTGTAAGGTCTGGGAAAATGCTTAGTTCTACTGAATTTTCTGAGCCGTACGCCCCTCCGTTTTTTATTTTAATTCGTTTTTACTCGGTTGTTAATCTGATCTATTTTTCATCGATTCGTATTGTTTATAACAGTAAATCTCGTTTTCAGTTCGGATAATCGAAGAAAGTTTTGATTTATTTGAGCGAAAATGGACATTAGTGTATTGAGTTTGATAGGTAAAGAGCAATCTGGATACAAATCTATGATCTGTTGCAGTTCATATTGGGTCCGATTAGGACGTTCTCTGTAGCGTTACAGAGCTTATGGAGTTTGCTAGCTTTCACCAAATTAATGGGGAAAGAGGTTGCGATTTCCTTGAAACACTCGCATAATCCCTTACGGAATTCCGGCGACGCCGTCGCCTTTTTGTCCAGGGTTTTCACGCCGCCGCAGCAGGCGGCGCTCGGCTTGGCTGTAGTGCTTTTTAGAAATGGGCCGCATGGGACCAACTGCAAAACGGCGTTGTGGCACAAAACATCCTCCGTTGGTGTTCCCCGGACGGTGGTTGCCAGAATAACCACCGCTAGTAGCCACCGTAAATTAGAACTCATCTTCATACTGTTTAATTCCCACGAAATCATCATGGACATATATATATATATATATTTATATATAGAGTGCGTAAAATGTTAAATGGTATTTATGAGCAGATTGGTTTTTTCGTTTTCCGAGTTTTAGGAAGAGTAAGGGGAAGTAAATGCGGCGCACTGCGTTTTAGAAATCATATTAGTTTTTAAAAATAATTACATTTCACAACCTTTTTTTTTAATAATTACATCGTTTTTTCTATATTTGATTTTATATTCGATTTTAAAAAAAAAAGTTTTATAGAGAATTTTTATAGAGAATTAATATGAACTTTTATTTTATCTACCCTTAGTGAGTCTAAAACTTTTGACCTATCCATTCACAAGGAGTGAATGATTTAAACCTAATTACCTATTAAATTTAATTATCTATCAACTCATAGGTGTAGATCATTTAAACATAATTATAATTTAGTCCAGTCTATTTATAATTTAGTCCAATGGAGAAATATAATTTAGTCCAGATTTTAGACCAATCTATTTAGAGCGAGAAATATCGGAGTAAAGTAAACTGAAGCTATGCAATGCAGCTAATGTAGATTAACGTCCGAATGAAAAGCTATGCTATGCAGCTAATGTAGATTGTAGAGTAATATTGTTTTGTACAATTTAAATTTTAGTGAATCCAAGTGTTTTACCGGACTTGCCCAATTGTATTTATTCCAGAAATAGAAATAAGCCCTCCTTTTTGTACGTTAACGAGTACTATGTACGAAAATGAGGACTTACAAAATATTTTACAAAATCTAAATCTCACTTTAATTACTTCTAATGAGCCCTAATACTCAGATTATCTCGAAGCACAATTGTGTACATTCACGAGTATTATGTACAAAACATTTTACTGTATTTTTCGGGGCCGGCTTATGGTTCCGTGATTAGTTTTAAAAAAGAATCAATCATACTTCTATGTGTTTTATTGAAGAGCGTTGGTATATTACCTGTGGATTCCGAATATAATTACTATTTCTCAACTTTTTTAAGACTTTGGATGTTTAGTGTTAACTTTGTTTTTATCCCTACTCAATTACACTTTAATATGATCGTATCAATTGAATCGGAGTACATTTAAATAAACGAAATTTAAGGTTTCGAGTTGCATAATAATTCAAATTCAATTTGACATAGTGACTCTGGATTATTTAAAAATTATGGAATTAGAAAAATTAAAAATGAAAATTTTTCGATATATGGTGTTCAAATCTCAATTTTACCGTCACGGTCCACGGAGTAATATCAATTATCATACCAAAAACTAAAAAGTATCATAGCAATCCAATTCTAGATTAATAGTTACATTAAAAATATATACTAGGTTAGGTAATTATTAAGTGAGAAGTACAATACAATTTTAAAGGGTTATATCCTCGACCGCAATCATTTAATATAATGTATAACATTGCTATATGCAAAAACAATTGATCTAAACTTCTAAATATCTTAAATTTAATCTAAATTTTGTTAAAACTTTTTACATTATCACTTGAGTATAGGCTTTAAATATTAAGAATTATTCACATGGTAACATTTAAATAATCGAAAATATCAACTTAAAATATTTTACCATTCGTAGATGACATGAAATATTTAAAAATTCGGATAAGATATTAGAAAAATGGTTATGGTACCGGACGGGTTGTTTTTTCTTTTTATTAAAATAATTATGAAAGTTATTTACGTATTAGTTGTGGGGCCCACTTCGTCGCATATATCAAAGAAAAACTCGATATATCATATATATGTGTCTCCATTACGACAATATATATATTCAGTAACACTGGGAAAGAAGAAATCAAATTCAATGGAGAAGATAGGGAAAAGGTTTCAGGGGAAGGTAGCCATAGTCACGGCTTCAACTCAGGGCATCGGCTTTGCCATAGCTGAGCGCCTTGGCTTGGAAGGCGCCGCCGTCGTTATCTCCTCTCGCCGCCAAGTATGTTTAATTTCCGATCGAGATCTATTCTGTTCGTTTAATTGGGATTTCGGTTAAATTCGATTCATTTTTATTTTTTGTTGGGCACTTTGGTTGTTGTTGGTGATGAATTCGCGGTGTGATTTGCAGAAAAATGTTGACGCCGCAGTGGAGAAGCTGAAGGGGAAGGGAATTGAAGCTATGGGGTTAGTGTGCCATGTTTCGAATGCTGAGCATAGGAAGAATTTGATAGATAAAACTGTTGAGGTAATTGTATGAATGAAACAGTTTGGGTTAATTTTGATGAATTATTGTTTTTTCACTGTAATTTCACTGAATTCATGCTCTGTTCTTCTTTATGATTTTGATCACGAGTGATTTGTTATGGTGATTTGCTTTCCAGAACTGTAGAAGTTTGTCTAATGACATCTGTTAGAATATGGATTGGATAATCTTCACTTGGATGTTCGTTTTTCCCCCTTTTTCTTCGTATAAACTAGATAGTTTCACATTTCCCAGGAAACGCCATTTCTGCTCCCAATTAGGATTTACGGAATTTGCATTTCTCAAATTTATACGGTGACTATGTATTGTTTGAAGTTGTATTAAAAAAACAAAAACTTCTGGAACTTCTTTGCTTACAGAAATACCGGAAGATAGATGTAATCGTGTGCAATGCAGCTGCCAATCCTTCAGTTGACGGCATCTTAGAAACTAAAGAATCGGTTCTTGACAAACTATGGGAGATCAATGTGAAAACCTCTATTCTTCTTCTACAAGTATGTCAAAGATCCATAATGAACTCTGAAGTTAATTTTCACATTTGCAACTTTACTTTGTTAACTGAGATGCATTTGTGGTGACGAACAGGCAGCAGCTCCTCACTTGAAAAAAGGCTCTGCAATTGTTTTTGTGGCTTCTATAGCTGGCTTTAATCCACCTCAAGGTTTGGCTATGTATGGTGTCACCAAAACTGCCCTTCTAGGTCTCACAAAGGTACTAAAATGTTATTTATTATTATTACGTATACATCTGAGTTAATTGCACTGTCATATTCTAAAGTTTGACCTAATTACACAAACTTGTATTGAGTTTTGAGAATTACGGAAACTTTCCCTGTTGTACCCTAAGATTTGGCCCCTAACACATGCTATTACAAAGAGAACTTGTCGAGAAAGAGGGAGAGCCCGCATTACTATTCATGAAAATAGATTCCAATTAGAGATGAGAATATCAAAATACAGCAATTCATATGTAATATAAATTCTTTGACTGGGGAAGTTTTTGTTATTGGCAAACCTTAGGGAAGTTTGTGTAATTAGTTGAAAGCCCTGCATATATCAATGAAGTTATCCCTATATCTTTTTCTTTATTTTTTTGGGACCTGAATATTTTTTGTTTCTCAGGCACTGGCAGCTGAGATGGCCCCGGATACTCGTGTAAACTGCGTTGCTCCTGGCTTTGTTCCTACTCATTTTGCATCTTTTCTTACATCAAATGATAGCATGGTAAGCCTTAAGTGCCATCTTATGTTTACTTTTCTGTTTCGATGAAGTTGATTGTTGTTGGATTTGCTTGATGTTTTCGTGTTGTGGTTTGAAGAGGAAAAGTCTTGAGGAGAAGACACTATTGAATAGACTTGGAACTGCACAAGATATGGGTGCTGCTGTGGCATATTTGGCTTCCGACGATGCTGCTTATGTTACCGGAGAAACAGTTGTAGTTGCAGGAGGAATGCCTTCAAGACTTTAAGTTGTACTCTAGTTTTCTTATGGTTCGTGTCTCCTACTAGCTTTTGAATGTACTCGTTATGTATTGGAGATGTCTTATGATGTTTAATAAAGTAAGAGGAGTAATACTTAGACACATTTCAGTCATTATTTACCTTCAGGTTGAGCTGTAGAGGGTGGTGTTGGTGAAGCCAATGTTAAAAGTCTCCAAAGTTCTCAAATCTTATTGTATTTTAATTTTTAGGTAATAGTCACCACAAAGACAACTCTGGTAGTATAATTTCTGTACAAGCACAGTGATTTAAATACAAATAAATTGATGAATGAGATTGGCAAAACAAGATTGCTGCCTACTTGCACAAGGGGAACCAACTCCTCTGTTCCCTTTCTGTGTCCCTATAATGCTTATATCTACCACAAACGAGTATTTTGACGACATTTTGCTTGTACCTTGCAAGACGGAAAATTTGATCTATACAGGAACCACATCAGTATTTGAACTTTCATCGGACATCAAAATAATCCCTTCGGTGTATGTTGGCAGAAGGCAGAACGGCAATCGACACCCCGTTGACACTGGCTCTGTAGGAGGAACAATCATTAACACATTCTCATGGCGTCGAACCACACCCATCACACTCACAGTACTTCCTTCTTTTATATAACTGCAAGGAGAAAAGAGAAGGCAGAATGATCAGTTTAATGATGTTATTAGATAGGATAATTACAACAGCATTGCCTGACACAAACTTCCGCTAAGTTTTTGAGAAATTACAAAAACTTCCCCAGCAAAGAAGTTAGATTGCATCTTAATAGAAGGTGATTTTTTTTTTAATGAATACATCCTATTTTGTCCTTAACACTAGTTGGTAATTGAACTTAAAATCCATAACTATAATAGCATGAGTTAGACAAACCTCAAAGTATGCCATGGGAAGTATATGTAATTTCATAAACACTAGGGGAAGTTCGTGTAATTAGCCCAAACTCGGGGTATGTCAGTGGGCAGAGGGATTTGAATCCAACTAAATATATCTCAGGCTACAAACAGACAACTGCACTGGGCTATAGAAGCTTGTTACCTTTCTTTAAGGCGCATTTTACGGTCATCGCTTGACAAACCTCGGTCGGAAAGCCATTTTGTGAAGTTTGGAGATAACTCTTTGTTATCCTTCGTGACATCCATAACTACATTTGGTTTGACAAATGGTGCAACTTTCGCACCATAACCTGTTTTTACGAGAGCTCTTAAACCAGTCTGGAAATCCGATATATAAAAATCCGCTGCGTACTTCTGTTAACAAAAAGAGGAAAATGAAAAAAGTAGCGAATTAGATTAACGGAGCAATTGTCCATTTAAACAACTCAAAGCTTAAAATACAATCATGCTAAGCAAGAAAAGTTATGAACTTCATGAATAAAACCAAGTAAAATACAGACCTCTGAATGTCTGCATCCCCAAGAGAAGAACCAATGCTTAGAATTTGCTGGTTTTCCTCGGAAACCTCTGTATTCGTATAACTCCGAGGAAACATATACACATCTCGGTACCCTCTGAAATGAAGTTTCAAGAGGTATGCTTCCACAGGTGACAACCTACGCAACAACAAACAATGCAACCCTAAAATAAATACAAGAAACGAGAAAACGACCAGCAGTCAAAAGAAACAACTTTTCTCAGCATGATCACTTCTCAATCCAGCAATTGAACTTCAACCCCCATTCCCACTCCTCCACATCTAGTGCAATCTTATGAACAAATCATCCCAACACTCGAGAACAGACCTAGACTAACAAATCCTCGAGTCCCGTATTTAAACTAATCCGATATAAAAGAATCAACCCCCCGATTAATCGAAACAAAGAATACAAACACACTAATACACACCAACATGGTTTCCAACAGAACAATGAATAACGAAAACAGAATTTCCACAACACTACCAGAAATAGCATTGACATAAACCAACAAATCTCCCCAGAATAGCATAAAGAAATCCCAATTCCATGATTAGACAAACACTTAGTCAATCACAGTTGACATTTTCCATAAAAAAAAAAAGACCAAACAAATGCAAGATTCAGAAAGACGAGTTTAGCATTTACCCCCGTAACCTTCACATATTGTCCATCAACCGCACCCCTAATCTCCGCATTGGGGTACTTCCTCAAGAACCCCACAATCCCGCGCTTCTTGTATGCGTAATTCCACACCAAAATTACGGCGACAGGGACCAACACGGCCACAACCGCCACCAGAACCACCACCTTCTCAACCGCCGCCGCGAGAAACGCCCCCACCACCAACCCCATCACCGCCACCACCAAGAACACCCACATTGCCACCCGCGACACCCGGAACCCCAACTTCACCTCCTCCCCCAAGCTCGTCACCGCCGAGCCGTAAACTGCCTTGTTGAAAGCCGCCACCGGAGCAGCCGGCAGCAGCAGCGCGTCGAGCTGACCGGACCGCCGATTCGAGCTGGACGAGCTGAGCGGACCGGAGGTGATCAAACCGGTGGGCTGAATCGGCGTCATCGGGCCGGAAAAAGACGAGGAAGAAGAGGATTTCTTGCTGATGGGGCCCGAGCTAGTGGATTTCAGGCCCAATGTGCCCGAACTCGGGCCGGATCTCGCGGATCCGCTGTGGGTGCGAGAATGGAGGAGTTTTGGGGGGCCCGCAGGGGGGTGAGGGTGTTCGACGCCGTACATTTTGCCGAGCTCGCCGGATTTCTTGACGTCGCCGCCGGTGTAGATGACGGCGCGTGAGGCGACGGTGGGGAGGCGGTCCTTGTGGGGGAGGTGCTCGGGGCGGCCGGAGACGATGAGGCCGCTGCTGAGCTGGTGGGATCCGGTTCTTGTGCTCATTTTGGAGTTCTTGGTGAGTGTGTTTGTGTTGTTTTTTTTTTTTTTGCCGGGAAGTTTGGGTTTCGGTAAAGATGGAAGCTTTTAGGGAGGGAGGGAGTTTGTGCTGTCAGAGTGTAGGTGGGAGGGAGTGAGAGTGGAGGTATGTGGAATGACGGGAAAGGGTATGGGAGTGGGGTTTATTTACTCTTTTGGCATTGGGAGATTTGAGATTAGGGGAGGTTTACTTCACTTTTTATGATGATTTTGATGTTAGCAAATTAACATAGTAAAACATAGGTTGTTTAATTAAAATAATGTTACTTCACTGTTTTAAATGAGCTTGTATTTAGCTTAAAAACAAGGTAGTATTTACTTTAAACTTTATAAATCATTAAAATAGATAGAAAAGTCCATATTGCCCTTTTCTTTAATGGATGTCAAAAAACTGAAAAAGAGAAGAATAGAGAAGTCAAAATCTTTTGGCTCATCAATTCCATACACTGTATTTGTTTACAATATAATTCATGTTTTCTTCTTCTAAATTCTCATATTAAATATTTCAACTATTCAAATACATGTATGATTTACCGTAATCAAGTTAAAATAACTGAATATTTTCTGTATATATGGAATGTCACTCAAAATAAGTTTCACTAAACAAAATATCAATCAATTAGTAAATTTTGACGTCGGAAGTGAGCCTTTGTGTCAAAGAAAAAAACCTCCACCAAACAAAATATCAATTAATCAATTAAAATTATCAAAAAGAGTATTAATATAAACCTACAAAATAAAATTTATATTAAGAACTGTAATAAAGTATAATATTGAAAATAAAAACAATTCTCAATTAAAGAACATAGATATTTTCCAAAAAATTGGTAATAGAATGACTAATTGAAATTAAAAAATAAATAAATTAAATGACACATAAAAAAGTAAATAAAATATTGAACAATTATTTTATAATATCATAAAAAAAAGAATAAAAAGTACAATGAAATATTGTCATAAAGATAACAGAGCAACGAAAATACACAAATATTTTTAAAATCAAGTAAGGATAAATATTCATCAAAACATCTAACGACAACTTTTGGTGGATGGCAATTTGTGTAAATTAGATGAAAACTTATACACATGTGTCATTTTCCTCAAACCTTTTTGCAGTGGGTTAGCTAACAATCAATAATTGAGTGGACTAATACCAAGTCCACAAGCCACCCAAATGACAGGCTCAATAGTTTAAATCGGGCTTTGGCACTTGTGAAGTAAACGGTAAAAATTGGCACTCAACTTAAATAAAGTGGCATTAAAGGCCCAAGTAAACACCCCCTTACTTATTTATCTCTATTTTCTTGTGGCAGGGTTGAATTCCAACTCTAAGGGCCTCCACACCTCGATCCGACAATCAAGTAAGTCTAAAGGACTACTTTTCTGATACAACTATGTATAATCTCAACCCTTGATTAATATTTCAACCGACGGCTAGACTTTGTTTCTCATATTGAATTTCAGACCTTTGATCAACCTTACATTGTTTTTCAGATTGAATCTCAAACCTTTGATCAACCTTACAACCAAAGTCCTGAATCAATTCATCACTAAGCCAACGACATCGGTCCCATTAATAAGATTCGTTTTCATGTACTAAGGTTCATAATTTCATCCAAAAGCTCCTTTTTTTTTTGCTTTTTTTTTTCAATTTGATTAATTCATAAATTTCTGAATTGGGCAAGAGACATGCTTTCCAATAACAACAGTTCATCAAAAGACTGCCCAAAGTATGTATGATTGTATTCATTATTGAGTTTTTAGTTCCATCCGGATTCATTGTTGAGCCTAATTCCTAAATGTGATAGACGTCTCCATCAATTCAGCGGCCCGTTAAGGGGAGGTGTGCTCCTCACAGGTCTACAAGGAGTCCACCCTCAAACCTCAAATTGGATTAAAAAATAAAGCTGCAGTGTACACTGTAGTCTCTGATAATCCAACCTTGCACCTTGTCGCAAATCTGCCCCTCCGGAACCATCTGAGCTAGTTTAACTAT
Organism: Lippia alba; assembly: GCA_037834125.1. Classification (NCBI taxonomy): domain Eukaryota; kingdom Viridiplantae; phylum Streptophyta; class Magnoliopsida; order Lamiales; family Verbenaceae; genus Lippia; species Lippia alba. The sequence goes on from JBBMKE010000007.1 coordinate 2,332,972, forward strand.
GTGATCTATTGAACAAGAGAAAAAGTTTAGAAAAACCTATTATTGAAAAAGATATATTGACGGGAAAGGGTATGGGTTTGGGGATGAAATATCTTCGATAGTATACTTCATAATTTCATCAAAAGTGATTTTTTCCTAACAAAGGCCAAGAGACAGAATATTAATAATTTATTAGTTAATCATAAGAAGTTACATTAAAAAAAGAAGAAGAAGAAGAAGAAGAAGTTAAAGTGTAATTTATAAATTGTAAGAGTCCAAATATAAATTATAACACCCCGGATTCTCATCCATACAGGTATAGGTTATGTGACACTAAATGCGTATTTAAATTTATACTTATTTGCGTATTTCTTTATTTACTTAGTATTATTTCAATTTTTTATGAATTTATAATTATTTGATTGAAAGTGAATTTAAATGTTTGAACTTGAATGCGCATGATTAACGTGTTTGCTTGCCGAAACTACGTGAGTTTAATTCTGAAATTTGTGAAATTCGATCATGTGTTAATATTATGTTTTATGAATGTGTATGTGTACTCGGAATATAATTCGGAACTCGTTTGGAACCCCGAAATCAACCCGGAAACAAACCCACGCCTAAATGACCTATGCTCATTAAAATGACCATAACACCCTCATTACTCACCCAAATTACATGAGGTTTGAGCCTAATTGCCCCTCACTTATACACCTATCAGCAATTACCAATTTCATTTCAATTTCACACTCCAAAACCCTCCAAAATTAGCAGCAAAACGTGACCCAAGAGAAGAGAAGGAAATTGGCACTATTCATCATCTCTTTCAACTCACCATCACTTTGATCTCTTGTTTCCTTGCATATATGAGTATAGATTCTTTCATGGCATCTCTCCCTCTTTCATTTAAGCTATTGTATGCATGATATGATCAAGGTTTGCATGAGTTGTGCATATTTGCACTTATATGAGGGTTTGAACCCATTTCTTGATCAAGCATGTTCCCTTGTGACTTTTTTGGTATTTATTTGATGGGAATTGATACTTAAGCTTGTATTTATGATTGTATGGAATCATATTGATGAGTAATTGAGGCATTCATGAGTTTCCATTAATGAGTTTTGATTGAGATTTTGGAGCAATGATCATTTATGCCATCTCTCGTCTTTGTACTTGTTTGGACTTGATTCTTTTCATGTATTGGAGTTGGTTCTTGGTATTTTAGGTGTTGGTTCATGCTTAATGGTGTTGTATAAGTGTGGGAATTGAATTCAAGGTGTTATCCCCTGTTTTGGCCCTGTTTCTCGCACCTGGGCCTTTCCAACGATCGTTGGAATTCCTTTGAGGAAAACCAACGGTCGTTGATTTAATGCAGTAGCATATGGCTATTGCATTAAATCAACGACCGTTAGAAATCCTGAAGGGGAAGCCAACGGCCGTTGATCTTGTCTGAGGTCACAGACAGGGTTTTTCGTTCTTTGTTTCTCTTTCGTTCGGTCTCTCCCGCTCCTAATTTGATCCCTATGTGTTATATTCATGCTTATGAGTGTATGGTTATGCTATGAGTTCATGAGGCTTGAATTGAAATGAATTATGTTTCATACTTGAGATATGAAGTTTATATGTGAAATTGGAGTTCATATGACGTGAATGTGCATGATTTGACCTTAAATGAATGAGAATGAATGAAATGATACATGATT
>JBBMKE010000007.1:2334753-2351262 GCA_037834125.1 Lippia alba
AGTATGGTTCATGAGTTGCGACCGTACTTTTATGACGGGGACAATGATTAATGTTGATTTAAACAATTTTAATTAGGCCGTTAAACTATTAATATGTAATTAATCATTGAGGTACGAATAATTTTAAAATTATTTATATTATTGTACCGCGTGACATGCCTATTATAACATATTTATCTCTTACTCAAAAAAATAATTCCCTAATGAAAAGGAAAAACTTATAATGCTCTATTGGCCTGTGCCCACACATTTCCGGTCCAGCATGTTGACCACGACCAGAAGAAGCTAACTTGGCCCATGAGGACGAATTGGGGAATATTTTTTTATTTTTAACGAACCGCTGAGTATCTGATTTATCTGATCATTTTTGTTTCGTCGGGTCAAAGTGTGGGAGGCATTTAAAGTTGGAGATTCAACCTTTTGCTGCATGTAAAAGATATTTTTATGGGGATTTAAATTTAATAACCTAAATTTAAACCCAATTTAACAAACGATAACAAATAGAGGACTAAACACTCAATATTAACCACCAAGTGATATAACACAACTAGTTTAACTAGAGTTTCGAGTTCGAGTTCATAAAAAAACAACTATCATTAATAGAGATAATTTTACAACCTAACTGGTCTATCACTACTCAACTCCAAAAAAATAAGCTATTAAAAAAAAACTCAGATATTAATGGTAAAAGCTAATGCCAATTGCTATGTTTAGACTTTCGTAGTAGCTAGTAGAGTTATGCTTAAAAAAAGAACGAAGAAGTTATTATTATATTTATAATTTAGACTTAATTTCGTCTAAGTTTCAAATTCGATGGGATATTATTAAATTGTACCCACCTTTTAGATATAATTACATTCATATTCCTTCTAAAAAAAATTTAATTATACTACGTTACAAATATGCTCCATTTTTTTACATAGTTAATATATTTTATATGAGAATTTCATTGTGTAGTTAAACTTTTTTGAATAAGGTACAATATAATTATATATAAAGACGAGGTATCCTATAAATGACTAGATGTAACTGACCTAACAAGTTCAGCATTCTCTCTTCAATTAGACGATCATGCCATTTTTTACTTAGCCTTCAAACACATATAATATTCACTTTCAAATGGCATACGATATGATGCATGGATATTTTTAAAAGTATAATTTTATTGTATTGTGTCGGATATGGTGTCCAACACTTTTCATGTAAAAAATTCAAAAAAATTCTACTAATGTATTGGTGTAGGACGTAAATTAAAACAACAAACTATTCTAATTTAATTAAAAGATTTATATTTAAATTCTTTAATACGTTGATATAATTATTTACAGAATATTATACCAACAGTGTGATCCACTCAAACCCATAAGGGGATATAGATTTGAAAAGATAATAGACAAATATTCTGTATTTATTAAATTATTTTTCCATTATGATTCATAGTTTATTGGTAAAAAATTGGTGAACCGAACAAAGTGCAAGAATACTTTGTAAGACTAATTATCGAAGGACAATGATTATGCTTTATCCACAAGTTTAAGGAAAGAGCCGACACCTTTAGGCCTTTAAACTTCCAGCTTTGCTGCATACGCAAAGTGTTTTGTTCCCAACTTTTATTGCAATTTTACTCAAATTAATGCTTTCTTTTTTAAATGAATCTAGCGGAGGGCATGAGAGAGATCAATCATGCATGAGATAAAGTGTTTTGTGAAAAAGAAAAATGCATGACACCCACCATAGTGGTGATACTGGTTCGACTTTTGTTTCGCTCACATAGAAGCTACATGCAGTTGTGGAGTCAGAATTTTTTTTGGGAGAGTCAATCAAATATACTGCTAAAGAAAAATCTCATAAAATATTTGTTAGATATCTCAATTATTAATAATTATTATTATATTAACCTTCATTAGTATTAATTTTAACTTTTGTGAAAGAGTTTCAATAATAAATTTTTTTCTAAAATTACATATATATTTATATATCTATATAATAATAAATAAAAAAAAAAAGAATTTGAGGGGGGTCAATTGCACCCCCTCAACCAAAGGTGGCTCCGCCACTGGCTACATGTATAAATAGACGGTTCAAATTAGAAGATAGGTGTATCATGTATGTGGATGAAACTGAAGATGAAACACAAATTTGAAACAGGAGATTCAAACTGGTGATACGAGTAGTATGATATATTGAGCTGATATCATTTGTTTTAATTATCATCACCAAATGAATTAATTATATAATAAGCTTAAATATGGCTGTTTATCTAAAGGGTTTTAGTATGGAAGAATTTAGGAATTGAATATTGATTATGTATGTATGAAGAATGAAGAATAATTGTTGCGGTTTTGCTCGTAAATTGTTGAAATTCCAGCTCTGTAGAGCTGTATTAGAATCTCTCTCTCTCTCCTTTTGGAAAGAAGAAGAATTCACGGGACATCCCTGAAACCTCTACTTTGAATTCATCTTCTTCAGCCAAACAACCAACCTTATGCTTCACAATCTCTCTTCCTTTCTGTTCAATCTAATCTAAAATCTTTATTTGTTTTCTTCATCCCTTCACTCCAAGAATACTCAATTTTTCATCTCCATGCAGAATTCTTGCCTATGTAAATTCCCCATGATCTCTCCATAACCCTCTCTTCTATCTCTCATGGCTGTTACAGGTCTGTTCTGAATATACAAGAACTTCTTTAATGGAGAGAAGTCATTTAGGTTTTCATGAATAGTTTCAGTTCATTAATCCATGAATGAAACCCCGCGATAATTCTCATGTTTCTGAATCAGTTCATGCACTTCTTGAAATCGATGCATACCTTCAAAGAAAACCCCTTCATCATAGTGTTTTTTAACAGCCCTTAACCCAAAATTTTCTGAAAAAGATAAAAGTCAAGTAATTTCATCATCAATGTCTGCCTCATGTTTCAATCCGTTTCGCCTGAGAAAGCCGAAAGGTAAATCGTTATCAACCCCCTCGTCATCAAAAGGGCAAATGAACATGGACTCAGGCAAGATGGAGGGGAAGAGGTTCGACAGTTTGGAGTCGTGGTCCATGATTTTGGACTCAGAAAATGTTGAAACGTGGGAAGCTTCGAATCAGGATAAGGAAGAGTGGACAGCTGATCTCTCTCAGTTGTTTATAGGCAACAAATTTGCCTCAGGAGCACATAGCAGGATTTACAGGGGAATTTACAAACAGCACGCCGTAGCTATAAAAATGGTGAGGATTCCGAATCATAAGGAGGAGACGAGAGCTTCTTTGGAGCAGCAGTTTAAGAGTGAAGTTGCCTTGCTTTCGCGCCTCTATCATCCCAACATAGTGCAGGTTAGATCTCTCTTTTAGCCCTTCAGTAGTTGTTATAAAATTTCTTGCAATATGATGGTTAAGATAAATAAGGGATATTACCCTGAGACACCTTGAGGTTTGGGAAATTACAACAACTTCCCTTATAAGCATAATTTGAGGGTTGGTTGATGCATGCTATAATTCTAATGAATTTAAAATCAAATATTTAGAAGCGAGTTCCAATGAAGAAATCAGATATCCAGAAAAAGAAAAAGGGTTTCCGTTACTAAAATTTTCGATTCAAATGTGATCTAAATTCTTTGATAAGGGAAGTTTTTGTAATATTTCAAACATAAGGAAAATTTTGTGTAATTAGGTCAGAACTCTGAGTATGCCATTTGTGATTTATCCCAATAAAAAACGGTGTTGTGGCTCGTCTGTAAGTTTCTGATCATATTGACAGAATGTTTAAAATTTTGGTTGATGGCCAAAAATTTATAAAAAAGATTCAAGCGATCAATTCGTTTATGGTTCTGCTTCGGTGCTTTGCCTCGCGTATTATAAAAATTCTCTAAAATTTGAATAACATCACAAAACTATGTGTAAGGAATCATGGGAAAGAGGTAGTTGTAAGGTAAAAATAAATCACAGGGGAGGCATGTGTAATTTTCAAACTCAAAATGGTTATCTATGTAACTGTATATCTTACAGGGGAGGATATTGTAACTATCAATTCTCTCAACAGCTAAACCTATCTTTTTTTCTACAGTTTATTGCTGCTTGTAAAAAGCCTCCAGTATACTGTATAATCACAGAATACATGTCACAAGGGAACTTAAGAATGTACCTCAACAAGAAAGAGCCGTATTCCCTTTCAATCGAGACCGTTCTACGGCTAGCCCTCGACATATCCCGCGGAATGGAGTACCTTCATTCACAAGGCGTGATACACAGAGACCTCAAATCGAACAACTTGCTTTTGAACGACGAAATGCGTGTTAAGGTTGCGGATTTCGGCACGTCCTGCTTGGAGACGCAATGCAAGGATACCAAGGGAAACATGGGGACTTACCGGTGGATGGCACCGGAGATGATAAAGGAGAAACACTGTACTAGAAAAGTGGACGTGTATAGCTTCGGGATTGTGCTGTGGGAGCTCACGACCGCGCTGCTTCCCTTCCAAGGAATGACTCCGGTGCAAGCCGCTTTCGCTGTTGCTGAAAAGGTAGCTTTTCCAACCTTATATTTCGAATTAAAATTTTGAGAAAATATCATTTTTTGTCCTCTACATATGGCGTTTTTCGGTTTTAGTTCTGAACTTTTCACTTTTCTCACATTGGATCCTCTATGTTTCATAAAATCTCAATTTCATGTCAGTCCTTTAGCTAACGGACGTTAATTTTTAACGAAAAAAGGAGCGTGTCACTCACACACTTTGAATGAAGTGAGTGGTGCGTGAGCCACACACACCTTCTTCCGTCCAACATTTAACGTCTGTTAGCTAAGAACTGAAATTGAGATTTTTTGAAATATAGAAGATGCAATATGAGAAAAGTGAAAAGTTCAGGACTAAAACCCAAAAATGTCATATGTAAAAGACGAAAAATTATATTTTCTATCAAATTTTTGACTCGGCCCCTGTCGAACACATAACTTCATTTTTAACACGTCTTGCAGAACGAGCGGCCGCCTCTACCGGAGAGCTGTCAACCGGCGCTCGCGCACCTCATAAAGCGTTGCTGGGCGGTGAACCCCTCGAAGCGTCCAGATTTCAGCGAGATCGTATGTGCGTTGGAAAAGTACGACGAGTGCGTAAAGGAAGGACTTCCTCTGAATCTGCACGCAGGACTGGCAGCCAAGAAAGCCATTCTTCAACGCTTAAAAGGCTGTGTATCTATACCTGTACATGCCTGAGACAAATCCCTATACTTCTAACTTCTCTGGTGTTAATCTCTTCTTAATTTGGATTACTAATCATAGTTGATAGATTTTTTTAGCTTAATATTTGTATATACGACCAACCATGTATGTATTTTAACAGATTAAGATGAGCTCTTTGTGCATCTATTGATTTCAGAAGTATCTGTGCTTTATAACTTGAAACCAAGAAATATTGTAATTTCAATTTTGAGTCTCAGTCGTGGAACACAACTATCATCAATAAATAATAGAGAAAAATTTACATATTAATAATTAAGGAGAATTTTATATTTTAATAGTTTGATCTGTCTCGACCATGATGAAATAAAATAAAATAAAATAAAATTTGCAAGTAAATATTGTCAAAGAATTATTAACAGAATATTTAGTTTCTAAAAGAAAAAAGAAAAGTCAGATAGCCTCCTGTCCTGTGCGAAAGAAAGGACGCCACTAGAAATATATAAATTAAGGGATTAATAATGACGAGAAACGTATAAATGAGCTGATTAAACAAATCCCTTTCTGCTAATTAATTATTAGGACAAAAGAGCAACGGCCTCTCTTGTATTGAAGAGACTATCTCCAACAATATTTCATAGACTCGCCACCAGAAAGAGAGAGAACAGAAGAGTCGAGGAGAGATTCAACAATGGCGTCCTCGAAATTTCAAGCTCTGTGGAATCACCCCGCTGGCCCTAAAACCAGTCAGTTTTATTTAAATTAGATTGTTATTTCTGTGAATCCGGCTTTCTTTTTTCTTGAATTCAGATTTTCTTTTAATCCCAGTTGTTTATATGTGAATCCATCATAAGATTGATGAGAAAGTTTACATTTTTATCGGTTTTCTTGTGTTAATTGCGGCGGTTGTGGACTTCTGCTTGTGTGCTTATTGCTTTCATCTTCAATCTACGATGTGAAAAATAAATTCAGATTTTGGGATTTTGATGGGTTTCATCTGGATTCTGAAACCCTTTTGATGGGATAGATTCTGCTAGGGTTCGTATCGATGCAGCTTGTACCGGAAAATTTGTTAGGGCATAATTGCTTTGAATGGAAATTGGACGGTTTCATATCGTGAAGCTGGAGAATAAGTTGTTGGCTGTTGAATGTAGGAAGAATGATGAAAGTTTTCGTTTTTGAGAATCAATCTCTTATATTCAGTCAATTACTTTGAATATTTCAACCAAAAGAGCAAGCTTCTTCAAAAGCAGTCAATAATCAATCAATTACAGCTCGATATAAACTAACTTGTACATAGCTCAAGAAACTCCTGCAATCACGAGTAACCATGAATGTTTTAACAGTGTAATTGTTGCGATGGTGGCTTTCCTCACCTCGGTGAACGCTATGAACTGGCTAGCGTTCAGTGCGAGTATTGTCCATATATATATATATGTATTAAGTGTTTGTATATTGTTATCTGTAAATAGCTACTTGGTTGATTTCATTGTTTAAGTTAGCTCTATCATATTTCTTGGAATGAGAAGCAGAATAAACATATATGATATATGTGAACTTTATATGGCTACTTTGAATAATCACTTTTATGGTTGAGGTACAGTTCATTTCTGGGCACCAACCTTCAAGTGGGGCATTAGCATTGCCAATTTAGCCGATTCAACCAAACCCCCGGAGAAAGTTTCTTATCCGCAGCAAATAGGTGACTACTGCTTCGTCATCTTTTATCCAACCTATTTAAATTTCTCTGTTTTTTTTTTTTTTTTGTTTTATTTAGCAGAGGGAGAAGATTTTCCTTAAGCTTTCATGTCGCTGATTTTGTTTACTTCCATTATGACTTTTGTTCAGCTGTTACTGCAACGGGAGTTATTTGGTCACGCTACAGTACCGTCATTACTCCTGTAAGTTCACTTGTTTATATAACAACAGAGCTAAAATATAGATACTTGGCTCTTTTTGCATTTTCTTAAGTGTTGCTTTTCTTTTTAGCCCTCTGCTCTCATTTTTTTTTTTTTTGACTCGCTGATATAACTTCAGAAGTTAGATAACTCATAAAGAGTATAATCTCTCTTCACAATACAAAATTCTGACTCTGCCCCTAAATGGGGTTGCTTGTAATTTTGTATTGTGCTCATAAAATGCATCGAAGCCAAAAGACCCGTCATTTGTTTTTTTTGCGTTTTCCATTTTTCTTTGGGAGTCTGCTTGTAGTTCCATATCATGAAAAATAAGATTCGTGGCTTTATGCTATTTCTCATCCGATATCCTTTTATTAGCATTCTTTTGGTTTCACAAAGCTGGATTATGCATCTAACTTTGTTTATATGTGGGGGATATGATTGATGATGGATTGCAGAAGAACTGGAATCTCTTTAGTGTAAACATTGTCATGGCGGGTACAGGCATTTATCAGCTCGCCCGAAAGATTAGGTAACTCGACATAATCTCTCTTTTTGTATATAGTCTCCGATCTCCGTATTAAGAGTAATGAATATATTACCCTTTTCATCTTACAGGCATGACTATTTCAATGAGGAAAATCAAGCTGTTGTGGCCAAAGAATGATGATGATGATGATCACATTTTAATTCCCAAGTTCTGCTGTATTTATAGGCATCACCTCCTTGTGTAATGACCTTGATCGACTAAGCCTATCTTTTCCTGTCATTTTTTCTTTTTAAATTGTGATCGGTGAACGTATTCTGGATGATATATGCGTAAGTTCGTCATTCTGCATTTCCAGTAACTATTACACTGTTTATTTCAGTTGGAATGTGTGAATCTAAAAGAATAAAAGATCGAAAAGCCTTTCTTGTTAATAGCCAAACCTCAGAATTGCAATGTCGATTAATCTCATCATAAATGTAAAAAATATTGGTTCCATCTCCGGGGAGATGGAACCATACAAATTGCAACCGGATAAATGAACCTTAAAATTACAACATGAATTTACTTTCTTGAGAAACAGTTTCTTTGCATCACTAAAATGGGCATCTTGGTACTCGGACACACTTCTTGCATCAAGCAGCAAACAATGTTTATCATTTATCCTTATCGTCTTTACCTTGATCTGCTTCGGATTCATTTTCACCGTCGTGACCGTTCAACCCTAAACTCAAGTCCAACTCATTAAGATCTTGCCGCTGCATGGGGTTGTTCTCAGTGGCCTGAAACAAGAATGTAGTTGATTAGTAACTAACTTTTAAACGTCACCCGTAGTTGGAATCTTTTCATACATAAATCCGAAGCAAACAAGCTGAACTGAGATCAAACACCATATAAGGACAAACTATTCAAAGAAAAACAAAACTAATATCTTGGGACTTATCAGTGAACATATATTTTGTCTGGAAGATATTTTATAAAATGGCCAAAAAGACAACGAACAACAGCATCAGGAGACGAGAGAACATGTATGTATGGAATATGGATATTCATAGACCTGGTTTTCATCCATAGGTACATCGTTTATGTCGGGCTTTTCGGCGTATCCATCATTTTTGGAGGTTTCTTCCATCTCAGCTGGATTAGTTTCATCATCTATATGCTCTGAGGACTCATTCTTTTGCTCTTCAAGAACAATAATCTATCCAACCATCCGTAAACATAAGACAAAACACAACTCAGTTTCTTGAATTCAGGCATTGCTACATATCAAAACAAGTTAATGCTGGTGCATCTAAGTTCTACAAAATTTTCCAAAGATTTAAGGCATTTCTTGCAGAACAATTTGTGAGTATTAAACATATCAAACAAAATATGCAGAATTTGAAGCATAAGACATTAAATATCAGAATGTTCCCTAATTGCAGAAACGAATCCTGATATGGTAAGAAAACATTTCTTCTGGAAAAAGCAATAAAAAGACAAACTTCCATGAGCCAATCACCAAATCAAGATCCCTTATGCAAAAGTTCATCATCAATACTTCCAAAAATTCTATTCAAGAGACATAAAACAGTCAAAGTTTCCGAATATTCAGTCAATGAATTTAAACCGATCCCCAAATTCTAACGAAATTAAACCCTAAACAGTCATACAATTTAAGAACCCTAAGTTAGGTTCATCCTAAATCACATAAATTTGATTCCAATCGAATTAGGTTCAACCTAAATCTAGCCTTACGCAGCAAATCCGCACCCACACACCATCCCATTTACTCACCAAAACAAAACCCAATCCAAAATTTCAACACACAAATAAATCGAGATCAAGTCAAATTACCGGAATATATTTGAATTTCTTCTTCGGAGGCTCTTCCACGGCAACCTCTCCGTTCTTCTCGGAATTCTCAGAATCACCATTACCATTAGCGCCGCCGTTATTATCACTGGGACTACTATCCTTACTTTGGATGGGGGTCCATTTGTAGAGCAAGAGGTGGGCGGATCCGTTAGTGCCATTAGCCGCCGTCTGGTGGTGGTGGTTGGAATTAGAGGGGGGAACGTAGACCCAATTCTTCTTCCACTTGCGAACGGGGCCGGTGAAGACGGTGGTGGGGGCGTAACGAGTGGATGACCGACCGAGCCTCGCCCCTACTCCCTCCATCACTAGAGATAAATCGCGGCGGCGGCGGCGGGGGTTTGCGGTGGCTGGATTTGAAGACGGTGGTGGTGTGGGATTATACGGCTGCCGATGTCAATGTATAGAAATTGCCTTCGCCTTTGAAGTGATTGACTTAGGAAACAAATAAAGACTCCGAAGTCAATCTTATAGAAAATTAGTTTTGGACTACTTTCCTATCAAAACAATTATAATAAATTGGAAGAACAAAAATAAATTATATAATAAATTATTATTCTTATTATTTTTAACACACCCTTCTAAAGTGACCACGAGCTTGCATTTTGCAAGTCGTTGCCCTAAAAGAAAAACTTTACTCACTTAAATCGATATTTGTTCACAATAAATTTACTACCTTATTTTAACACTAGGAAAAAAATAATTTACTCTTGTATTATGATCGTTTTTCAAAAAATTTTTCCAACTTTTAAAATATTTCAGATTCATTTACATTTTAAAAGGTTTTTAAAAAAATTATCTCAATCATTTAGGTGTTAACACATGTCTCATATCTGATGAAAAAATAATAATTTTCGACAAAAAATGTGTCACCTATTAACATCTAAATAATTGAATTGACAATCTGAAAGTTTTTACAAATACAAATTAATTGGACTAAATCACGCACGGATCCTCACCGTCCACGTGTCATGATCCTAAGGGCTCACCCCTGATACTTGTATGCATAAGAGTCCAGACGCTCGAAGGAATGAGCTCATGAGCGGACTTCAGCCCATTCCCTCTTTCACATTTCCAGAAGAGACTCATCCCTTAAACCCACTTGACGCACGGGCCATCTACCCTTGTCACAGTGTTCGCTCAGGAGTTCTCCCCACCATGCTGGGGCACGCCCCTGGAAATACCAGCCCTCGAGCTAGTTACGCTCGCAGGTCAAGGACTCTCATTCGCCTGGCCTGGAGACCATTTTCCAAACGTCACCACACACGGCAACCCATGTGAAGGTATCTCAATGCTCGAAGGAAGTGTTTCGTAACTGTCGCTGACACCACTGACACGCATAACCACCTACAACTAGGTATAATTCGGAGACTTCACTTTCGTACCCTCACAGGCCGCCACGTATCTAGGGCAACACTATTTCGGAACCACGTCCCCACAATTACTAAATAACCCTCATCCTTAACCTATAAATAGGAGAATTCACACTCACATTCTCCAAACTTTCTTCACTCACAAGACACTCACACACTGAACTGGGAACACACCATAGCTGCTTTCTCAAGCTCTTAATCACATACTTCATCTCTTTTCTTCGTTAGTGCAAATTTTGGGTGTTATCATAGCTGGAAGAACCTAGGCTTGAAAGGAAACACAGTTCATGAGGCTCTCACGCCTGTGATGGTCTTCCCCTTCAACAAATATTAAGTGTTTGGTGTTTGATTCCTCCCATGATAATATGAAAAATGTTATAAAATATATATAACCATTTAAAAGTTCAAATAAAAAATTAAAAAAATAAATACATGGGGTAAGTTGGTCTTTCCATTTTTTAAATTAATCTTATTTACTTCTAAATTTTATAATATAGTGTAAATTAATAATTTATTTGTAAAATTTTATCTAAAACCTTCAAATGAGTTTATTTTTGATAAAATAATGGATGTATTTTGCAATTAATGATTATTATTATTTTGAATATATATTAATACTATTTTACACTGGGTATTTCTTTATTTTGGTATATTAATTTTTAATTAAAAAATCGAAGAGCCTAATTAATTATTAAGTCATTATATAATTCTTAATTTGCTCACATCAATTGCATTTAATTACAGTATATATATTATATGTACTAATGAAAAATTAGTAATTTCGTATACTCACTACGTATATAACTAAAAAATTATTATTTTTAGAAAACATCCAACTAGGGAAGGAAAGGAGCTCTTGTAATATAAAACGTATATATATATATATATATTATGTTTACTTTTTAATGTAATTATAAATTTATAATAATTAGACCTTAGGCAAAACAATAATTATACAATTATTTATACAATTTTACAGATAAAGGTATGTTTACAATTTACATAAGGCGCTGAAACCAAAAATAATAGGTGTTGATACGACGTCGTTATTGGAAGCATAAACCTCTTCGTCGACAGCACAAAACCCTGAATCCCTGATAACTCCATAGTTTGCAAATTTCAATTTCAATGGAGACCCAAAACGCAGTTCTTGGCGCCTCTCTTCGTTCGGCTCTGCCTTCAATCGAGATCCCCAGAAACCATTCATTTTCAAGCCTAACAAAAATCGCCTCTCTGAGGTGGGTTTCTCTGAAAATTAGTCATTCAAATTGTGCTTCACATAGTTTGCACGCCAAGACAATCATAAGCCGAAATTGTGTTGAGAAAGCCGAGTTTATAGGGGTTTCAGATGTTGAAGAAGACAATCCAAAGTCGAAACTTAGAAGGAAAAATCTGGCGGTTTTTGTATCCGGCGGAGGCTCCAATTTCAGGTCAATTTATGAGGGGACTCTTAATGGGTGTGTTCACGGAGATGTTGTAGTTTTGGTCACCAATAAAAGCGGTACAAATTTCATGTTAGTTTATCTATGTTTCCTTTCAATGAATTTAGTTGTTAAAATGTTGAAATATATCTGCTGTATGGGGCTCTTCATGGATAAAGGTCTCAGCTTTATTGCGATTGATGGGTTTATGAAGATTGTGTTAATAACTAGGGTTTGTTAATACATTTGTGGTGCAGATTGTGGGGGTGCAGAGTATGCTCGTAATAAGGGCATTCCTGTTATCAGTTTTCCCAGAAGGAAGGACGGACAAGAGGGGTTTACTGCTGAAGACCTTGTAGTTACACTGAGGTGAGAACATGATCTCATTGAAAGCTATAATTTAGTTGAAAGTTCGAATTCCTTTTCTCTGTTAGACACTGTAAATGTTATTCCTGCAAAATTTTTTCTTGATAATCTGAAGTTAATTGGCCTTTTCCTGTTGCACATCTATTTGAAGCCAAGATTGCTTGAAACTCATGTGTAGTGATTTAGCAGTGTATATTCTTTTAGTTTTGGGCTAATTACACCGACATACCCTGAGGTTTGGCATGATTAGACAAACTTCCCTTGTAAAAAAATTTGCATTTCATCTGATTCGTTTTGATGATTTCATCACTAATTTGTTATGAATACTCTATTTTAGCCTTTGCAATCAATATTTCACTTTAAATTTATGGCTATAATAGCATTCTGTAGGCTAAATCTTAGAGTATGCCAAAGGAAGTTTTCGTAATTTGCAAACTTCGGTGGAAGTTTTTGTAATTAGGTCAAGCGTCAGGCATAGTGTATGTTAGTGCAACAATCCCTTTACTTACAATTATTTGGTGATAACGGAATTTCTATGTCATACTCACAGATCCTACGGGGTCGACTTCATTCTTTTAGCTGGTTATCTCAAACTCATTCCAGTTGAGTTGATTCGTGCCTACCCGAAATCCATATTAAATATCCATCCATCCCTTCTTCCAGCATTTGGTGGAAAAGGTTATTACGGTATGAAGGTCCACAAAGCAGTCATTGCTTCTGGAGCAAGGTATATGAGAAAGTCCTCATAACATGTTTCTTGCTAAATTAATCATCAATTACAATTCCATGCTTACATAGTGATTCGTTAATGTAGGTATTCTGGCCCGACAATACATTATGTTGATGAAGAGTATGACACGGGCCGTATTCTTGCCCAAAGGGTAGTCCCTGTCCTTGCTAGCGATACAGCTGAGGATCTAGCTGCAAGAGTTCTCCACGAGGTATTACATGTTTCTGACAGTTAAGATTCAGTAATGAACTGTTTTAATTCAAACATGAAAACAACTTTAAGTTTTGACTTATAATGAATGATTTCCAACCAGGAGCACAAATTGTATGTGGATGTAGTTGCAGCCTTGTGTGAAGAGAGGATCTCGTGGCGTGAAGACGGCGTCCCTCTGATCCAGAGCAAAGAAAACCCAAATGACTATATTTAGCAAGATGACATGAGTCAACATTACACAACTTAAAATTCTGATTGATGTACTTGTACCATTGGAGAAGTGTAAAATATTGGCCATTTTTGTATATCATATGGCCATGTATTTCACTGTGAGGAACTGCATAATTTTCTGCTATTTTGACCCTTTACAAGAAATTAGTAATTTGTAGTCTTTTTTTCTTTATTTTTGGTTTTCTACAAAGTTCTTTTTTGTCAGGGTATTGCAGAGATTATGATATGTAATGTGTAGTTGAGAATTGGTAGCCTGTTGAACTGCTCGGGTATTGCTAATACTTGATTTAAGGATGTTTGTTTTTAAAAGTCTTATATTGTCTTGTGTCTTATTGGTGTTTTCGGACCGTTTATAGATCACTTAAGTGTCTAAAGCAGAAATCTTTCCCTACCACTAATGAGCATAAAGTTTTCCCTATGAATTTGAATACCAGATTTCTGATCTTGTGAATTTAAATACAAAGCGTTTAATTAAACTAATCCAACCACTAACTCGGCTAGGTGGTTTATATAATTTTTGAAAGCATAATAAATAACAAAATATAGCCTGTCTTCGAATCTAAACCTAACCAGGAGAGAAAAAAGCCCAACAGCCCCCAAATAAGGCCCAATTAGCTACGCTTTTATAAAAGCCGCAACCCACAGCTAGGGTTTAATCAATTATTTCTCAGAAACCAACTCCATTAGTCTCCTCAAATACCTCATTCTTTTTCCCTCATTTGTGTGCTTTTTCCGATTGTTTCTGTGCTTTTTATTATATAATTTCATTTTATTGCTAAAAGTTAATGAAAAATTTCAAGCTACATGTACTCCAAGGTAGGGTTTGATACAATACCCTTCGTTCTTGAATTGCCCAAATGGGCTGTAGCCATATGAATTGCAGAAGTTATCTGGCCGGTTGTTGTTTTGGGATTTAGATTTCTAAATCTCAATATCTTGTCGACATATCTGCTTACCGAACTTCTCACATTCTTTCATATCATTTCTTTCAAAAGAAGTTTTTGTTTTAATTATTTATGGATTTTATTCAAGAACAGCATTTTTTGGAGGAGGGAGAGAGTGAAATGGCGGAAAATCCAGCCTTTTTAAGTGACCCTTCTCTTAGATCAATCGTTCCTTCAATTACTGCTGCCTTCAGATGCCAGCAGTACCAATCAACTGAACCAATGTGCATTATTTTTTGATATTTCTTTAAATCTTCATATTTTTTAAAGATGGTTTTTATTTTTTCGATTGAGAGTTGAGATTATGAGTTATAATTGAATTGATTCTCATAGTATTTCCATCATTTGTTTCAATATTTGGTCGAATTAATCAGGTGGAAAAAGGTTGTAAAGACTAATTGAATAAATATCTGAGAACTGGTGACATCTGAAATCTGCACCCCCCGGAGTTTATAGTGAAAATCGACTAGTTATCTCGACTTAAAAATTAGAGAGTAAAAAATGAAAAAATTGTTTTAATGTTTAAAGTAAATTTAAAAATGAAATTAAAATTTACATTTGTTTTTAATTTTCTTCATTTTTTTTAAAATTTTAAGTTAAAATGATGG
Source organism: Lippia alba (assembly GCA_037834125.1). NCBI lineage: Eukaryota > Viridiplantae > Streptophyta > Magnoliopsida > Lamiales > Verbenaceae > Lippia > Lippia alba. Next base: position 2,350,040 of record JBBMKE010000007.1, read on the forward strand.
GTTTGTTTATAAAATCAGATACTAATTTTATGGTAAGCACTTTTAAGCACATTTAACATCAATTACATGATCAAATTATTTGAATTACATGATCAAATTATTTGTATAAGATAATTATGGATCTAGTTATTTGTGCAGTTATCTAGGATAAGTATTAAGAAACAAGTCCAAATCATTTGGCCTAAGATACATGCTTTGTGCAGTCATCATTCAACCAAGATACATTTACGGATCAATTAAACTTTAGCTAAAAAGAGAAAGGAAGGAATGGAAATCTTATTGAGTTCATAACAGGGGAGTAAGCCCTGTTTGCTTCTCCAACTGCTACGTGCTTTGCTTCGTCAAAGAAAATTGGACTCCTTTGCTTTTCTCCTAAACCTTGCTTCTATGGTTGATAATCTCTACTTGATTACACACTTCAAGGCAAAGACACTTTTAAAATACTTTTAGAATCTCTAAGTATCATAATTACCAGTCTTGAGATGCAAAACACTGGGTAAAGCTGTTGCAAGTAGCTCAATTTATCAAAAAGTAAAAGTCAGCCGCAATATTTGATCATGGTGAGGTGTCTGCTGCATCACTCTTAACTTAAGGTATGATCATAGTTTGAAGGTCATGACTCAGGTATTTTCTTCACTTATCGCTTCTTTTGGTTTAGATTTTGCATAGTCTTTCATTCTAACGTAATTAGACCCACAAAACTATACTTAAGCAAAATTAAGCAGATATCCGATCAATTATAGTGGAAAAATCAAAGCAAAAAACACTAATTACACATTAACAAAGGCCTAGCAACTCAGTTGTGGTAATTGAAGTATCGCCTACTTACATTGCAAAACTCACGAGCCATGTCCCTTTTTATTATTTATAAGTTATAACTCCCCCGGTTTGTGCAACTCTTTGTTAATTTGCCTCGATTCTCAATGCACCCTCTTCAAGGGATTGCAATTTGTGTAAATCTCTCTTCCGTCCATACTTTGCCGAGTATTAATTATGCAAACCTTAAAATTTCTTCCATACTTTGTTGCGTATTAATTAAGCCTAAGCCTAAACCACTGGCGGAACCAAGTGTGGCTGAGGGGGTACATTTGACCCCCCTCAAATTTTTTTTTTTTTTAATTATTATGGTGTAATATGTATTTGTACATGTAAGTTTAAGGAATTTTTCAATATTGACCCCCTCACCTAAGTTAAAATTAATACTAGTGAGGGTCAATATTATA
>JBBMKE010000007.1:2368225-2378368 GCA_037834125.1 Lippia alba
AATAAATATTAAAATTATCAATTAAATCAATCTATTTAAATATTTTATGGACTTTAATTTAATATTTAATCCAAAAAATATATAAAATAGAGTGAATTAAATTTGATAATTAATATTTAATCATACGTGTCACATTTTAATTCGACGAAAATTAATTCGTCTACAGTTGTGACTCCCATAACTCAAAAGAAACCTACACTCAAAGTTCATATTGAATTCAAGAATAATATTTCCACACGATAATCCATAAAATTAAAACTTATACTTTGTAGCAAATTTTTTAATATTTTGCGTTCATTCATAAACATGAATAGTTCATAAGCGATCATGAAGTGGTAGGAAGATCCTTACTTTATAGTAGTTCGATCACATACGAAATCCTAAAATTATTGTAAAAAATTAAAATGGCTCCTTAATTTTTGAGAAATGATAGTAAACCCTTTTGTCTAAATCTATTACGATCAAACCACCAATTACACTGAATTTGAAATTAAGAATAAGACCACCTGAAGTGGGACCAACCGGGATCACGTACACCGTCGGATCTTCATCAATCATGTCTGAAATGTAAACCCAAATGCTAAACGGCACAATCTTCTTTCTGCTGATGATATGGACCCGACACGTGGCGCAATTTGAGTGGGTGGTGCCACGGCTGCCAGAAATGAGGAAACCATGTCCCATGGGGGTGGGGCCGATCTCCACCGTCCAAACAATTCAATCAACTTTTTATCATCTTTACAGGGTGCACACACATTGCTGAGGCATGGGTTTTGCTCTCCTGTTGCTACCCTTTTAGGCTTTAGCTCTTGCCTTCGATCTTCAATATGGATCCCTTTTTATCTCACAAATATTTTGCAATTTTGTGATAAATAATGTTTCATCTATTTCACGAAACAGTCCCATCACGTTCAGAATTATGAAATGAGGGACAACCTGGAGCGCAAGTTTTGAAAAAATCAAAACACCATTTTCAATAATGTGTTTGACTTAATTCATCCTCATAAATTAGCTGTTAAGGAGAGTATTGTCAAACTCTTAAATATTGAACCGTATATATTTGATTATTCAACTTGAAATACTTGACATTTTGATCCAAAATTTGATCTGCTTAAATTATTTCCAGTAAAAATATCGCGAATTTTAATTAAAGTTATGATACAAGTCTTTGAATATGTTGTAAGGGGAGAAACCCCCTATCAATGTATTTTGATCCTATATCAAATTTTCTTACGGAAAAATTGTGATATTCCTATTTCACAAAGGAAGGATAAAAAAAGTTCCCACACCGGTTTAGTATATTAATATTAAGTTATACTTGTTCGATTCAAAAACTATTATTGCGTTCAATGAGCTTGGGGCATAAGACATGATAAAGATTATGAAACCCTTTCATAATGTGTCAAATAAGAACCCCTTTCATAAATCGACTCTATAATTTACCAGTTTTAATCTCAGTGAGAATAGTTTTCGACAATTTTTATTTTAATGAATCACTCGATTAAAACTGAACAAAATAATTTATAGAATAAAACTAAACAACATATTGGTACAATAGTACTCTTGAGATTGGCGAGGGATTCCGTGGTGATGACTGTAATCCAACGTGGCCTACTGCGACACCCAGGACGTGGGGCCCGCTCACGAGATTATGAATCATAAAGCATCCAAGTGGGTCCCACCACGACTGCATTGTTGGAAATAATTTCCCAAATCGGGCCACTTAAAAGCCGAGATTTTGCCACATCAGCAATCTAGACTTTTAAAGAGCTAATGGTATTGGTCATAGCTGGCGGGTGGCCCTATTTCGCTTTTATATTCAATATATTTATGATAGACCAACTTTTGTAATTTCTTTCTTTTTTTTTCAAATATTTGTTCAAATTGTACACGATTATAGTCTTGGGTCTTGACCATATTTGTAATATTTTACCGCCCTTGATTACCCAAATCACTATATTTTTCCCCTTTTTTTGTAAGTTTCTTATGGGTAAATTAATAGTGGTTTATTTAGTTAAATTATGCAATGAGAGGATGTGCTTTCTAAAATTACAATATGATTAGTGTGAATAATACGAAGAAATATGACCTGTGTATTGTGATCAATGGACTTCGACCTGATTAGTACGCGTTAGGAACTCAGAATTAGAATTTTCTAATTTCACGTATGAAAAAAAAAAGTATATGGGGAAAAATTATTAATTTATGTTAACCTTCACATCAAATAATTATTATATTATCCTATATATAATAATTAAATAGAATAGGAAAGAGAAACTAACAAGATTTCATGTGAAAATTGTGGAGTTTATAACAAATGGCGATTGGATTTTCAACTTTGCCATAAAACTGGATTGTCAATTGATTACGGTGGCGGAATTTGTGTGAGGAGCTGAAGATGGCTTGGAAGAGGAGATTCTCTCGTATTGAGGTGGAGTGTAGTTCGAAGATGGTGATTAGTATGACAAAAAATGGAGTCGTGCAAAATCACCCAATTGAAGACATCATTGAATATTATCGACAAAGTCTGCCCAATGTCGTGGGAGTCCAAGCTGAAGCATATTCACAAAGAAAGAAGCATGAAGGCAGATAACATTGCGAAATTGGGGCATTACTTGAAGGATTCGGTTAAGGTGTGGGATGAGCCTCCTGATGGCATTAGCTGGTAGGAGATAGCGATGTAATGGGGACGTTCTAGTCCTACTTAATTCTAGTTTGAATCTGATTCGACTAAATCAATTTAATGAAGAAATAAGTAATTTAAATTTATCATGTGGTTAATGAAAAATTTAGAAAGAATCACAAATTAAATGACAAACGTATCACGCTTGCCCTTTTAGAATTGGATCTAAGTTAGAATTAGGTCCTTATTCCAAAAAAATGAAATAAAGTATATAAAAATATTCGTTGTTTAAAATTTGATTTAAAGAAAGATGAAATGGGGCCATAATTAATTTAACGGAAATAAGTGCACAAACATTCAAGTGGAAAGAAAGATTTGAGGAGGGCACGATGATTGATGGGATATCATCGGGATTACACTGTAATCATTTACTGTAAGCTATTTTGAAGACCGTATTCAATTACCAAAAAGGCGTCGTTACAATCGTAATCTCCACGGCTTTGCAAGACTCGAAAAGTATTAATCCTAGTTTTTGTTTTATTTCTTTTTTAAAATAAAAAGAATTAAGCAATTTATTCGTTCTGGTAATTGATTTCAAGCCATTAAAATCTATTAATTATTGGAAAGATATATTAATTATAGAGTTTTGCCTAAACATATAAGTTTAAGTAAGTTCATCACGTGCATGATCTTTCTAGTCGAGTTACTTCATTCGTAAGATCAGTGCTTCAACATTAGGTATGTTATTTAAAGGATTTAGTGTCTATTTCCACTAAATTGAAGATCGAGCTTTAATGAAAAAGTTTCTCTAATTTGTTAGAAATTTATGTTAAATCAGGAGAAAAAAATAAAAGGAAAAAGAAAGCTGCAATTAAGAATTCAATTATCTAAAAAGGGGAGTTTGATGAAATAAATTGAACATGGAAGCATGATTATGGTAGTCTCCTACATGCACTACTGCACAAAACACAGAACAAGCCATTCAAGAAAAGATATCAATATATAGGCAACTGCGACATGGCCTCCACCATGTGCTTTTCCTCATTGAAAACCTCCTACTACACTAAAAAAAATAGTAATTTATAATCTATGATGTAAATATATGATCATGAAGATACAGACATAACACGATACAGATAAGGTGATATGAATATTTTTTTAAAATTTCCACGTGAAAAGTGCCAAATATAATGTCAATACGCCAAAATGATATTTTTAGAAGTGTTTGTGCATTATAGTTTATAACAAATCCAACTCAAGTTTGTAAATTTATTCCAACTTTTGTTTTAGAGTGGGACCAAAATTTGCTACAAGACCTGTACCGAATAATTTAAATCATATTCAACTCGATCGAACTCAATTAATTATATGAGCAAATTTATCATACTTGATATTTAATCAGTTATTTTTGTAGAAATTTATATAATCCCTCCACAAGTGTAAGATATACATTCTCCAATTCTTTGCATTGATTTGATCAAAATATGTTCGGATTGAATCAGCTAATGTACCTTAATTATGGGATATGTCAAATTGCCAAGATTCTTTTTCTTCCCATCACTATTCCCCATTATTTAACCTTTTCTTTTTTGTATTAATAGTCCATTTACACCCCTATAAATAGCCCTCTAATTGATCATACTTCCATCATCACATTCACAAAGCATTTCCACAAACCCTCTCTTATTTCCAGTGTTTTCCTCATCACCCTCGGCCTTTTCTCATACTATTTGATTTTCCAGTCCCAAGAGCACAATGGCCACAGTTGAGGTATTCATTTTGTTTCCCAATCAATTCTTTCTTGATCCCTTTGTTTGTTTGTTTATTTTTCTAAATGATTATTACTGGTTCTCCAGCGATTCCCTATTAGATCTTACAATCATGTTGTTACTTATCATAATCTATTGTAGGTTCAACACGCTTCAGCACCCGTCTCCGAGCCAGTCCCGGCCAAGGAAGTGATCGCTACCGAAGAGAAAGAGACAAAGGAGGAGCAGGCAGCGCCACCAGCCACCACCGAGGCAGCAACAGAGGAAGCACCACCAGCCACCGAGGAAGCACCACCGGCCCCCACGGCTGCTCCAGAAACCGAGGGAGAACCCGAAAAGGAAGAAGTTGCACCTGCAGAGGAGCCAGCTGCAGCTGAGCCAGTGGAGGCTGCGGCAGAAGCAGAAGCCGAAGCCGAAGCCGAGCCAGAGAAGCCCGCGGCTGAAGCCGAAGAGACAGCCGTGGAAGCAAAGGAGGTTCCAGCAGTGGAAGAAAAAGCAGAAGCTGAAGCTGAGACTCCGGAGAAGGAAGCTGAGGAGCCAGCTCAAGAGGCATCAGCCGAGCCGGAGGCTCCGGCTGCAGCTCCGGCATCCGAGGAAGCCGCCGTGGAGGAATCAGCTGAGAAGAAAGAGGAGTGAGAAGTTTACTGTGATTCCCCTTTGAAAATGCATGCTAAAGTTGGTGATAATTTCTTTCTTTCTTTCTTTGCTGCTTTGTTATGTTTACTAGAATATGTTAATGCTGTTATGTTATGTACTGGGGTTTTAAAGATCAGGATATATGTATGATGTATGGAGAAGTGCTATGTTTTCTTTGGGATCCACGAGAGGATGATTAGAAGTATATGCTACAGTCGATCGGGTGTAATGTGATCATCACTAGCTATGAAATAAATAAAATATATTTATATTTATGTTAATTATGTTATGGAAGTTTGAAGTTGTGAATGGTTTTTTCTCAAACAAATTAAAGGAAAATGATCTTATAATAAATCAGGGATCCAAAGTGTACTATTATGTGTTATCAGAATGCACATATTGGCCAGTAATTGTAGACCGAAATTGACTCAGCCAAAATAGTATAATGAGTAGTATAATGACAGTATAGTGTGGAGGTTAAACTAACATGGATGCAAGGAATTTTTTTTTTTTTAAACATATGCTCCCAAAATGGTAAGAGAAATTTAAATCCAAAATCATTGTGTGGAGAAAGAATTCTTAATCACATGGATTAACTTGACATGCCACCGCATAATTTAATAGAATGTAACTTAACAAAATTGCATAAAACAATTTAATAAGAGAATTTGATGAACGGATAAAACCAACATATTAACAAGAGACAAGAAAATATATATATTAATAAGAGAAATACAAAATTTCCTTGTGAATTCATATGAAAACAAAAGAGTAAAACACAAAAAGGTGCGATCTCTCTCCCAAATTGCCCAAGAAAAAAATGAGAAAATGAAGTACCGGAATTTAAGTACAATACACTTGGATATGGAGTAACTTTTAACTTTCCGGACCAACTATTCCGCCTTATGAAATAGTTATAGTTCGAGGGAATGTTTGCTCGGAAATCAATAGGGTGAAATCCTTCGGAATTTTTCGTTGTAAATCGCCTGTTTTCTTATAGTGATTTAAATTAATAACAAAAATTATTTAGACAATTAATCTATATCTATATAAATATATTATAAAAGTGTGAGTTGGTTTTTTTGGTTTCTTGAAACTTTGAGATCGGCACAAAAACCCTTATTGTAAATTTTTTAATAACATACAGTTAAGGGTATTTTTGTAAAATACTAAATTGCTATATAACTAATCTTTTTGTGATCGGCCAAAAATAGCTTTATTATGAGACTTTTAGTAAAATGCAATTAAGGGTAGTTTTGTAAAATACTAAATATATAAATATTCTTTAATTTCAGAATATTTATTCTAATCAAACTGTTAACTATTTTCATGTAATTCTAATCAAATTATAATTGTATAAATCAAGATATGGAAAAGGAATGGCTCTAGGGGGACAATCGTTTCCGCCTCTCTCTAGCGAAGAATTCGACCAAATGATAAGAAGCACCAAAAAGTTCAAAGCCACGCCCCGAGCAGATGCTCCATCGAGGCAAGACGATGAGATGGAACACTTAGATCCGTTGTCCTAAAGTAGTAGCCCTAAGAACTCTTATCTGGATTCCCTTCTCGGCAGGACCGCAGAGGACATCAAGTTTTGTGAAGAGGTGTTGGAGAATACGGACAAAATACGTATTTTAGAATCATCGGCAAATCACCCTCACCTGCGAATCATCATAGATGACGACTACCGCGAGTCCCTTCGCGCGGCATGGAAAGATACTTTGATCCTCCGAATTCTAGGCAGGAGTGTGAATGTTAATTTGCTATCAACTCAGATTGAGAAACTCTGGGATCTCAGAGGGGGTTCGATTTGGTTGAATTCGGACATGGTTGCTTTATCCCGAAACTCAAGGACAAGGAAAATGATTCCCTCATTCTCACTGAGGGACCCTGGGTTGTTTCGGGACATTACCTAGTTGTTCGTAAATGGATGCCTAAGTTCCAAGCATCTAAAGATCACATCACGACGGCTATCACATGGATACAGGGTGCCAGAGATGTTTATCGAATATTATAAAGAGGAGATGATGTACTACGTGGCTTGGGCAGTAGACACGCCCATTAAGATTCATAAGAACACTTATTGAGGAGCAAAGGGGAAGTATGCCCGGGCGTGCGTACAAGTGTATTTAGAAAAACCATTGAGAAGTATGGTGGAAGTGGATGGAACATTGTACCCGATAGAATACGAGAACCGCCCTGCAATTTGCTTCCAATGCGGGAGGGTGGGACACCGCATTAATGCATGCCCGGAAAAGAAAACCGATAGTAATGAAGGGGAATGTGGAGATAACACCATTAATGCAGACCAGAATATGGGAAAACTGCCTGAAAAACACAAGGAACCGGTATATGGAAGTTGGATGCTTGTGAAGAACCGGCGAAGGGCAAAGCTGGTTGGCTGAGATACTAAGGCACCTGTGGCGGCTAGGGTTAATCCGGCGCGAAATAATCGGTATGAGATCTTTGCTAATTTGGAAAGCGAATCTCAGGAGCAAGATGGGGTATATAGAGGGGCAAACAATCAAATTGTTACTGATGTTATGATGGATATTCCACGAGACACAATAAACCAGTATACCCACGTGGAGAAACTGCCTAACGATGCCACCAAAGTAACTGGGCCTATGGTTGAACCGGCCCACAAAAAATGGAATTCAGTGCAGAAACGACGATCGACGGCCCGTAAACCTTTAGCGGACAATACCAACGCTGCAGTCCGAAATCCTATTCGGGCATACCACAACCCGACAGTGGAGGGGCCTTTGTTGGAAGCCCATAACGGGGAGAAGCCCACTGGAAATTGGAGTCTGGAAAAAAGACGTATCCATCTGGAAAGGTGGCATGCTAGTTCATCAAACCACACACTAGATTTCCAGGCGTTCCAAGATGTGATGGAGAAGGCGACACAATACCAATTTTCTTCAGAAAACAGCAAAAAAAACTACTTATGCATGGGAACCTGACCCGAGAGAGGATAATCAGGAGAAAGATTCACTTGACCCGGGGGACGGTATGATGGAGATGGTTTATGATGGAGCCAATAAGCTCAGTACGGGAAAGGGTGACCCCCAACATGAACAACGATTATCTCAGATTTTATTATGGTGAAAAATATTTCATGGAATTGTAAGGAAGCATGTAACGATGTTTTTCAACGTCACTTTAAGGATATGATAGGGGTACATCGCCCTGACATTGTTTTCTTGCTCGAGACGAAAGTGTCGGACGATAGAGCTGATGCTATTATGACTGACTTGGGGTACCCGAACTCTTACCGGGCCTTACACTCGAACGAGAAAGTGGAATTTGGATGTTTTGGATGACAATGTTGTCAAACTAAATTTTTTGGGTACAACTCAACAGGCCGTTCATGCATTTGTTGAACCCAGCACCGGGGAGACTTGGATTGTATCGGGGGTATACGCCAGCCACATTGATACATTAAGATCAGAATTATGGGACTCTTTTGCTGTGTTTGGAGAATCCCACAACTCAGCTTGGCTTCTCACAGGTGATTTTAATGATATTCTTGCACCTAATGAAAAATGTGGTGGTAGGGTAGCTAATGGGAGACGATGCGATGTGTTTCGTAACAATTTGGAACGATGTAACTTCATGGACCTAGACTCGGCAGGACCAAAATTCACTTGGTCAGGGACTGTCTATAGGGGAATTCATGTTCGGGAAAGACTTGACAGGGCATTGGTGAACTCAGGCTAGGCTCTCATGTTCCCAAATCACTCCATCCAAGTGTTGCCGCGACTGCACTAGGACCACAATCCAATTCTGATCAACACTTTGGGTATGGCGGACAGAATTCAAAATAAACCATTCCGGATCGAAATTGCTTGGGATACTAATCCACGTTGTAAGATGCTGGTCAGTGACACGTGGTCGGATGAAATGAATACACTGGAGAACTTAAAACACCTTCCCCAAGTGTTGAAGAGTTAAAATCAGGAAGTCTTTGGAAACATATTTAGAAGAAAAAAAGGACCTTGTGGCTCGTATCGAGGGGATTTAGAAAATACCTCGAGTGAAACTACACCCTCATCTCCGACAACTCGAGTAGGAGTTGATAAGTGAGTTTAATCTCACTTTAGAGCAAGAAGAAATGCTTTTCCTTTAAAAGTTACGTGTGAATTGGCTTAATTTGGGAGATAAAAATTCAAAAATTTTCCATCTCTCAACGGTTTGTAGGCGTAAACAGAATAAGATCATCACATTAAAGGTTGATGGTGAATGGATTTCGCAAAAAATTAAGCTACAAGAACACGTGTTCAATTACTTCTCCAAGCTATTCATAGCTGATGAGGATATCCATCAAAGTTTGCCACTCAGCCAACATTAGCGTAAAATTCCCCAGGAGACCGTGACCAGATTAGAAAGTATTAATGTCGATGAATCCCCACAAGGCACCGAGTCCGGATGGCTTTCAAGCTTTCTTCTTCCAACGTTATTGGAACACGGTGGGAACATCAGTTCATAAATTAATTGTTGACTGCTTTGAGAGGGGTCTAGTGTTCGAGGAGATGGGCAAGGCCTTTATTTGTCTCATCCCAAAAACTCAAAACCCCAAGGGCGCTAGTGAATTCCACCTGATAGCTCTATGCAACGTGCTGTTGAAGCTTCTGACGAAAACCTAGGTGTTGCGACTTAAATCGGACATTTCGGACCTCATCCGCCCTCTTCAGAACTCCTTTATTTCGGGGTAGAGGTACGTACGACAACATTCTCACTCTTCAACACCGTACATAATTCCCGAAGTAGGAAAGAGAGTATGATTATCAAAATCAACCTCGAGAAAGCATACGACAATGTAAATTGGTACTTCTTCCAAGAAACGTTGATTTTCTTTGGCTTTTCGGATATAATCGTGCAACTTATCATGAGCTGCGTGAAGTGTGTACAACCTAGCATTCTTTGGAATAGCGAACCGACTAAGTCTATCGTCCCGACTTGTGGTATTTGCCAAGGCGATCCCATCTCGCCCTACCTATTCGTTCTTTGCATGGAACGACTCTCGTATAAAATTGAGAAAGCGGTTCAAAGAGGAAAATAAGATCCGATAGCGGCTTGCCATAATGGCCCGAAGATTTCCCATCTGCTCTT
>JBBMKE010000007.1:2405429-2416967 GCA_037834125.1 Lippia alba
CCCAACGTCGAGAATCCAGCAAACAGCAGAAATGTCGCAGCAGAACCAAGGGCTTCCGTAAGAGTCAAGAACGTCTCACTAACTATGAGATTCGAAACCCAATTGCAAACCGCCGCGATTCCTCCCCCAATGCCTCGGTATCGTAACGGATATATCTCCGAGTTCACGATCCATGGCACAGTCCCCATTCCGGGGGAGTAAGATATGATGTATAGCCCAAGAAGGAAAACCGCGAATAGACCGAACTTGCTTGGACAACCCTTGGTGTACCAGATGCCGTGTTGTTCCTTGCACATGCCCTTTATCGCGTCCGTTGAGGCCAAACATCCCCCGGGATGATACTATCGAGAATGCAATAAGAATATCGATTAAAGATCAGTTGGTGTAATAAGTTTAACAATTTTGTCATATACTTACTTTGTTACCGCTGTTGGAGCAAAACGCGCATTCGGACGACGCTTTGAGGCACGTCATACAATTCCAAGTCAAAGACGTCTCGGATGCCTGCAAGAAAACAGGACACGTTGAGTTCCTCCCAAATTGTTGGGACTCAACCCTCCCGACTCGCGGTGCATGACTAGAGGCTTCGTTAAACAGGACAAATAATGCAATAAGGCAAGTAATGATTCCGAACATGGACACGATCATCAGCCTTCTTCTCCCGAATCTGTCCACAAACGCCATGCTCGCGATGGAGCCAACGGCATTCAGGCCCGAAGTGATGAGGGAGAGTGCTAGAGCTGTCTTGTTTGAAGCAAATCCCGCGAGCTGAACAATTGTGGGGCTATAGTACATGACTGTGTTTATGCCAACAAATTGCTGAGCTACTTGAACTGTGATGCCTGCATATAAGCCTCTACGTACAACGTCGTTTCCCCAAATATTCTTAATTTTTGAAAATAAATCCAAGCCTATGGAACCTTCGTTGGCCTTGTCGGCTTCGATGGAGATTCGTAAGGCTTTAATTTCTTCTTCGACCTCATTGGGAGAGTAAATTTTCTCTAATATTTCCTGGGCTTCTTTTACCTTACCCTGAACAAAAATGTCTTGAATTTTAGACTAATTCTTGAGAATCCCGGTGAGTTAAAAGAAGGGGTTATTTGTAATTTTAAAACTAAAAAGTGAAATTGTTGTGTTATATGTTTCCAGTTTTATTGAAGGGATAATACACTGATATACCCCGAGTTTTGGCCTAATTGCACTTCCTGTTAGATGTGACATATTACAAAAGATATCCACGATACACCCAAAGTTTTGACACAAAAAGGATATCATAAGAATTTAGAGATGATAACATCAAAACTCCTCGATACAGATCTAATGTATTACAACGAGGGAAATTTTCGTAATTTCTCAAACTCCAGGGGAAGTTTGTGTGATTAACTCAAACCTCAAGCTAGCTATTTGGTGCAATTATATCCATTCATTAGAATTTACCTGTCTATATAGCCATCTGGGAGATTCAGGAAGTGACAACATCAAGAAAAACTGGATAACTGCCGGAACTCCTGCCACACCGAGCATCCACCGCCACGTTCCCGGTGTCTATAACAACAACAATAACACCACAAACACATTACACCTAATCAAAACAAATATCACAAAACTCAAACCATGAACTAAAAATCCTACCTTAGTGAATGCTAAGTTAATAAGATACGCCATAAACTGTCCTCCCGTGATCAACAACCCATTCGTGCTCACCAACGCTCCTCTAATTCTAGCCGGAGAAGCTTCAGAAATATAAAGGGGCGACGTCATGGACGCCATCCCAACTCCAAGACCGACAAACACTCTCCCTATGATGATCATCCAAGGAGCTATAGAAAGAGCCATGACAATTGCACCAACAAAGAAAAGAATATCAGCCAAAAGAAGGGACATTTTCCGACCATACTTGTCGTTGATATAACCACCCAACGCAGCACCGATTATCGCCCCTGCCACAGCCATGCTCACTATCGTTTCCTGCACCATGTCAGCAAACAAATTAACAATCCCATTAATGAAGCACGTGGATTTTAAAATCGACATCGAAGTTTTTCACTCGCCTGCAACCATGTTTGCTTGTCAACGGATTTGTACTCGTCCCGGATGTAGAGAAGCGCACCGGAGATAACACCTGTGAGGAGAATTCAGTTTTATGTCAATAATCTTGTGCAAAATCGAGGGGGCGACGGCCCCCACCATCTCATTGATTCTATATCAAAAAGGGATGTAAAATCAAAATGAAATGGATGAAAAGAATTAAATCTTGCCTGTATCATAGCCAAAAAGAAGGCCACCAATGCCAGCTGATAAAGCAAGGCGCATGATATAAGGTGTTTGCCAACTCGTGCGCCAGCATTCTGTGAATTCTGTTTTGTCTGGTTTAACAACACCACCTTCCATTTCACCAGATTATTTCTTCACGATATCAAACACCAATCAAAATCAAGCAGTTAAACCACAGGAGTGCAATTCTGGTAACTTAGAGGGGTGAATCTCATATATTTAACAAAAGAAGGGACGAATTTCTTATTCCATCACTCATTCAGTCATTTGTTCATGAACTTGGAATCAATTTCAGTATGGGCATCAGCAGATTTCATCAAAGTTGAGACTTTTAATTTAATTATGCAGAATCAGATTGAATTTACCAGAAATCTTGAAAATCGAAGGAGAAAACATAGAACCCACATACAAATTTGCAGCAACCATGCATTTTCTTGAAGAAAAAAATTAAATAAAAATGAAGAAGAAGATGTACAGAATTACCTCTTGAAGGGTTAATTCTTCTGATGTTTGTCTTGTTTTGTGTTCTTCACTGCTTCTGCATGCGAAGTTTATGGGATTTGCGGTTCTCGGACAATTGTTGAATTTGTACACGTGAACAGACAAATAATCAAACGTGGATAATGAACATATATATGCACTATTCTATTACATTATATACATATGATATGGAATTATGGATTATGTTTTGGATCAGGACACTGGTGTTTGACTCTGGTTTGAGTTCTGACTGAATGTTAAATGTCTTCTGACTGTTACGTGTAAAAGGTAAAACTATGTCTGAATATATTTAAATTGATTTATCCGAATAGTTAAGGAAATGTTGAATTAAAATGCATTTTTTTGGTCTATCATTGAATTAAAATGCATGGATTCCTATTAAGTTAAGCTAATTAATCGATGCATTAAAATCTATTTTCTTGCTAATTTTGATTTTATGCGATTCTTATCCGTTATTATTTCATTATATATATATATATATATTCCATCATTCTTTTTTGGTGGGAAGATATATTCCATAATTGATTGGATAATTCATAAAATCAAAGAATATTACATATAATATAGACGAACAAAATATCTTTTCCGGATACCGTAAAGACGACCTAATACAAAGCTTAACTCTCTTAATCCATTTATTTTGGGAAAATTGATATCTGATTATTCTGCATTTAGGTCTAACACAATACAAGTTATTTTAGGACAAAAAAAAATTAATACAAGTTATTTAGATCGAGTAATTTTATTTTAATTCTTAATTTTTTAGAACTGTTTGTAGTCTCTGACGATTCGTTAGGATTTTGTTATATTTTTCTAAATACATCTTAGTTTTTAATTAAAGTTGTAACTTGAGGAACTGTTTTGTTAAATTTAAAATTTATAGGGATTATCTTATTTATATTTGTAAACTTTATGGATAATTTTATAATTTTGATTATGTACATTAAATCTAACTCATATACAAATTGTTAGGGATATAAGCCAACAGGGGTTGGGCAAGTGGTGAGGGTTCTTTCTTGAAGGCAAAGACCCAGATTCGAATCTCTCTAGCCACTTGGAGGGTGTGCGTTAAAAAAATAAAAAATATTAGGGATATAAGTGTATTCACAATTTTTTTTAGAGACTTTAAATCAAATAAGACTTATAAAGATTAAAATATAATTTTTTTAATTTAAGTAGATTACATTATAATTAGATGTAATCCGCCGTTTACTTCATATATAGTGTTTTATCCCTACTTCTTGTTTTTAGTAAATGATATCATTTCTATGCTTGAATTCTACGTTATAAATGAATTATATTACATCAATAAAGGAGTTAAATGTATAAGGATAATGGATAATGTCACATTAATAGTGTAATTAATTACGTGATCTGATCTCGTTTGACATTAAAAGAATTTGTAACCAAATTATAAGTTGGAAACAAAATCATGCAAATCACATATAAATCGCCAAGTTAATAAGTTATTGTTAATTGAGGTTAGATTAATCACATCTCATGTAGTAATAATGAGGAAATTATATTAATGAAAAGTTGTCAATATTTGTTCTTATCCAGTTTATCCACAAGACAAATTAGATGACGACTTACGACTTCGTTTTGTGATTTCATCTTTTTCGAAAGCATTTAATTAATGTCATTTAATTGAATTTATATTCTTTTTAACTTCCTACATTAAATGCGTATAAAACCAAATAAAAAGATGGTACAATTAATAATGCAATCAGATTTTTGTAACGTTCAAAATATAAATTTTCTTACTTAATTTATAAATAATAATAATAAGATAATTGAGAAAATTGAGAATATAAAAAGAGGAAAGAAAAATATATTAAGTAATCATTTTAAATAACAATCCAAAGTATTCGGACCAACTTTATAAGATAATAATATTTAGTTTTTACTAAAGTTGTTAAGGAAAAGATTTGTTGACTGAAATAAATATATTACATTGATTTCATTACTATATTTTTTGAAAATCTTCCACCCAAATATTCTAACAAATAAAAAAAATACAATTTTTTTAGAATAATAATACAGCTTAATGATCCATGAATGAAGTAAAGGCATTAGGCAGCTTGTTCTTAAGTCCGCAGAGCATAACTCAGTTGGTTCCGGAGGGACATATTTACGACAAAGTGCAAGGTTCGATTCTCATAAGCTGTAGTGTGGGAGTTTTATTCCTAAGCCCAATTCGGGCTTTTAGGGTGAGCTCCTTGTAGACCTAGTGAGGAGCACACCTCCTCCTTAACGAGCCACTAATTACCTCATTTATCTACTCCCATTTGCTTCATCGGGCCAGGGTGTGGGAGACCTTAGGGTTGGGGATTTAACCTTTTGCAACAAGGCAGCTTGGTCTTAGATGTTAGCCCAAATAAGTAGTGTTTTTTGGGTGCCAATTTATCATTGGGCCTAAATATTCAACTACAGCCCAAATATCGACCCACAGCATAACAAAAGTCCATCATTTCCAGTTTTTTTTTTTAAACTAAAAAGTGTGATTTTTCTTAAACATGTACCAAAAACTCAATAAAAAAGATAATATTATTATTTAAATATATTAAAATTAATTTTCAATCAATATTTATTCTATAACTAATTTTAATATAATTGTTAAATTATGATAAATAAAAAATATAAAATGTAAGGAGAAAACGATAAAAATTATACATTAAAAAATTAAAATAAAATAAAGATGTTGTGGAGGTAAATAAATGCAAGAGGACAAAATAGATTAAAAAATTAATAAATAAAGTAAGAAAAAAATAGGTCAAAAGGTTATAAGGGAGTTTAGGGATAATACGTAAATAAATAAAAAGAAAAGAGAATGTTAAAAAGTTAGGGGCAAAAAAGGAAATAGTCCAAAATCCCACATC
This sequence comes from Lippia alba, assembly GCA_037834125.1. Classification (NCBI taxonomy): domain Eukaryota; kingdom Viridiplantae; phylum Streptophyta; class Magnoliopsida; order Lamiales; family Verbenaceae; genus Lippia; species Lippia alba. Next base: position 2,411,084 of record JBBMKE010000007.1, read on the forward strand.
TACCCCTAACGTTTAATAATATAGTCTAGATACAAACAAGTCTATTATATTTATATTTATTCCCGGGCAACAACACCATTAAAAAATAGTATTTTATATTTATTATTTAGTTAATTATTTTTTTCAAACGTTACACCAATTATACAATAATTTAAAATATTCTCTCATTTGTTATGTACTTATGTTAGTTTGGTCGAATGGGATTAGGGTATAATTACCTATACGCTGTAAATATATGAAAACAAATGTTATTTAGTTCTTAAATTTTTTATTTTGTGTACTTTAGTTCCTAAAATTTTAAAAGTGATATTTTTTTTAACATACATTCCCAAGTGGCTACATGTAGGAATCTAAATGAGCCGGATCGAGCCTAGGGTTCGAGTTCGACTCAATCTTCTCGAACCCGAACTCGAATTCGAACCCAACGAACTCAAGATTCGGTGGTTCGAGTTCGGCTCGTGACTAGGCTCGAATTTAGTTCAGTTCGAGTTCGATTCATCGGTTCGCAAGATCTAAATCTAAGAATTTCAGAACCAGAAAAGAGAAAATGGGCGGTGATGCGGAGGCGGCGAAAAGGCGATGTCTCGACAACAAGTGAAGTGGGTGGTGAGCACGGAACAAGCAGAGATATAGTGACACTGTAAATCTGAGAATAAGAAGAAATTTCTTTAAAACAAGAGAAGAAAATGGTAGTGCGGCGGACAAAGAGAGTGATGGTAGCAGAATTGGTGGTGCAGCGTCGGAGGGACAAGGCGGTGGAGCAAAAATGGTGGTTTTCTGGCTGCGGACAGAGAGTGCGGTGGACAGTGGCAGCGGAAATTGTGTCGCAGCGGCGGAAGGATGGTGGCCGGCCTGGTTCGTGAAGGCAGATCTTCAAAATTTTGTTGCAGATTAACGATTGAAACTGAAGGTGGTGGATTTGTTATTTGTTTAAGGTTTTGACTGGCATAAATGTTTCGATAGGTATTATTATATATGCATATATAATATATTATATATAGAATTATAAGGGTTCGCGAGTCGGCTCGTTAATCCAAAATTTAGAAATAAAAGGTTCGAGTTCGGTCATGAACACCACGAACCAAGTGAAGGTTCGGTTCGGGTTCGATTATTTTGAATTCGAACACGAACTTAATTGATTCGGCTCATTAAGTTCGTGAATGCGCTCGTCTCGTTTACATTCCTATCTACATGGATTTGAACCGAGGTTATTGACCTGGAGAAATAACTTTTTAACCATTTGAATCAATTTTATTGGCTCAAAAGTAACAAATAAATTCCTAATATTATTAATACGTCTCAAGTTAGTCATTTAACAACTTTTTCAGTAAGAATTGGATCAAAATTTTTTTTATCTGCATCAAATATGCGATAAGTAAGAATATTCTTGAGTTAGAGCAATACCCTTCTAAATTAATGACTGAATTTTGTTTCTACCACATTTTTACTAAAAAAAATATTAAGCTACTAACCAAAAAAAGGTTAGTAATATTAGAATTTATATTTTACTTTTAATTTTTTAAAACTAAAATAACATAAATTTAAAACTTTAAGTACTAAGATAACATTTTTTTTGGTAAGAACTAAGATAACATTTGCTAATTATGATATAATCTCTGAAGGGAATGGCATCAACATCAATATGTGTACCTTCCAATACAATAGCGGGACCTTTGCAACAATTTGTCAGATTACCTAGCTATGTAGACTCCTGACCCTAGGGACCCTTCAAATTAATACAAGTATACAACACTCCACACACTAAATCTTTGGGAAGATCTTTCATCTAACATTCATCAATAAATTATTACATTTCTCAACTTTTTTTTTTTTTAATAATCTTTTCTTAATACCAATCTTTGATGTTTAATATTGAGCTGTGAGACCTGGTAGCCCAGAACGACCACGAGCTCTCTCTCTCTGTTTCTCTTCTCGTCAAATCTTAAAACCTACCCCTAATCTCTCCTTAATCACAAAACTTAATCTTGATTAGATCCCTCTTTGTTCCCTAAATATACCTCAAGAATCCCTCTTGACTTGTTACTTTTGGTGCTGCTTTGATCTGCTCTTATAGAGGTTCTTGTAGAGGAAAAGTTGCGTTCTTTAAGTGGGTATGCTTCGGTTTTTCATAGTTTTTTCGGTTTTGACTTTTCTTTAATATTTCGTTGAATTCTGATATTGATGTTTCATTTTAGAAGTTCTTTTTGGAGAATGAAGTCTGGTTATTGTTATTGTGTGCCTCATTATGTGTGTTGCAGATGTATTTAGCTTGTTGTTTAAGAGGTAAAAGTTGAACTTGAAAGTCATAATCTTGTTTGTCTTGTTTAGTTTACCAGACGGCGGACTGAAGAACGTTGAGTGGAAAATGTATCAGTATCACATTGATTGTGCTGGATATTCTCTGTTATTATATGTTTCTGAATTTGTGATTGATAACTTGTTTGCAACTCATGATCATATCATATACTATCTGTTCATGAGATTCATAATGCATTCTAAAGCATCTGGCTTTTCCTTCAAATCAGAAATAAGAAATTTTGTTGAAATGCTCGAGGTCCCGTATCGATATAGCGGCCGTGTATTACATGTTTTAGGCCGAATTTACGCGAAATGTGAGCTATAGAACAGTGTGCACCTCAAAATGTTCTCAAAATTGGAATTCCTTTTCATTTGGTTTCTAATGTTTGTTTGTTTGATTGCGCAGGTGCCTCCAGCTTTTTACCTTTGCTGGAGGGCAAAAACTGGAATCTTGAGCCCAAAAAAGTATTGGCTACTTTTATTTCACGATGATGTAGCAATGTAAATTGTCCCGTCTTCGTATGCCTGAGAAAAAGGAAATATCCCAAATTCCTTCCTTGTTGCTGCCTGCCTCTTGTTTGTTGTTCATATACCTTTCTCATCTTACAAGCTTCCTCCCTGGCCTTTATCTTTTCGTACTTAGTTTGGATTTTCTTGAACTCTTTATTTCGATATTCTATGCTGTTCAGCATTGTGTTTACAAAGCAAAGTATGGCATTGTATTGATGGCAACAAAGAGTGGGTGAAAAATGGCCTTCCAAATGGATGAGGAGAAAACTGAGGATTACCTATTCAAGATTGTCTTGATCGGTGATTCAGCTGTTGGTAAATCAAACTTGCTTTCTAGTTTTGCTAGGAATGAGTTTTATCCTAATTCAAAATCTACAATCGGAGTGGAATTTCAGACGCAGAAGATAGAAATAAGTGGGAAGGAAGTTAAGGCTCAAATATGGGACACTGCTGGACAGGAAAGGTTTAGGGCTGTAACGTCTGCGTATTATAGAGGTGCAGTTGGTGCACTTGTCGTCTATGACATTAGCCGACGCCAGACCTTTGAAAGCATTGGAAGATGGCTTAATGAGCTTCAAAGTAAGCAATTCGACATTTTTTAATTATTTATTTTTACGTTTTTAAGTAATGTTTCATTTTGCGTGATGCCAACAATTACACTAAGCTCCCTTGAAACTATGTGTTATTACACTAACTCCCTTGCCCTCTATTGATCAGTGATATTTAATCAGAACTAGAAAAGTTTAGGGCAAATTACATTTACTGTCCTTGAGTGTAGGTGAAACTACAAATTAATCCCTATTTTATAGTATAGTCTCATCAGCAATAAATGTGCGGGCTTATGGCATAAGTTCACTATTTATAATTAAGGGGTTAATGGTCATGTTTAAATAACTTACAAGGGAAGTATGTGTAATTTCAAAACTAAGAGGGGTTATTTGTGTAATTTGATTGTAGTTACAGGGAGGATGCTTTAATCTATATAACAATTTCTCGACTGGATTTTGAAACAGCTCATTCAGACATGAACGTAGTAACAATATTAGTCGGCAACAAATCCGATCTGAAAGATGCACGAGAGGTGACAACTGCTGAAGGCAAGGCCCTAGCCGAAGCACAAGGTTTGTTCTTCATTGAAACTTCGGCCCTCGATTCCTCCAATGTCAATGCTGCCTTTCAGACAGTTGTGAAGGAGATATTCAACATTCTAACCCGGAAAGTTATGCAATCTCTAGATCTAAAAAGAAACCTCGAATCCATATCCAATGGGAAAACGGTAGTTTTGCAGGCCGAGGTGAATGAAGCAGCAGAAGATGGACAAACTAAAAAACGCGGATGCTGCTCATGATTGTGATTGTTTCTCTAATTTTCTGAAAACCCTTTTGTAGTTTTGTCCGTTGATGTCGATGTTGGAACAGTCACCGGTGTACTTTCGTTTCGATTCTTGGCATATATATCTGGGCAGCAGAAGAATCTGTAGCTGTGTACTAGAAATTGTAAATGACATGAACTTGTTTGTTATTTTGCAACTTTCACAATCTAAAATAAAAAAGAAAAAAAAAAGGGTTCAATCATGGATTCTAGATTAACGATTGGTCAAGTACAATTAAAGACTAAATTAGATCAACGAAAGTTGGAATTCTGGGAGCTCCAACATAAAAAATTGTTGGCAAAGAAAAATATTTGATGCCAAAAATAATTAATAAAAAATAGGTGACAATATTGGAAAAAATATTGATGAAAGTTATAAAATAAATAACAATTCAACGAAATAATATAATTCAAAATTTGGGTCAATTACACGTGTCTAATTTCGATGGGGTACCAATTATGTGAAAAATTGGGTATATTTGAAATGTAGTATAATTAAAATTCTTTAAAGAATATTTAAATATGACTATATTTAAAAATATTGTATTGTATACAATTATGTCATTTAATTGGGAGTTGAACTGTAATTAAGTCTTCAAAGTTTCATAGTATATGCTGCGGAATGGAATAGGATAGTGGTCATATCATGTTATCCAAGTCTTGTGATAGAGGACCACCCAATAATACTCCTACTTTTGATACATCTTATAGTGATTTGAAAGCTCATAAAGACCATTCTTAGTCTTTTTTAAACAGAAAAATATGGACCCCCAAATCACAATCTAGGATTTCAGTGTCAATTTCATATTTTGAGATAACTTTGAATATCCTTTAGGTATAGCTTAATTACGGGGAAAAAACTCTCCTAGTTATAAATTACGAAAACCATCGTGTGAAGGATTAAAAGGAGTAATTCTCATTCGTTGATATAGCGCCACGCGTTATCACGTAATAGTCTATTAAGCCTAACTAGATGATGTAAGCCGTAACTACATCATCCGTCTCAATCCAGAGTTCGTTTTCACTCAAATTTACAATTATACCAATAGTTTTGGACGTTTTACCTCACTACAAGGTGCATTAAATGCAGTTCCATGACCTACACTTCTCACACTACTCTGACAAGGCAAATACGGAGAGTCTTATTGTGAATGATCTACAATATGCATGTCATGCATGTCTACAATCATCATACCTTTAACTATGTGTTCTCTTATGTATCAAACTCTAAACTATAAATATCATTCCATTTATGATTTAGGTACGTTATTATTCTCACATTGAATATGCTCCCACCTATTCACACATATCGATCGTCCTCGACCGAGTTTGAGTGTTAAAGTGTCAAAATTGGTCCAACACCTTTATTAACCCGTTTTAGCCTTTGAGCTCACGTGTGCTCTTATTTGCAACTTGGGAATATCCAAATCTTCCCTGTAATATAAATTCTTGAATGATTTGAGAGTTTACATCTATCGTTCCGTACACAGTGGAATTTGGACACCATCAAGGATATTATTTATAATTTGTCAGAATATTTTTGGTAATTTTTATTTGAAATGCAGGGTATTTTTTATTAATTCTCAATTAAAAAGATAATTATTTTTAAAACTAAATTAAATGGTTAATTTCTAATTTTAGTGTATTTTTTGTTGTATATTTTACTTTTGGTGTAACTTTTTGGTGTAGTGCAACTTTGGGGTTT
>JBBMKE010000007.1:2435314-2452874 GCA_037834125.1 Lippia alba
TCGAAATTCAGTAATCTAATTATTGTTGGAAAGTAAGTAAGAGAAATTCATACCCAAGCAAGAGTACAGAGTCTTGGTCTACATGCAGAGGAGCTGTATCACCAATTAGCATATTTCGAATCTGAGGTACTAATCGAACTACAAATCCAACAATCTGTAAAACCAAAGTAAGAAAAGAAAAAAAAAGACGGGGATTTCAGCTAAGAAAGCTATGGAACACCCTTACTTTGATGATCTTGTCAAGACGTATCTCTGACTTTGCTCTGACAAGTTGTTCCGCTGATTTGCCTGCTTCCCTCGAGCATATTTCTCGGCCGAAGTACAACTACTCAAATACTGACTTGAGCGTCGGAGTGCCGACATATGGTAAAACTCCACCTGTCCCTATTCGGCCTTCTAGTTCACCTTTCTATTCCAACTTTCAGGTCAACTCGGCTAGGTACTTCCCAGATTACAAATTTCGAGTGAACCAGTCGGAGTTTCTTCGACCACCGAATTTCGACAGGATCATTTTGGCGCCGTCTGTGGGAAAACTTCGCAAGTAAAAGCAAAACCTGAGTGAATGGAACTGCGTAACCGAACACTGTCTGCTGGTGGGGCAAATGTTCCACGGCCACCGGGCGCCTCCCTGGTCCCGGCGGGATCGTCGCAGGCCCCGGAGGAATATAGCCCACACCCGCCTCCGGTAGTGTGCCGTCCGTCCGAGTTGGATGATTATCTGGAGAAATGTCGAGCAGAAGCCGTGGCTGCGGCAGCCGAGAATCGGGCATCGGTTTTTCCGAAAAAGCCGAGAGCAAGCCCCGCAATTCCCCCAATCGGACAGTACCCGGCGCCATACGGGGCGCCGCCAACCCACTACGGGTATCCCCCGCCACAATATTGGGGATACGCGCCACCTTTGGCCTATTATCATAACTACTACTGTCCGCCCCCACCACCTAGCCCCGGCCAGTGGCAAGGGGCGGGTCCGGACAAGCACCTGGCCAAGGTGGCCCAGCAGAGCCATGAGGCGGATTCTAGCCGGCGTCGGCCGAGAAGCGACCAGTCGAGGAAGAAGAAGGAGAGCGGGTGCCCGACGCGCCGCTACCCAAAAAGGCAACTAGTAGAGACCCTTCCCGGACCGAGAAAGTCGATTTAAGGAACCAGGGGAAGGAAAAATCAAGGGTCTTCGGCCGGCTGGGGGCTAAGGTTAATCCTGAAGCCCCCAAGTCGAACAGAGGTCGTGACGTAAGTAAGGATGACCTAAGGAACCAGCTTCCCCCGAGGGAGCGCTGAGAACCCCAAAAGAGCCGAGCATCGGCCAGGGAGCGGGTACGACAAGAAAACCCACAAGATATTAGCGACGACGAAGAGTCTCGCATAAATGCCCGACAAACTCGGCAAGTGCGAGATAATCGGCCCCATCACGAACACGACCAAGACCGAGCAGGAGCAAGGGGCGCTGCCATGCGCTATCGGAGCGCTCGAGAAGCCCGATCGCCTTTTTAGGATGAAATCCTCCGGGCTATGGCCGAGGATAAAATGCCGACCAACTTGCCCCACTTCGGTGGAACCTCCGATCCGGGGCGACATGTCGACAGATTTGAGATAGAGATCAGCATGTTTGGCCATTCTCCTCATGTTCGAGCCAAGATTTTCACCACAACTCTAGTGGGGGGCTGCCCAAGATTGGTTCTCGAGGCTTCCGGCCAGAAGTATCAAAAGGTATGACGATTTGATCGACGACTTCATCGCTCAGTTCTCCTCGGTTAAAGGAGATAAGCTCCCTTCCACTTACCTTTATAGCATCGTACGAAAAGAAGGGAAATCTTTAAGGGATTTCTTTACCCAGTTCTCCCGAGTCGCTGTACAAGTGGAAACGCCGAGCATAGACATGCTCGTTAGGACATTGTATGGCGCCCTTAGGGACAAGGGCTGTGCAGATGAGATAGTCCGGGAGAATCCAGACTCGATCGCCTGAGTACTGGAAATCGCTAGTGACTGGATGCGGCTGGAGGAAGTGCGCTCGGCCAGCTGAGCAGCCCCAGCGGCTCTTCAGGCTCGAATCCCGCCGATCAGGGCCGATTCTAGCAGGGTCGAGTCGAGAAGGGAGTCCAAGGGCAAGTCAAAGAAAGGTCCTGCGGTGAGCCCGAAGAAATATTACACTCCTCTCAATCGACCTATCGAGGAAGTGTACAGCGTGGCCCCCAAGCATCTGTTTAATGCCCTGCAGTCGATCAAGAAAACCAACAAGATGAAAAATTCGCCTAAATATTACCACTTTCATCGACAGACCGACCACACCACCTCAGAGTGCTTCGCACTGAAGGACGAAGTCGAACGCCTAATCAAGGGTGGGCAGCTCCAGGAATTCGTCAAAAAGATCGACGAACTTGGGGCTCGAGCTGAGGAAAGAAGGTAGAGCAGCCCACCAAGGGATCGTGATACGAAGCAACCATTGGAAAGAGAGCAGAACCTCCTGTACCTCAGGAGAATCGAGATGATAGTCGGAGGGCCCGCTGGGGGAGATACCAAGTCGGCTCGAAAAAAGATAAGGAGAGAGGCGCAGAGAAGCTATTATGGCCCGTACGAAGTCATGGAAGTTGATCAAGGTAATAGCTGGATATATCAGGAGGTCAGTTTTAGTAACAAGGACCTCGTCGGCCAGCCACCACGGGAAGGCGAAACGCCTAGTTGTCCGATGGTGGTCACGTTCGATGTGGCCAATTATGCTGTATCTAAAACCCTCATTGATAATTGAAGCTTTGTGAATATTATTTACCTTGCGACTCTTAATCGAATGAACCTTACTAAAAAACTTCAACTCGAACCGTTAAAAACCCCACTCATCGATTTTGGAGGATCCGAGGTATACCCCCAAGGCCGAGTGAAGTTGATTACTTCCATGGGGACTCTCCCTAGGAGGGCGACTGTTGAAATAGAATCCTGGTGGTCGACCAACCCTCTGCCTACAACATAATTTTCGGTCAGCCCGGCTTCATCGACTTCAGGGCGGTTATCTCCACTTACCATCAAGTAATCAAGCTTTCCACCTCCGCCAGAATTGGAGAAGTGAGATGCAATGTGCCGATGGCCTGGACATGGTATTCAATCTCGATGGAAAAAGTAAAATTACCGGACCATAAGATCGTCCCCGTGCTCGACTTACCCGATGGAAGTGAAGACGAGATTGAAGACTTTGACAGCACAGACCCTGGGGGACCGGCCCAATTGTCCATGAGAGCCAACAAGAGAAGGAGGAAGGCCGAGAGGAAAGCCGAAACGGCCACCCAAGTCGAGTCTTCTAGTCAAACATTCCAGATCGAGCTTCAGCCGGGACAGGCCGATAAAACCACAAATGTCGGTGTCGTCGAGCCAGGAAAAGAAAAGGAACAGGTGTTACTTATTCAGTTTCTGCAAAAAAATACGGATGTATTTGCTTGGAGTGCAAATGACTTGGTCGGAGTCGACCCGTCGATCATCACGCGTCACCTGAATGTCGACCCTTCTTTTAAGTCAATCAAGCAGAAACTTCACAACTAAAGTGCCAAGAGAAATGAAATTATTAAGGGCGAAGTGAACAAGCTACTCGACGCGAGATATATTGTTCCTACCAATTACGTCAAGTGACTTTGTAATGTGGTACTCATCGCCAAAGCCGAGGGAAAGTGGCGGATGTGCAATGACTTCATTGATCTAAATAAGGCTTGCCCCAAGGACACTTACCCCCTGTCGTGCATCGATCAGTTAGTCGATTCAACCGCGGGGTGTGAAATGTTGAGCATGATGGATGCCTTCCAAGGCTACTATCAGATCTTCATGGCACCCGAAGACGAGAGCAAGACTGCCTTTGTTGTCTCAAAGGGTATTTATTGCTTCAAGGTAATGCCTTTCGGACTCAAGAACGCGGGGGCTACTTACCAGAGGCTAGTGAACCGAATTTTCGAGGGCGAGATCGGTAAGTCAATGGAAGTTTATGTGGACGGCATGATAGTCCGATTGCCCAAATCGGGTGATCATTTAGCGGACCTCAGTCGAATGTTTGATCTCTTGCGGAAGTACAACTTGAAACTCAACCCAAACAAGTGTACCTTTGGAGTTGGCAGGGGAAAATTTTTGGGCTATATGGTTAGTCTGCGAGGAATCGAGGCAAACCCGGAGAAGAGTACTGCAATTCATGACCTCGAAAACCCCAGAATGATTCGAGATGTTCAGCGTTTGGTCGGCCAAATCGTCTCCCTCAATCGATTCATATCCAGATCGGCCGACAAAAGTCTTCCATTCTTCAAGATTCTGAGAAACATCAAAGACTTCAAATGGACCGAGGAGTGCGAGCAGGCATTTGAGGCACTGAAGAAGTACCTCGAGTCACCTCCATTGCTTGCGAAGCCCGAGCCGGGTGAAACACTTTTCCTATACTTGGTTGTCTCCAATAATGCCGTAAGCTCGGTCCTGGTGGCCATCCGCGATCGAAAGCACATGCCGGTCTACTACGTTAGTAAAGTCTTGCATGGGGCGGAGACCCGGTACCTAGAGATTGAGAAGTGTGCTCTCGGATTGGTCCACACAGTCCGGCGACTCAAGCCATACTTCTAGGCGCATTCTATCACAGTTCTCACCGATCAACCCCTGCGTCAAGTTATGGATAAGCCAGATTGTTCCGATCGATTAACCAAATGGGCTATAGAGCTAGGACAGTTCGATCTGACGTATCAACCTTAGATGGCGTACCAAACGCAAGTGTTGGCCGACTTTTTAGTCGAAAAGATGCCTTCCAAAATCGTGACTAGGGCCGGGGGCCGCTGGACCCTCTTCGTCGACGGCTCTTCGACCTCGTTCGGAGGAGGAGTCGGTGTATGCCTCCGAAGCCCAGAAGGAGACGAGATCGATTTTGTCGTCTGTCTAGAGTTTCTGGCAACAAATAATGAGGCCGAGTATGAGGCTCTCTTAGTAGGGATGAGGCTGGCTAAAGAGCATGGAGTCGAAGATTTGATAGCTCTAACGGATTCTCAGTTAGTCGCAAATCAGATCGACGGAATGTATAAAACAAGGGAAGAATCGATGGTGAAATACCTCGACCTCGTCAAATTATGGGCATCGAAATTCAAGCATTTTTCAGTAGAACAGATTCCCCGAGAAGAGAACGAAAGGGCCGACGCACTCTCAAAAGTGGCTAATGGGCTAAGAGGAACAAGTGACAGGTCGATTACGTTCTTCTCAAATACTTCGCTGTCAATCGACAACTGTGCGGAGGTTTTGAGCATCGACCCAACGGAGCCGTCATGGATCGACGAGATCGTCCATTATCTCAAAGACGGAATCGTCCCAGGAGAACGAACAGAAAAGCGCTGGCTGATAGCTCGATCCGCGAGCTACGCACTCGACTCGAATGGTCTACTGTTTAAATTGTCATTCCGAGAACCCGCCAAGCGATGCTTACGCCCGTCGCAAGCCAAGGAAGTCCTCGAAGAAATTCACTCTGGATCTTGTGGAAATCACTCGGGCGGCCGCTCCTTAGCAATGAAGGTGTGCCGAGCAGGGTACTACTGGCCTACGATGATAAGAGAAAGCCGAGCACTTCGTGAGAAAATGCCAGAGCTGCCAGAAACACGCCAAGCTCGTTCATCAACACCCCGCCGAAATGATTCCCATCGAAGTCTCCTGACCTTTCGACCAATGGGGAATAGACATTGTTGGGCCATTTCCTCTAGCCCCGCGACAACTTCGATACGCTATTGTATGCGTGGAATATTTTACCAAGTGGGTCGAAGCCTCATCGGTCCACAAGACTACATTCATTGGCGTGACCCGCTTCCTCTGGAAAAACGTCATATGCCGGTTCGGGGTGCCCCGAGTTTTAATTAACGACAATGACCCCCAATTTCGAAGCAAGCAATTCAAACGATACTGTGCTAAATTAGAGATTGACTTAAGATTCACCTCCGTAGGCCAATTATCGGAGACCGGAAAACTTCAAACTTATAGCTAGTGCCAACACTGGAAAAACACAAAACATTGTAATTTTTAGAAACACTCTTGAAAAAAAACAATAGTATATATTTATAATACAGGCAAGAAAGTTGAGGGGGCTGCTGCCATCATATGCCCAAGCATCACCGTTGCATGCTAATATAGAGTAAAAAAAAATTGTCATCCGTACTTTGACCATTTTTACAGTTTACCATCTCTGGCAACTTCATTGCAAATCGCTATCTGAACTTTACGTTTTTTACAAACAATCTTCTCCGATGAGTTTTTAATGGTTTTGGTGTCAAAAAACAATTCACGTGAAACTTTCGTTGCATTTTGCCATCTCAACTTTGCGATTTTTACAAACAACTTTCTCCAATAAAAATTTAGAGATTTTAGTTGCCTGAAAACAATTCACATGAGTTTCACATGCCTTTATTAAAGGCAAATTTATCTTTTTAGAATTATCCTCTTCACCTAAAATAATTAGAATTTTCAATTATACCAATATTAATTGCGTATAAACAATTCTCATCATATTAAGAAAATAAAAGTATAATTGATAATGAGATATGTTCCTTTATAGAAACTTTACCGTCAGCAAACGCACGCACACATACATACATACATACATATATATGAAATTAAGGGTTGTTTTATCTTATTATATAACATAATTCATTGACAAACGGAGAGAAGCAACCACCCTTGTAGAAGTCAATTACACCCTTAGTTTTTAGATTAAAGTGTTCCTGATTTTTATTGTATTGTTTGAAGAAAAAAAAATTGATCGACTTAGACCAAAAAAAAAAAATGAAAAAAAGAGGAGGGGACTAATTTTATCAGAAAATCCTAATTGTTTTAGGTGAAGAGGATAATATTAAAAGACAAATTTGTCTTTAATAAATGCACATGAAACTAATGTGAATTGTTTTCGAACCACTGAAAACGCTAATTGTCCATTGGAGAAGGTTGTTTGTGAAAATCGCAAAGTTAGGATGGCATAATGTAACGAAAGTTTCATGTGATTTGTTTTCAGGCCACTGAAACCGCATAAAACCCGTCAGAGAAGGTTGGTTGTGAAAATTGTAAAGTTAAGATGGCGGTATGCATAAAACCCGTCAGAGAAGGTTGGTTGTGAAAATTGTAAAGTTAAGATGGTGGTATGCAATGAATCGTGAAGTTCGGATAGCAGTTTGCAATGAAAGTTGCAATGGAAATATATATATATATATAGATAGATAGATAAATAGATAGATAGATAGATAGGTATAGATATATATTTCTATGCATGTGTTGGGGTTAGTGTTTCAATATTCTATTAAAGACTGAGCAATGGAGACATCTCTAAAATAATGTAATCGCACCAACTACGATTTGTATAGATCTGTGCCTATCAGACAACAGTACATAGTATCCCTCGTTTACCCAACTGTATTATTATATGTAACACCTTTTCCCCTTCAATCAAATATTATCTCCTGTATTTATTGAAGCAAATTTACATATGTATTGCTCATAATGTAATTTAAATAACTTTACATAGATCTACATCTATTCCATAAAATATAGGACAATATTTGGGTCTATATATTTTAAGGTTGAATTACATCTTAGTATCCTTAGATTTGATGTAATTAAAACTCCTTCCTTATTTTTTCAATTATTACCATATAGTTCCTAAGGTATGATTTTAAATTGACATCCCTAAACACGTTAAGGTTCTTAGGGATCAGTATATGTAATTTCAACTTAATATAGGGATCGTTTTGTAACATAATAAAATAATAAGACCGTGTTTACTTCAATTTTACATTATCTAACTGAACAGTGTTTTTTTTTTAAATTCATAACTATTTAGCCACCTCACCTTGTTTACTGCTACGGTTTTTATTGCTGGTATTTAACCAGGATTTTTGATTGGTTTACTTCTATAGACATATTCAACCTGGCAAAGGGTCATAAGACAACAATACCCATGCCTTTGGAACCGTGCCCAACAATGTGAATTAATTAACAATGTGAGGGACAGGGAAGCATCACTTTCCCAAGCTTGGCGGCAATTATTTTATTTGATGAGGGATAGGGAAGTAATTAACAATGTGAGTTTTAGGGGCAATTGGGTCAATTTATCTAAACTAGTGGATATGGGTTATTTAGCCATGGAATTTTTAATGGGTACATAACAAACTCTTTCCCATCAAATACCCCGGGTTTCGACCAAAAAAAAAAAATCAAATATCCGGGGCTCCTGGAATAACCTAGAAAACATACAAATCAAAGTAAAAGGTCTAAAAACCCCTATTGCATAACTATGTGGGGTTTGCCCATTGAAGTAAATGTTCTCTAAGGGATGCGTTTGTAATTTCTAGTTAAATCTAAATTAAGCCATTTAGGGACCTCGATGGAACCCTAACGGCGTGAGGGACCTCAAACGAAAACAATACCTTAAGACCTATAAGGTAGTAATCGAAAGAATAGGGACTATGTTGTAATTAAGTCAAACTTGTACTCAAATGTAATTCGCCTTATAATTTAATGTGGGGTTAAGTATTACATTTTATTTTATAATTTATAGGAACGAATACGGCATGCAATATAATTTGGCTTTGAAAAATGCATTTTACAAATCCATATATATTATGCCTAATCATACGACTTGGATGGATCTTTGGTACCTATTCTGATCACATTAGAAAAGAATCTTGCATGTAACTTAGACTGCAAAAACTGCACACGAAATTTGTTTTACTTAAGTATTTGAATAGTTTACATGTGAAGGACAAATGTTTTGGCTTATATATATTATATTCAACTCATTCACCCCCCTCTTTCACTGAAATCCCATTCATTCACCATGGATGGTGTACACAGTTGCTTGACCAACATAAGGAAACACAAACCATATCTCGTGATGATTTTCGTGCAGTTTGTGTTTGCCGGCATGTACTTACTGTCTAAGGCTTCAATAACCGAAGGAATGAATCCTTACGTGTTTGTGGTTTATCAACAAGCACTTGCTGCACTGTAAATGGCCCCTTCCGCGTTCTTCCTAGAAAGGTTATACCTTCAACAAATTTGCTATTATCGTTTTCGTTTTTATTGATCTTTAATAGTCCTCAACATTCCTGACTTTCTCTTATTAGGAGCAAGAACTCTCCTCCACTGTCATGGTCCTTGCTTTGCCTAATCTTCGTGGTTTCGAGCTGGTTGGTACAACTTGTATTTCCAAGTTCAAATCAAGCGTCTTCCTTTATAAATATTTGCTTATTCGATGGTTCTTATTTATATTATGTGAAAAAAATTTATAGGGTCACATTGAGTTTAAATCTTTTCTATTTTGCACTAAATTATGTATCTGCAACATTCGCGGCTGCCCTAACACCAACCCGGCTATTACCTTCATCTTGGCTGTCTGCTTCAGGTTAGTACAAGCACATACATGTGTGTGTATATATATATATATATATATATATATATATTACCATTTACATGAAATATGAACTACAAGAAAACAGGAGATTTCCAAGAGAATTTTCCAATGGACCAACATCCCTTGTAATTCCCTAGTAAAAATCCCCTCGATATTTGACTGTTTTCTTATAATGATTATGTCATACAGTAATATGTTGTGAATTTCTCAGAATGGAAAGTCTTTCTATAAAAGAAAGGCATGGAGTGGTAAAAGTGATAGGTTCTACTATAGGCTTAGCCGGAGCACTGCTATGCACTTTTGTGAGGGGGCCTGCAATGTATCCAGAGAGCGAAAAAGAAATCTTACACTTAATAAAACAAACTTATACAAAGGGCGATTGGATAAAGGGCTCTCTCATCATTCTTGCGGCCAACATAGCATGGTGTTCTTGGTCGATTATGCAGGTTTTGCCTCTTTTAATTTTTTATTTGGTTAATGTTGTTGGTGCATTACCACTGAAATGTTTGTGTTTCCACTAACTCAAACATAGAACTCTAATTAAGTTAGTATAAACTAAACTGCTAAACTTTAAAAATCTATTAATATGAATATTATCATTACAAGCTATCACATTAATACTGTAAAAATCTATACTGCCTCTCCTTACCACTAAGGCAAGGCCTCAGTTGCGCGGCGCTTTGTCCACTGTATACAAACTTAATGGGCAATTGTCATTATCGAAAATTTTAGCCTGGACTCAACCTTATCTGAACCCAACCAATAATATTGGGAATTCCATTAATGTACTTGTTAATTGATTGATTATTTTATTCCGGGAAAATTACATTTTTAGTCCTCTAAAAAAGGTCTTGTTCTTTTTTGGTCCTGATCTATTGACTTTTGGCATTTTACGTCCTTTTAGTTTCAAAAATTCTCAATTTTGGTCCTTTTGGCTAACGGCGTTAAAAACTTGACGGAAAAGACCACGTGTCACGCACGTGGCCCGTGAAGGTAATTCTTTTCAGCCGGAAAAGTTGCATAATGGCGCTAAAACTTAGCAGCAACAAAATTGGAGGGAAAATTGGGATATTAATAGGATTTCTCACATTTTTCCCCCAAAAAACACAATTAGGGTTCTTCTTCCATCTCCATGGCTGCTGCAAATGTTTTTGTGATGTGCTTCTGTGGGCGTAATTCGACATTGCGCACTTTGTGGACTCCATCAAACTCAGGGAAAAGATTGTACACTTGCAATAACAAAGATGGAGCTTGTGGTTTCTTTTTTTCGGAAGATCCTCCCATGTTGCCAGATCCAAAGTTATAATTCCTGGGCTTCTGCGCAAGATTAACGATCATGAAGCTGAGGTTGGTAGGTTAAAGGAGAGAGAGGGTCAATTGATTTATATCATTGTGGTGCTAGTGTTATTCTATTTCTTCACCCTTTTTTTTTTCTGAATTTTAATGTAATGAAAATTTACTTTGGGAGGTTTTGGGGGTTTATGTAATTACTCAAACTACTCGGAATGTAATGTTGTTGTAATGTTTCTGGTAGTGTAATGGATTGTTTGTGTTGTGAACTTTTTGCAGCAGTCGTGGAGATGGGAGAAATAAGAACCCTAATGGTGTTTTTTGGAGGGAAAATGTGAGAAACTCTATTAATATCCCAATTTTCCCTCCAATTTTGTTGCTGCTACGTTTTAGCGCCATTATACAACTTTTTGGGCTGAAAAGAATAACCTTCACGGGCCACGTGCGTGGCAAGTGGTCTTTTCCGTTAATTTTTTAACGCCGTTAGCCAAAAGGACCAAAATTGAGAATTTTTGAAACTAAAAGGACGTAAAATGCGAAAAGTCAATAAATCAAGACCAAAAACGAACAAGGCCTTCTTTAGAGGACTAAAAATGTAATTTTTCCTTTATAATATGTGAAATTACGTCTGTATTGTTTGATTTAATAACTAATTGATAATGCAAATCTCGAGGCTCTGCCTGATCAAATCCTAAAACTGGATCCCTAGACTGACATCATATATGTGAGATCTCGAATACGACTATGTGAATATACACATATGATCAACTACGATCAACTAATTCTTACTTGAAATCATGTGTGGTACACAGTTCCTTGCCGCTTGCCGCTAACAAATTACATAATTATAAGTGTCACTACATTATTTCTGTTTCAGATCGGTCAATTTTTTTAAAACGATGCATCGATAAAGCACATGACAAGTAGTGTAATTCAACCATTATCATAGGGGATTTAATTCAAAATGCAAAAGCCATCCATCTTGTTGAAAGGCTAGATAAAAGAGGGTCCTAGTCCTTATTAAAGGCAATGTGACAGAGCATCAAGCCAAGCTATTATTCTTCCAAGCACACCCTTCCATGTGCTACTAAATATCCCCCCTTTCTTTTGGACTCTTCTGTCTAACTCTTTCCAAATTTTACCTCCATTTTGGCCTCCTCCCCATAAACAACAACAATTACCGTACTTTGCAAGATTGGGTTCTCATCTTTTTCCTCTTGGATTCTTTGCATTTTAGCCGATTCTCCACTTTCCATTCGGGAAAAACTAACAAAGTAATATAGATAAAATAAAAGTGAACCCTAATGCCTATATATATAAAGAGAAAGAGATGAACCCATGCAAGGGTAAAGATAAAATCTACAAACTCCCTTTGAGCCCATTTCCTAATTTCTTGATCATCTCAGCTTCCAATACAAATCTTTCTCGTAAAAAAGCCGTAGTAAAAATGGTGATGAGGGAAGGTCATGATCATCATCATTGTCGCAGAGGCGGTGCAGCTCTTTCGTCGATTGCTTTGCTGCGAAAGAGGTTCAGACAGCTGCAGAAAATGAAGGAATTGAGACAGGGGAAACAGCTCCTCAGATCACTGATGTTGTCCGAATCAGAAGGATCACCGTACATTATAAATCCTCGTCATAATCATGAACACCAGACAATTAACTGCACAAGCATAACATTTTCAGGCAACATGAGCTCTGAGTCCGAGTCAGAGTCCGGGCCGATGATGTCTATGAATCCTCCGAGGCCTCAACAATATCGCGAGCTTTCGTTGTCTCTATGGCCGGATACGAATATCGACTCGCTAAACAAGAACGGGAAACGGGCTCCAACGAATATCAAGCTTCAAGCTTTTCATCACTCCGATATTGATACTTCTCTCCGTCTCTGATAAATAAATATATATATATCTATATATGAAGTAGAAGAACATGAGTGAGGAAGATCTTGATGTGTTATAGGTTTAATCTGCATTTTAGGATTCGGAAGCTATTGAGAATAAATTTGTCTTCATGTAATCAACTGAGCAGTGTTAGTAAACTTTGCAAGAATGTGTATTTGGTATAAGGATACAGGGCATTTTTTTTTATTTAGATTATGTACTGCTAACATTATATATATAGTTTGTTAGCTACTAAATCGTAATCCAATTTAATGTTTTGCCTAATGAAAGGTGATTGGATCAAACGATGCATCAAATACATATTTAGACTGTGTTTGATTCCATGGATTTCAATTTGAGGGGACGGATTTGGAGGATGAATTTCATCAAATGCACGCATCTTTGAGTGAATATGGTGTACGTACATGCCAATACGAATATGATACGATAACTACACGATGATATAAAAAAAACTTTTTTATATTTTTCATGTGATAGATGTTTGATGCGCCACAGTGTTTGTACATCAAAGGGCAATAGCGATGTCATGTATAGCTTAAAAGAGGCCAGGGTTTAAAGATCTGGAATTTACCATAACAGAAGTTTATACAAACAAGGTAATTCCTACCCGAATCTAATTTAGTCAAACAATATAATCAGGCTTAACACAAGTATTCTATATCATGTGATTAGTGCAAATATTAAAAATAGTAACCAGTCAAACAACGAGTGTAGTACATTTGTCATTATGATTGACGAGGTTCGATCAAAACATATTTTAACTAGAATTTTCAATGTAAACACAACCTTAACTTCTTTGTTATTATGAATGTAAAATCCTTGAGCTCCACATCCATCAACTAAAACGTAGCTTCAGTGCTAAATGCTCAATAATAGTTTCAAATTAAATAACGTAAGTTAACATGCATAATTTCAAAATATCCCATGAATTGCATTGAATCAGGCTGGCCGTAATCGGATCATTTCGGAGAATTTGGACAAATACATTGATCCACAACGATGTTAGCTACAACAATGATACTAACGCTAACTTATGATCATTTGCTAAAATGCAGTTTAAACCGGCCATTCTTTCATTCTCTCTCAACGTTGTATGTATTATTTAATCTTGAGGAACAAACTCCATGGATTTTAGTGGGTGTCTTGAAATAGATCGGACAATTACTTGCCTAAATGGGCTTCTTAATTTCCACTTCAGATGTCTAAAATAACATCTTATGATTGTAATAAACAAAAACTTGTTCCTCAAATATCATTTGATCCGACGGGATGCCAGGACAATTATTTCAATCATACTTGTTCAAGCAAATCGAGAAGTTTGAGCGGCAAGTCGGCTTGACCACTTAAAATTTGTAAATTGGAAAACCTGCTTATTCGATTGATAAATATTTGAAAAGAATGACAAAACGTAAGTTCGAGGCCAACTCGGAACAAGAGAGAATTTTATCGATTCGAAACTCCAATGCTCAAGTCAGCATTCGAGTATAAGATCAAATGAGAGAAATTGAATGTGAATGCAATAATTGACGCTCACCTACCGTAATAGATGTACTGGTATTTTATAACCTTGGCCGCAGTCTGGGTGGTGGGCCCAAAGGTATGTTCCAATTGTCAGTGCTCCACAGCCTCCACTACAAAGGAGCATTAAATGTTTGATCCATTACTACCTCTATGAACCCTAAGTGGCCACGTGGCGCCTTGAATTCGAGGAGAGATCAAGGAGCATCATTGAGTTCCTTTGATGGAACCGCGGGTCAAGTAAAGGATTTTCTGCCTAAGATTAATGGAGGTTGCCACGTCAGACAGTGAGGTCCTGTCATGTCAATACTATTCGTTCATTGATATTTTCTAAAGAGATGGTCAAGCATGATCGGTCAACTTAGATACTTGGATGTACAAAAATTGGTTAGAAGGATATATTGAGGGTCTGTGATGCATGGACATGGACATGACACGATACGGATATAACAATACGAATTCTTTTTTAAATTTCTCTCATGAGTAGTGTCAGACATTGTGTCTAACACCACTATAAAAAATCCTGCAAATTCCGACGGTTTCTTCCGCCGGAATTCCTTCGGAATCCTGTCGGAAAAAGCCGATTCTGAGGGAATGAACCCCTCCTTGGAATATCTAAACCGACGAAAAATAAAACCTTAAAAAAATTAAACTAAAATAATCCCGACGGGATTCCGAGGAAAATCTCATCAGAATCGTCGAAACTTGAAAAAATAAATAAACAATTCCGACGGGATTTAATAAATAAACAATTCCGAGAGGAATCCCATCAGAATTCCCTCGAATATAACTAAATAAAAAAACAAAATTAATTATTCCGACGGGATTCCCATTGGAATTACATCGGAAATAATTAAAAAAATACAAAAAAAAAAGAAAATTATTTTGTTTTAACATTCTACACCAGTTCAAAAATATTCATTTACAACCTACAATGCACGGACACTCCGAAAATTCACCCCGTGCAGTGTCGGACATAGACACGGCTCCGACACGGCACCGACACGTGTCCGACACGGTAAAAAGTGTCCAAAAATTAAAAAAAAATTCCGACACGTTTGGGACACGGCTCGGACACGGCGCGGTCACGTGTCCGACACGGCTCCAAGCGTGTCCGACACTCCAACAAGAAAAATTCAAAAAAAAAATATTTTTAATTTATTTTTTCTTTATATTTGATAATATAATTTTTTAAGAAAAAGAATAATTATATAATTTTTATAAAAAATGTATAATATTAATTTAATTTTTTTTTATAATTTCATTATATAAAAAATGTATTGAGATTATTTGTAAAGACTTTAATATTGAATTAGGAAATAATGTGTGTGTTTTTTAGTTTGTAATATTGAGTACTTTTATAAATATTTTATTTTATATAAATATATATAATATATATATTTATATATATAATTTATTTATAAATAATATAGCCGTATTGGAGTCGTGTCGTGTCGTAAATTTTTGAAAAAATTCGTGTCGCCGTGTCCGTGTCGTGTCGTATTCGTGTCGTCGTGTCCGTGTCCGTGCATCATAGTTGTTATCTTTTAGTGCAGCTTAATTTTATCGTGATTGTGGTATGTAAGCTTGCTTTTTTTGCCCCAAATTATGAACTGATGGTATTCATCATTTTTCACTGTAGTCGTATTTGTGCTAGCAACTCTTGTGTATCAGTGATATGAGTTTCGCACCCCCGCCACAATGTCCCAAGGGTCATAGTGAATGCTATTGCGGACATTGAATTCCGTCAATAACCCAGAGAGGATGTACTACATTTACCCGTTAGAGTTTCGGCACGAGGGATTCTTCATATGGTGGGATATATACCATAGGTGTGGCGTGCATTCCCGCATGAGCGAAGCAAGCTCATCCAACATCAAATCCACCGACCAAAAGGGGTCTGCTAAGAAAGGAGCTGGTGAGGAAGAGCATGCGAGTAGCAAATGCCCTTGTGTGTCTGATATGCAGCGGGCTGATACATCGCATTCTGTGGATAGGCGGGCAGCAATGGAAAGAGGTTCTCCTTTGAATCCGGACCTGCATGCTTTTATGTTTTTTTTTTTTTGGGTATCTTTTTGGGCGTTATTACGGCGCGTGTATTTTAAGTGTGTAAGTCGATTGTGGGTGTGAGCATTATTAAGTTTATGTAGGTTGTATGTTAATGTATTTTAGACACGTAAACTCTATGGAAGGCTACAGATCTTAACAAGGGCCTAATTTACGTATTAAGCGTAAATTATGTTAATTTGTAATAGTTTATGGTGATATTTGTTGTTGTTGATTTCGAAGGCGTATCGTTCTGCTTGTTGGTAAACATATATTGACTTGGTGAACTTGAATAGTATGATTGGGACATTTTACATTTGAATTATTTTTCGTAGTTTAAATCGATTGATGTAATGTAGTCTACGAATTGTGGTGTGAGACTTTTATGGCCTAGTGTTGGAATTGTGGCTCCATCTGAAAAGTAGGATAAGACACTATTGTGATATTTACATGTGAAATAGTACCTTAACTTATGCTCCCATTTTTTTTGGTATAAATAGGGACTGCCCCAATGCTAATGTTATACAGATTTGTGTATTGATTATTAAGTTCATAATCTCTACAAAATTTGTCTATTAAGAAATGGCATACCGCGATTCCATGAACTACCAGGCAGAGTTTTTCTACCCTGGTACTTGGACCGAGGAGGTCGATACGGAATTTATAAAGGCATTAGTGAAAGAAGTCGTGGTTGTAGGGGGAAAACTGGACAATGAAAGCTATTTATCAATTACGAATGCAATGGAGGTGGGGAACTGGAGTTTCAATCGGAGGTATGATTACTATTTTGTTTCACTAGATTTGAGTTTCTACACAAACGACACATTGCATGGTCTTGGATAAAACAGTTTCTGTAGCACCTCGGAGCGCAAGACACCACATCCCCCGCACCATAGCCCAGCACGTACAACGAAATAGAACTCCGCACACGCACCAAGCCACGGCGAACGACAGACAAACAAAAACTCTCCTAGGCTAGGCACTCTAGACCCTGTACAGAGTGCGCAACAAAAACATACAAATGCGGAAGCTCAGGATCAACACACACACAAATAATAGCCACAGGCCGACATAAATTAAATCACATAATTCGCATGCAAACTTGGGCGCCTTAGGCCTCTTTTAAACGCAAACACAAGCCCGACAAGGGCAAACTTAAATCATATATATACAACTCATAATACGAAACATATTTTATACATAATTCAGAATTTCAAAATTAGATGTACAATGCAGAATGCAAAAGACTTCACCTAAGACTCGAACAAAAGACCCGGACACTCGAACAAAAGACCCGCCTAGCCAAACCAAAGAACTTGCACCTGCAAACTCAAAGAACAAAGAGGGGAAAAACAAACAACGAGGAGGGGTCAGTCCTAAAGACTGGTGAGGGGGCTAACCCACACACACGTACATATACA
>JBBMKE010000007.1:2452974-2463046 GCA_037834125.1 Lippia alba
GGTAAGCATTTATGAGCACTTAATTGCCTTCTTTGCATTATTTCTCTCACTAGAGTCGACCCCAATACTGACTTGAGTGTCGAAGTGTCAAACTTTGGGCAAAACCCCAAGTCCCCCAAGTTGGCACTAAGCTCACGGGTGTTAAGTGCTTTCAGGTCGAGTTAAGAGCCCACGTTATAAATTCTTGACTGGTCCAAGCCGAGGTTGCCAACTAGACCCCACATCAGCATAACCAATTTCGACCCGGATCAGAATGTAATACATTTATTATTATGATTGACGAAGTTCGGCCATAATAGATTTTAAGTAGAATTTTCAATGCAAACACGACCTCAACAAATTTGCTATTATGAACATCCATCAACTAAAACGTAGCTTAAGTGCAAAATGTTAAATGATACAATTTATAAGGTAAAACACGGAAAATTCTAACCCAGACCCGCCTTGGCCGAACCCACTAAAGGTTGCAAAGCCTTTATAGTGCCCCTGAACGGAAGGAAAGAAAGATAAATAGAACTCTACCAATCAAAAAGGCAAGTGTATTACACTTACTATTTGATTGGTCACTCTCCCCAAACTTTCCACCAACCACACGGTAAGTGTAAAACACTCACCACCTCATTATACAAGTTTGGCTGAGCCAGGTTCGGGCTAGAATTACCCGTAAAACACAAATTAACATGCATAATTGCAAAATATCCCATGAATTGCATTGAATCTGTCTGTAATCGGATCATTTCAGGGAATTTGGACAAACACATTGATCCAAAACGATGTTAGCTAATACAATGATACTAACACTTAACTTATGATCATTTGGTAAAATGCAGTTTAAACCGGCCAAATCTCTCTCAACATTGTATGGAGGAAAAAACTCTATGGATCTTAGTGCAGTGGGTGTCTTGTAATAGATCGGACAATTACTTGCCTAAAGGGGCTTCTCAATTTCACTCTAGATGTCTAAAATAACATCTTATGATTGTAACAAACAAAAACTTGTTCCTCAAATGGGATGCCAACAATTATTTCAATCATACTTGATCGAGCAAAATTCCGGATCAAGAACCTCAAGCGGTAAGTCCGCTTAACCACTTAGAATTTAGATAATTAGTAAGTCTGCTTGTTCGATTGATAGATATTTGAAAAGAATGAGGAAACGTAAACTCGAGGCCAATTTGGGACGAGGGGGGATTTTACCCCAGATTGACACTCTGACGCTCAAATCATCAATCGAGTATAAGATTAAATGAGAGAGGTCGAATATAAGTGTAATAATTAATTGAAGCTTACCTACCAGAGTAAATACGGTGGTATACCCTTGGCTGCAGTGGGGTTGGTGACCACCGTGGGCTGCATTTCAGTTATCAGCTGCCCCAATACAAAAAAGGTGCTTTAAATGTTTGGTCGGCCACTATCTTTATGAGCCTTGAGTGACCACGTGGCGCCTTGAGTTCAAGGGGAGGTCGAGAAGTATCGTCGAGTGCCTTTAATCGAATCGTGGATCAAACGAAGGATTTTCTGCCTGAGGTTGATGTAGGTAATTGCCTTCTCGAGCCAAAGGTTGGAGAAGGTGCAGGCCAGAGAAGGTTACAAATTCACATGTTCATGGAAAATCATGTCACTTTAGGAAGTGTTATGTCAATACTATTCGATCATTAATATTTTCTAAAGAGATGGTCGAACATGATCGGTCAACTAAAATATTTGGAAGTACAAACATTAGTTAGAATGACATATTGAGGGTCTATGATATATATATATATACCGATACGATACGAAAGTGATACGATGATATTGATTTTTTTTTTGAATTTTTCGGGTGAGAATATGAGACACTCTGTCCGATCTGAGTATCCCAAAGAACAGGATAATATGAATAAGAGATTATAACTTACGTTTTTCAATTTAATTCATGGGGTATTCATAGGTAAGGGTGCCACGTGTTCCTTTTTCTTCACTCTTCAACAGGGTCAAAGAGGTATGCGGAACAGCGGAAGACAGAACCACGAGCTTTCCCCCAAATGCTCGCTGCTGGGTTAGGGTTTCAGGCCGAAGAAAAAAGGGGGTAAATCGAGCTCCGCTACGATATTCTTGATTGATTCTGTGAAATTATACCTGTAATCAGGTAACAGGTACTTCTTTTTCTACTTCTTCTTCTTCGAAATGCAGTGCTGGCAGCTGGATGATTTCGTTTCTGCTTCTGGATTTTGTTCCGTTGTTCGTGATCTGATTGCGTATTTGGTTTAGGTTTGGGTTTAATTAACTGTGCTTATTGCAGTTTTGGGATTCTCTAGCTGCTCAGTTAAGTTTGCTGAATTGATCACTTGAAGGGTTTTACATGCAGATTTTAGAAATAGAGCTTTACAAGCTTTGCCTATCTGGGACTTTCTTTTTCTTAACTTCAAGCTTGGAATTTGCTTAATTACTCACTTAAAACTTGGAATTTGGTTAATATGATCTTAGTTCTTTCTCGAGTCTACCCAAGCCTACCAAAAGTTGCACATTGTTACTTATGGTTTTTATTTAAGCTAGCTCTTCTCCATGATCTTCACCAAGTTTTTGCTTGCACAATTAACTATGAATGTCTGCTGCATTTTTTCCCTGGTTAGGTTGTTGCTTCATTTCTTCCTACTTGCGTGATATTATTGTAACTCCTAGTTCTAGAATAGAGCATTAAGACTACTACTGTTCTCAATTAGAATGCCTATTGAGCGAGTATTATTCGCATTGAGGAGATGGTAATTGTATTTTTTTTTCCCATTACCCCAGATTATTGAGAACATCATCAAATGGGAACGTCTTCTGGATCTCATTTCAATAATCAATCCTCAATGCTGCCTCCTCGTCAACAGCCGCGTCCAGGAGGTGGGGTACTGCAGACCTCTCTCACCTTTGTCTCGCCCGATGCATGTGGCTCTCCAAATCTTCAGGAGCGTGGCTCAAACTCCGATCAAGTGCGTGAATCCCCATCAGAAAGTGCCAGCTCACGGGAAACTTGGCCCACAGCTGATGCTCCGATGGCTAAGAGGCTGGAGAAGGAAAAAGAAAGAGACATTGGATTTGCTGATCACTCTGTAACCCGACACATTTCGAGCTCCGATAAGATGTCCCTTCGAGATGTAGCCAGAGAAAGAGTTGAAATTGTAGCTGAAAGAATGCAAAATCTGCCAGATGAATACCTAGATCGGTTTAAAAATGAGCTTCGGTCTTTTCTTGAAGGATTGGGTGGTTCGCAGCAAAGAGATGAGTTTATGTTTCTTCAGAAGGTGGTTCAGAGCAGGGGAGATTTGACTGAGAAAACACTGATTATGGCACACAGAGTCCAGCTAGAAATCCTAGTTTCTCTAAAAACTGGTATTCAGGCATTTTTGCATCCAAGTGTTAGCCTCTCTCAAGCGTCTCTTATCGACATTTTCTTGTACAAGAGGTGCAGAAACATAGCATGTGGAAGTGCATTACCTGCTGAGGACTGTTCCTGCGAGCTGTGCTCGAAGAGGAACGGTTTCTGCAACCTTTGCATGTGTGTGATCTGCAACAAGTTTGACTTTGAGGTCAACACATGCCGTTGGATTGGGTGTGATTCATGTTCTCATTGGACTCACACGGATTGTGCCATTCGGAACGGGCTGATGGGTATGGGTCCTGTTATAAATGGGTCAAATTCAGCTGAAATGGGTTTTAGATGCAGAGCTTGCAGTAGGACTTCTGAGTTAGTAGGGTGGGTAAAAGATGTTTTCCAACACTGTGCCCCTAGCTGGGATAGGGATGCTTTGATTAGAGAGCTCGACTTCGTGAGTAGAATATTCCGTGGGAGCGAAGATCCAAGAGGCAGGAAATTGTTTTGGAAGTGTGAAGAGCTCATTGACAAATTGAAAAGTGGTTTTGCAGAACCTATGGCCTGTAAAGTAATCTTAATGTTTTTTCAAGGTATGATTCCCTCAAACTGCTATATGTTATACTCATCGGTAAATTGACTTTTTGTTTTTTCTGTGTTCTCTTTCGAGGGATCGGTGTGTTACTAAAATGGAACATAAGAGATCAAAATGTCTCTATTGAGCATAAAAATTGAAGTGTTTCTAACATTAAACATGAACTATAAATGGCATTAACCTTATTAAATGCCCGGAGATGCATGCCCACAATCTCTTTGTGTCCTTATCTCATTTCAATATGTTTGTAATTATGTTTTCTACTCAGAGCTCGAGTCAGACCCCTTAAAAAATCAGGATAGTGAAGAATCTGGCCGGATGATATCCCCGCAGGAGGCCTTCAACAAGATAGCGGACGTAGTTCAAGAAGCTGTAAGAAAAATGGAAATGGTTGCAGAAGAGAAGATGAGGATGGTTAAAAAGGCCCGTCTGTCTGTAGAAGCTTGTGATCAAGAGCTAAAGGATAAAGCTAGAGAAGTTGGTGCCCTAAAGATGGAAAGGCAGAGAAAGAAGATACAAATTGATGAGCTCGAAAGTATAGTTAGGCTCAAACAAGCTGAAGCCGACATGTTTGAGCTGAAAGCCAACGAAGCCAGACGAGAAGCTGAGAGGCTGCAAAGGATCGCACTTGCAAAAACCGAGAAATCTGAAGAGGATTATGCTAGTAGATATCTGAAGCAAAGATTGCATGAAGCTGAAGCTGAGAAGCAGTATTTGTTCGAGAAGATTAAGCTTCAGGAAAGTCGGAGGCCGACACAGAGCAGTGCTGGAACAAGCGAGCCTTCCCATGCTATGTACAATAAAATCCAGGACCTGATCAAGAACATGTATAATACACCACCAAAAGTCGAAGGTCAATCCAGTGATCACCTTCATTCTCTTGGTGCTATTCCTTGAGATAATTCGGTTTGCACCTTCGACGTTTTAGGTTTATGTTTTGGAATGAGATTGTGCTTATTGCAGTTGCCAGTTAGACACCTTCGTACTAATTTCTTGTAATATAAGACTCATGTTGTTGAAGCTTTGGATATGAAAATGATGTAATTCCAGTCTTTTGGTGGTGTTCTGATGGTAGATAATATCTTTAATTCACTCAGAAAAGTTGAAACCTTAAACGAAAAATATTTTAAAGCTCTCATATTTCTTTGGGTTCTATAGCATATTTATATGAGTCGAGTCGGGTCGGACCATTAAGATATAAAGTTTTTTATTCCAATAATAGCTGCATTCTTATAGATTCAAACTCGAAACCTCTGTTTAATACTATTGTCATGAAGACCCACCCCTATACAGCTCATACGTCAAGTATAAAACTAAGATTTCAAACTAGATCAAATCTCAGCCCATCTTCCAAGCATCTCAAGATCTACAAAGATTCACCTCCTCCAAAGATCTCCTTCACTTTATAGTTAACTTCAGATTTCTGCTGAAATCCCAGATCATTACATCTTCCAAGATCAGATCAATGTCGATGAAGATTGTTCTCACGGTGATCTTCGTCCTCTCGATAACAGAGTGTTCTGGTAACTTTTCTTAGCCAGCTCATCATAATAATGGCTTCTTGATTACATATCTGGTTGATCTTATTCGATATTTGTGCTGATTGTAGTTGCACAGTTTGAGGACTACTGCGTGGCGGATGAACAGGCTTCGGAGTATGATCTGATTGGCTCCATGAATTGGGCGTGCAGCAATGGCGCGGACTGCGGTCCGATTCAGGAATATCAAGCGTGTTTCTTCCCCAACACGACGAAGGATCATGCATCTTACGCATTCAACAGTTATTATCAGAACATGAAGCATAACGGAGCAAGTTGCTACTTCGATGCCACCGCCATTTTAACAGGCGAAAACCCGAGTAAGACACCATCATCATAAAAATGATTACGTTTACTATATCTGAAGTTAAAAGTAAATTTATGGTTTAATCATGATAGATTGGAAACTTAAGGAATAGTCCCTTAGTTTTGCAGTAGATGTATGACTTCCAACAATACCCTCATTAACTAATTGTTGGTGAGCGTAGTTTTGGAAGTTCTACTCATTTATTGCAAAACTCAAGATATGTACTGTAATTAACCAAACTAGAAGGGAGGAATTCGTAATTTTTTTTTAGACTCAGAATAGCAAATATAATTCAAATCAAAGTAGATCAACTTATAATAGTCTAACGTTCTGAAATTATTGTGTGATTTTGTCCATTTTGGTACCAATGGCAGCAGAGACGGAGTGAAAGAGGGTTGGGCGACAGTCCTGCCTCCTAGATTTTGAATTTTTATTATTTTTATAAATGTAGTTTGGCATATTTATATTTTATTCCCTACTTAGAGTTTTTTCTTCTCCTATTTCACTCCCATTAATTTAAATTCTGTTTCGTCGCTAAATGACAGGCCATGATTCGTGCAAGTTTGTGTACATACCTTGAGGTCTCTTCATCAACAATCAAGATTCATTGAACCAAAAGATGTGCACATTTTGAACTGCAAATATAGTGTCAAATTCTGAGCTTTGAGGTGACATGCTTTTATGCATCCAGTTCAGATCTCACTTATGTATCCAACTGTTGAAGTTTATTCGAATTTTTATTTTATTTAATTCTTTTTAAAAAAAGTAGTGCAATATATATTTTTGATGAACTTTACATGTGCCTACAATTGAGCAGTTTGGGCTTCAAAGGGTTCATTTGAAGCCCACCCTTGGAACTGTCAAAACTCCAAAACGAGGACGATAATATTAAAAATGGCTAATTCCAGACACTCACCCATCCTTTAGCTCTTAGTGCGTTTTGCCTCCTAATATTTGAATTAGTGTAATTGTCTTTCTAACATTTAAAAAATATTACACTTAACCCCTTTTAATAAACTTTGACTATCGATTTCTCTTTCATTACAACAAACCAAGCTTCAAGACCACCACCATCATACTCATTTCTCCAAAGCGAACAAAGCTCATACCCTTGCCGACCCTATTAGCAGCCGAAAGCAGCTAGAAAGTTTCATCCATCGTGCGTCATCTAACCTGTGATTTCTGCTTCGTCAGTTGTCGGAATTTGATTTCGAGACCATTGTTATGTTCTTTGCATCGAGAACTTCAATTTGATATATAATATCAACATATTTGAAATCTTCTTTGTATAAATTTGCTTTGCTAAAGGAGTTAAGCGTGACATTTTTCAAAAAATAAGGGAACAATCGCACCAATTCAAATATCAGGGGGCCAAGCGCACTAAAGACTAAAGGATAAGGAGGTGTCTGGAATTAGCCCTATTAAAAATTGTTCAATAATCATATATTAGGACTTACAAATTTAATAATCATATATATGCTTGCTAATCAATAAAGAAAGGAAAGAAAAGAGAAAACCAATAAGAAAAAGATCTAAAGACTGCTAATTATTTTGGTCAGTAATCACTGGGAAATTGAACCACATTATTATTTTCTACTAACATGTTTATTTGGATTCGATCCAGATTAGATCATTTAAGTGTAAAATATTTTTATTCAATGGTAATTGAATTAAGTCGGATCAACTCTCTATATCGACGACGATATTATCAAGAACTCGAATACGAGACCTTTAATTTTGCAAACATAACACTAAACCTGTTAAACTATGCCATAATTTATCACATTGTTATCAGGAAGTTTTTTGCTTACAAAAATGGGACCATTTTGCGATAATATTAAATCCCTATTGACTGATACTGCCTGGTTGCAGTGGCCCTCTCTAAGTCGCCGTTCTTCATTTCATAACTGCTGGAAAGCATCCACAAACATCACATCAAAACGACGCCCTAAATTGCAGGACATTTCTCAGAAAAGCATCATAACCTCATCATATATATATATGCTCAATATATTAGCTTAGCTTCCATAAAAATGGCTATAAATAAAGAAATTAAAGTAGTGCGTGTTCAATTCATATATTATATATATCTAATTTCCCAACTTTTAATTAATTTGTTTTCAGTAAAAAGAAAAGGTAAAAGTCGTAATATATATATAAAACAATATTGGCATATTAATTGCGGTAAACCTATATTGAATTGTGTGAATTCTAGCAGCTACTGCTGATCCTTTTAAGTTGTGCAATAAATTGCGCAAAAACTGTTCAAACGTGTAGAGATGAATTCACGATTCAATATAAGAGATTGTAAATTAAAATATCAAAAATAAGAAAAACAAAAATTTTCAATTAAAGAAGACAAACTATATATATTTCAAAATATGTATATAATTTAAAAAAAAATTAGGGGGGACGCCAGCCACCCTATAACATACCCTAGCTCCGTCCCTGCAAACATGAATCGAAATCTTGAATAAATGACGGCCAAACATGGTATATGTTCGTTCATGCTAATAACCATCCTAATTCAAGGTTAATCCTATATTTTTTGTTTTAATGTTGAGTTCTAATCTTCGTTTGCCCTGTTTGATATCTTGTCACTACCAAATATTAGAATTCAGAATTCTGATTCTGACACAAGAAGGATCACCCTTATGCGGTCAACAAACTCATACTAGTGCTATGACTTATCACAAGTAAATTCACAAATGAAAAAGTCTATCGAAAACCCTTGGTATGTATCTGATCAATCACACTAATAGATTAAGTAGTTCATTGAAATCTTGTGATTTGTTTTTTTGCATTTCATCGCTTACTAATTTAGTATACGCATAGTAATAGTGGCTTAGCCTTACGCCAAAATGGTTAGAGATTTATAGAAAAGAAAATGAAAATGCTTGATTTAGAGGAACATAACATATATACATATCATTCACTGAACTAGTAGCATGTGTTTCCCCATCGTGTTATCGTTTTATCTCAAAGGAATGGGTCATCATAAACTTAATTGAAGACTTTACTTGAATTCGAAAGGGCAATTTCAATCTCCATAGCTAGTATCTTCATCTTATCTCTGGTTGTTTCTCGAAACATGAAATCATTGCTCTTCCCCAGAAGAGAAGAGGAGTCCTAAATCTCTTAGGCCTTTCTTCTTAAATGCAGTCCCAGATATGTCTGATACATCATTAGATTACATTGCATTCAATGCCCCATCAATGTGCCACATAACATGATACAACTTCAACTAGCAGTCGAGGTTGACGAAATTTCGTTATTTTGTATAATAATTATCTCTAAATGTACTGATCAATTGTTAATGAAGTGACACGATTATTTGATAAACCTCCTTGCATTTTCCAAATTATTAATAACCCTTCTATTATTTAATGGAAACCTTCTCTTCAATATCTAACTCAATTAATCATATTGACAAAAATATTATATAATTGTTAGTATATTTAGTTAACTATTTTACGTAGGATCTATATCAATCATATAATATGTGTAAAATATTCTCTTTCATTATACTGGTTTGGCCAAAGTGGTTCCGTTTGCCGCCCACTATCCAAACCACATCATTTTAGCATCACTCCATCACCATATTAATAGTAAGGGAAAATATCATTTTTCGTCCTCTGGAAATGATATTTTTCGCTTTTCGTCCTAAACTTTTCATTCGTCTCAAAATTAGTCCTGAACTTTTGCAAACAATCTCACATTTAGTCCTTTCGTTAATTATTGGATACTTCCGTTAATTTTTAAATTGAAAAAGGCGCGTGTCACGCGCCTTTTTCGGTTAGAAAATTAGCAAAAGTTATGTAAGGACTAAATGTGAGATTGTTTGGAAACATAGATGATGTATTTTGAGAGAAGTGAAAAGTTTAGGACTAAAAGCGAAAAACACCATTTCTAGAGGACGGAAAATGATATTTTTCCCTAATAGCAATGTTGATATAATAATAATAATAATAATAATAATAATAATAATAATAATAATAATAATAATAATAATAATATTGTCGGGGTCTATATAAGCAGAGGAAATGTAGAATGTAGGGCAGGTGAAAACACTGCGCTTAGAACTAACTTTCACCTCTCCTGTGTTTTCTCTTTGTATAACCTTGTACCAATTAACTGATTAAGGTTGTCCAAGATGAGTTATCTCGGTGTGGGTGTGAGTCCCGGCAATGTTCCCGTGTACCACGGCACCGATTTGAAGGCGGTCGACCGCCGAGTCAGACTCGCCGAACTCGTCCTCAGATGTGTCATCTGCGTTTCGGCCGTTCTTTCTGCTGTTC
>JBBMKE010000007.1:2464183-2485780 GCA_037834125.1 Lippia alba
AACATCAGAATTCCGCCTTCTCCCTCTCTTCTTCTTCCCCATCGTTAAATCACCACTAGCGCCACCACTGCCGCCGCCACCTCCACCACCCAAAACACCGCCGTCACTCACTCCGCCACCAATAACTCTGCCGTCTCCTACGGCTCCACCTCCCACCTCCACGGCGGATACGTTTGTCCCAGTTGCACTCTTCTCCATGCTTATTTCCATGCTCGTCACTCCCGCCACCACTCCGGGGTTCCCACTCAGCGAACCAGAATCCGTGCTTTCCCTGTCTTCAACCTCCATGCTTCTCTTCCCAAATCTCTCCTATCTCTGCATAGATTTCTAAGTTTCCTCAATTGAGTATCTATCACTTTTGGCTATGTAGTGGACAACCATCTATTTGTTTTGTCACATTTCCAGCATTTTTTAATTCCATTAGCATATGTTCTGACTTTCTTCTTAATTTAATCGAATATACACATTTATTCTATAGTTTGAAGTCGAACTTCTAGCTATCATACAATTGGTTATCAAACAATGTGCATGTGTTAAGAGTGTTAATTCTCCAATATCTCCAATATCTCTCATATGTTGTGTTTCAATTTTCAGTTTTTATCATTGTGCTAGTTAATAACATCTTATTATTTCTGGTATAGATATGCCGTTAAAGTTGTGGAAGGATAATCAACTTGTGTTTCCTTATAATTTTCGGTTAGCAAAGTTATAAATTTACACAACTTGAGTTTCATTATGAACTAGACAAGATTTCATGATTGTACATATGTTGTTTGATATTCAAGATTTCAATAGTTATAAATGTGTATATGGTTGAAAATTGTTTCACACTACATGAAAAATTCACACATTTTATCATGACTTCTAGTCTCTACTCTCTTCAGTATTTTGGTCAGCATTCTCTCTACCAATCTCAGGTTCTTTAAAAGAGGGGTCGACAAACCCAGGGACAAATACACGCAGAACTCTAAGTCATTTGTTCTGTGTTCCGAATAAATTTTGAATAATATCAAATCGAAAGCTTATACTAATATCAAAATGAAAATGTGAGTTTTTATGATTTGAGGTGTCTTTCCAATCTTAAATAATTTATAAAAAGATATGGTACAAACGAACTATCTATTTGTACATTTCAGTATTTCACTTCTTTAAAATGGCGGAGATTGAAAATATTAAATTAAAAAAAAATTCTTAGAGTATCTAAAAATATTATCTAAGTATTTAGAAATTTTTTGTATATCTTGCAAATACTAATTACTTAAATTTCTAGTAAGTTCTTTTATATTATTCTAAATTTTTCTAAAATAATACTAAATTGGTTTGAGTTACTAAATAAGATTTTTGTAGTTAGAAAATTTCAAAATTATGAGAAATCTATATTTAATAAAAATTGATTTTTTTTATATCAAATACAACTTTTTATAATGTGGTTGATAATCTCAGCCAAGTTCGTCACACCAAAAATAAAAGAATCACTATTGCACACTTCCCTTCTAGCTCTCTTCCCCATACTGATGGTGCAGAAACTGGAAATATACTAATTCACCAACACTTTAAGATTTATTTAGAGGGGAAAGACCATCACAGGCGTTATGAGCCTTAGGAACTGAATTTTCAAAGATGCGTGGGTTTTTTCAGCTAGGATAACAGCAGGGATCGTGCAGCTAGGGTGCAGAAAACAGTGAAGCGTTTGAGCTTTGAGAAGATGAAGATCAAAAGGAAAAATCTCGGTTTAGTATGCAGAGTATAGTGTCTTTGTAAGGAATGTGACTTAAGGAATATGAGTGTGAATTCCTCTATTTATAAGTTCAGGGTGAGGACTATTCGGTAATTTTGACCGTGTGGTTCTGAGTCAGTATTGCCCTAGACACGGGCAGGGTGTGAGGGTCTGAGAGCGACACCGTTAACAGATACATAGTGATAGGTGGTTATGAGTGTCAGTGGAGTGCAATGTGCATGTATGTGTCAGTGACAGTTACGGGGAGGGAATCCTTCGAGCGCTGAGGTGCTTCCATAGAGCCATCCGAGCGTCATGAAGTTCGAGGGTTGAAAATCCTTCTGGAGATTGGCACAATGTCACTCAAGGGGCATATGTGGGTCCGACCGCAAGTACCTTTGTGGTGTGATTCCCCCTAATGCAGAGTGGACATTTTTTGAGTAGAGAACATACTTGAGGGTCGACCAAACGAGCGTTTAGAAGAATATGGTGAGTGTGTCCTGCGCTCGAAATATAAGTCGCGATAGGCGAGCCCTTAAGTGACGAGAAAGGTGAACGGGCTGGATCCCGTTCGCGAGCCCATTACCATGAGCGTCTAAGCTCAAGTATTACCGGATAGCTTAGGTGAACCTTTCGGATCGTGACACGTTTTCGGTGGTGATCTGAGAGTGATTTGGGCCCATCAATTATATTTCCAACTTCATTTATTTCGATTAGTAATTTGCATATTTGTTTGTTTAAATAAACTATTATCCAAATATATTAAAATTATTTTTATATAAATATATATTTATAATTATTTTTGGTATAATCATTACATTATAATATTTTCTTTGGTACATACTAAATTACCATAAATGAAAAAATAGCATAAGGTAATATCACATTAGTTAAAAAATAAAATATAAGGAAAAAATAAAAATTATATAAAAATTAAAGAGAATTGAAATGACATAAAAGGAAAAATACAAAGAAGTTAAAAGAGAACTCGGTTGGAATGATAAAGAAAATAAATAAATTTAAAAAAATAAAAGAATGTAAGAAAATAAAATTAATGAAAAAAAATAAAGAAGAAAAGAGTTGAAAAGTTGAAAAAATCAAAATCGTTATTATTTGTCTTTATCAAGTTAATATAGTAATATAGAAGTATTGATAGTAATTTTTTATTTGTACATACGAAATTACGACTTATTTATAATTAGTTTCATTAGGTCATAAATTTTCATAATATTAAGAGTGACCGAAAATTCTCTCAAAATCCTAATCTATGTGATTCAAACTCAAGACAAAGCAATTAATAAATTGAAGCTTCGATCCGGCGATGGAGAAAACTATACTCCACCGCCGGATGATTCAGTTCTACTCTGCTGTCATATTCTCAGATTTGATAAGGTTTGTATTTGTTTTCTTTAGGTTATGTAATTCTACGAGGGAATTTTTTGGCCGAGCTATCTGTTGTAGGTCAAAGTGTTCTTTTCAATTTGGAGAAAAGACGGTTGCGGAACTTCACCTAGATTCGATCTTCAACTTCAAGGAGTCGTTTTCTTTTATTAAACGTGATGCTAATATAATAGCTCACAAATATGTTGGAATTGCGGCTTTGGCCTGCTTTAATTTTTCAGTTATTCCTTATATTTTTGTTATTGTTATTGTTTCTCTTGAGTTTTGATATTTAATAATATTCCTTTGAGGGTTGAGTTAAAAAAATAAAAGAAAAATATATTAAGAGTGATTGTAATTGAGTGGTTAAGAATTCTTTATTTTTCAAAACAATAGCTCGAAATCCGAATCTCATTAGCTACAATTTTGTAACTTTTTTTAATCGCAGTCCTTTAATTTGATAGGTTATTTATGAAATTCGAAAGCCATATTTGCCTGTTTTGTAAAATTTAAAAAACTTAATTAATAGTTCAAACAAAATCTCATCGATGGTATAACCCCCGATTTTAAAGACATTATCGCTACTAAATTTTTTTGAAAAAAAATAAACGATCTTCTCAATGACCTAAGCCCATTGGAAATTTACCACTCCCACCCAAATTTTATTTTTGAAACATATGCCTCTAATCTCTGCCCATCATTACCTCTACTTTTTTAATACACTCATATTTAAACGAGATTTCAACTCGAGACATTATTTTCAAAAAGGTTTAGTATATGATAGGTTCTATCTAATAAACTATTTTTCTCAAATTCAGACACTTATCAT
The DNA here is from genome assembly GCA_037834125.1 of Lippia alba. Lineage (NCBI taxonomy): Eukaryota > Viridiplantae > Streptophyta > Magnoliopsida > Lamiales > Verbenaceae > Lippia > Lippia alba. Next base: position 2,468,110 of record JBBMKE010000007.1, read on the forward strand.
TTTTCTCTCTTCTTTATTTTTTATAGGTTATTATTGTTTAGTTTTTTCTTACTTTTCTTATTTTGGTGTTGTTATTTCTTACAAAAATGTATAATTCTATTTGTTTTCAATTATGACATAAATAAAATAAATTTAATTATTTATATTATTTTATTGATCTAATAAAATGTTATATATGGAGAATTAATTTCTCTTTTATCTGAAAATTAATTACCTTTAAAATATATTTATTTTATATTTTAATAACTCAAATTAGTTGAACTCATGATAAACATTTTTTAAATAATTAAAAAATTTTCATAATTGAATAATATGTTAAGATAAAATAAATTTACGTCATCTACATATAATATATTTAAGGTGCAGTGATGCATAAGTAAGGGAATTTCTTAAAAATAATATATTAGATAAAAAATAAATATAAATAGTTAAATTTTACTTTATATATACCATAATTAAAAAATAAGTAAGATTATATATTTTTGTAAGAAATACCAATAACAAAATGAGAAAAGTAAGAAAATAATAGACAAAAACAAGAATAATACATAAAAAATAAAGAAGAGAGAGGGCAGTGACAAGTGGCAGAATTTATGTAAAAATAGCAATTTTGCACATTCTACGTTTGTGCAAATAAAAAATTATTATTTCTATAAATATATTAAAATTAGAATTTTTTATTAAATGTATATTTTATAATTATTTTTAATATATGATGAATAAATGAATATGTAGTATAAGATACTATCATATAAGTAATTATAAAATTTTAAAAATATTTAATGGAAAGTGATAAAAATTATATAATAAAAAAACATATAATAATGAGAGAAAAAATAAAAAAGTGATAAAAAAATTAAGAAAAGTGCAAGAGATAAAATTGGATGAAAATAAATAATAGAAAATAAATTATAAAAGCGGATGAAAATAAATAATAGAAAATAGTTATAATATATTTTTATAGTGCAAGAGACCCAAATTGAATCTCTCGCTTAATAAATAACTAGTAATTTCGCACACTGGTGTGCAAAAAAAATTACTATTAAAATATATTAAATTACATTATTCATTTTAATATAAGTTTAATAATATTATATTAATAGAAAATACTTGCAATATAAATTAAAAAATATAAGAAAAAATATATAAAAAAAGAATAAAAGTGAACTGAGAGAAAGATGAAATTAAAAAATAAACGACTTAGTGAAATACGTTCTGTAATTAAAAAAATAAATAAAAAAAGAAATAAAGATCAAGTCCAAAAATCACCTTTGCTCACCCTGAGTAATAGGATTCGTTTACTTCTATATATTAGGATGTGTGAGTTATTCTGCAATCCATAATAAATTATTTATTTTAATTGGTGATGTGCCTTGGTTTAAGAGCAAGCCCGATAGATTTGTAGGAATAAGTATGAAATATTTATTTTCTACAAATATCGTTGCTAATTTGTCTATCTCAAATAACTAATGTAAACATCGAAAAAATTAGCCCAATTTTTATATTTTACTAACGAAAATCTATTGAATTACTCTATAATGAAATAAACCATTCCAACCAACTCCCAATAATCTGGCCACCACCACCTGAAGCCACAAGCTACGACGATTCACGTACCACCGTCTCTATCCATGGACTTTTTCCGACGAAGACTCCGACGCATGGCTCGGCTCGAATTTCCACCGCCTCTCCGCACCAGCCACCAAGGTCCTCGTTTTATACTTTCATCTATTTTTCAGCTCCCGTACATTATTCGACGCTGTATTTGAGGATTTTCGTAAATTTTATTTGTATTTTGTCGGTTTTAAACCAAAGCCAAAACCGAAAACTCGGCTTTTTACCGAACCGAAGACGGTTCTTCAAACGATTAGCATGACCTTTCCACGGCACCTAGATTTTGACCTTCCAAGCGACGTCGAATCTTACTCGTCGGCGCTGTGCACCCGAGGCGCAGGGGAATATAACCCTTCTTCACCGCCTAAGCTCCACTTTTAGTAATTTCTTGCCCTAATTCCCCAAACCCCTCTCTGTTAACTTTCCCCAAACAGCAATTCTCCATCAAAACCTCACTTCATCCTCAAATTCAATCAATTTTACACCAAATAAGGGCGCATATACGCAGGTATTCGTAGATAGAAGCAAAATTTATACAGTATACACGCCGGAGAGTAATGTCGGATAAATTCTCGGCGACGCTAAGAATTGGGGACTTGAATGATTACATAGCACCCTCACAAGGTTGTGTTATTAAAACTGAGGTATGTATTTACGTTTTTTGAACTAGGGTTCTTGGGAGAATTGCAATTTCGCAACCTCGCCCTGTTTTCTGGATTGTTTTTGGGTGGACTTTGTTTCATTGGAATTCGTGTATTTACTGAATTTTGGGCGTTATTGGTACTTGCCCATTTGTATGATCAGCTGTGGAGTGTCGGTTTTCCGGAAAAGTTGAAAGCTTGGAGTTGGAGATGGAAATTATACTTTGGCCCTTGATATAATTGGACGTTTAAATGTGTTCGCTGTTCCCTATTATCTCAATGTTGTTGCATCTCTCATTTCCTTGGTAGTAATTAGTATTGGCATTTTTGTTTATGAACAGAATGTGGGGAAAACAAAGACTGCTCGTAAAACAGAGCAGACCGAGCCTGTGAAGATATCCCTTAAAGACTGTTTAGCCTGCAGGTAACTTAGACCTAGTAATGTCCGTTTCTATGGTAAATCAATTTTGTTGATCACGAGCAGCATTGCCATATAACTACTTGACTACTTGTGTGTCTGTTAGTTTAGTTGTCATCATTTTGAATGTATGTCACAATACATACAAAAATGTAAAAAAAAGACTTAACATTTGTGATGCTCTTGTAGTGGATGTGTAACTTCAGCAGAGACAGTTATGCTTGAGAAGCAGAGTTTAGATGAGTTTCTTTCGAACCTCAATCAGGGGAAAGCAGTCATCGTCTCCCTTTCGCCACAGTCCAGAGCTTCTCTTGCAGTTCATTTTGGGCTTTCTCCCCTTCAGGTAACGAAGAGCACCATTTAGCAAAAATCTTCCATGCAAACAATTTGATTGGATTTCTTGATGTTGAAGAAATTGATCATTCATTCTTTGACACTGGCTCTGTTCTCTAATGTCACCAAATTTATTGACTTTTTCAGGTCTTTGGAAAACTCACAACATTGTTTAAATCGTTAGGGGTGAAATCATTATTTGATACCAGCAGCAGTCGAGATTTAACACTTATTGAATCTTGTAATGAATTCATTGCACGTTACAAACAGAGCAATTCAACCGGTGAGGAGAAATCAAAATCATCTCTTCCTATGATTTCATCTGCATGTCCTGGTATGTTACTATGTTTTGATGATATTTAGTATTTAGTTTTGTACCACCATGAAATATGAATGAATGGTGACGTATGCATGAGTTTGTTGTATTTAACTCTTTTATGATATTTCTATTGCAGGTTGGATATGCTATGCAGAAAAAACTCTTGGATCTTATATTCTTCCATATATTTCTTCAGTAAAAAGTCCCCAACAAACTATTGGAGCTGCCATAAAAAATCACCTATGCCAGAAATTATGTCTAAGGTGATTGTCATTTGTACTTTTTAGATACTTCCATTATTAAGAAACTTTACCTTGGTTTGAGTTCTGGTTGGAGTCTGGCGCATTCGAAACAGGGAATATGGTTGAAAATGAGTAATTAGAGCTCGAGCGAAGCTACTAGTCTTTCAATTGGAAGATAATTTCCTCTTTAGTTTAGCCAATTAGAAGTCCTTGAAATGATTCCTTGCTCCAAACATACTTTTTAATGTTAAACAAGGATTTTGTTTCTAATTTGTGGATGTATCACTTATAGGCCAGAGGACATATATCATGTTACTGTTATGCCTTGTTATGACAAAAAGCTTGAGGCTGCTCGGGATGACTTTGTCTTTCAAGTGGACGCTAACAGTGAACGAATTACCGAAGTAGACTCTGTTTTGACTACCGGGGAGGTTTTAGATTTAATTCAGGTGAATTTTTAGGGATGAAGTTTGACTGTACATAGATATCTTTCTTCTTTTTATCATTTTTTCCATTTCTTCTATTTTTATTGAACTCGTCAGTAATATTTAATTTTTTCAGTCTAGATCGGTTGATTTTACTGCCCTAGAGGAATCTCCACTGGATACCCTGTAAGAATCCTTACAACTTCTAGGTTATCTTGAGAGTGGATCGGATGGCTTAGGACTAATGAATGATCTCATTCTTGAACAGTTTTTCAAATATAGATGAAGAAGGCCATCTTTATGGTGTCCCTGGAAGTTCTGGAGGATATGCTGACACAATATTCAGATATGCAGCAAAAACGCTCTTTGGAAAGCACATTGAAGGTCCTCTTGAGTTTAAGACCATAAGGAACATTGATTTTCGCGAGGTGACTCTTGAAGTAAGTGTCGTCGGACTTTCTTAACATCTTTTCTAATGTGCGAGAATGATTACCGACAAAAAGAATCACAAAAACCTTTTCTGTTTCAACGTCTTAGCCCCGCCGTTTATCTTTATGCAAGCATCATCTTCTTCATAATACCTTTGATAATTTCTGCTGCTTGCGTTGCAGGTAGATGGTAAAGTTTTGTTGAGATTTGCACTGTGTTATGGATTCAGAAACCTACGCAACATTGTTACTAAAATTAAAAGTGGAAAGTGCGAGTATCATTTTTTGGAAATCATGGCCTGCCCTTCAGGTAAGGATCCGTTTACTAATAGTCTCTTGTAAAGTTGTGGTTGCCGGTATAATTCGCTATCTTGATCATTCTGGACTCCTCTTTGCACTTCTGACAGGATGCTTGAATGGTGGAGGTCAGCTCAAGCCAAAGCCCGGGCAATCTGGAAAAGATTTGATCCAATTGTTGGAATCAACTTATTCTGAAAATGTAAGTATTATTTCACCATTAGCCTTCAATATCTCAGATCAACTGTGTTTAAGATGTAGTTTTGACTCGACAATATCATAATTTTGATACACCCCTGAACTATTCAACATTTCCATCTTAGGTACTAGTCGCTGATCCTTTCAATAATCCTCGAATCAAGATGCTGTTTGACGAGTGGATTGGGGAACCTGGTTCAGAAAAGGCAAAGAGATATCTTCACACAGAATACCATCCTGTCGTGAAAAGTATTTCCTCTCAGTTGCAGAACTGGTGAAAAATGTACGATATGCGGCCAATAACATGAATGGTGCTCGGTTACTGGGTTGGCAGTGTACATATCACAAATTTTCGTCTCTTTTTGGTGGGCAGATATTAATCCAATTTTGCAAGAGCATTTTTGTTAAGTAGTACGAGCCTGTGAATTAGCCTCAACACACATTAAGCAGGTTGTATACTAAATTATACTTTCACGCTCCAAGTTTTCGACTGTTCCAACCTCCAAGGCTGCGTGTGTGGGGGTGCTATTAACCTATCTTACGTCGACTAAATACTGTAATGTAATACTTGCTACATGACAACGTTTGAGCAATCTTCACTTGATTCTTCAGCTAGTTTTTCTAGGCCATACACATAATTCTTGCGAATTTTATTTGTAAAGTCAATAGTTTTCTGTAGATGTGTGTCCTTATTGTTCATCAGCTTACTGTTGGTGCTGAAGAGCAAAAGTTTAGCTCCAATATCCGGATCCAAGTGGGCCCTTTTCTAAAACGGGTTTGGGTTGGAACCTGATAATAATTTGAATGGATAAACATCTATATAATTAGTAGGTTAAATTCGAGATTTTTGCTTATGTATTTTGATTTGAAATGTGAAGATATTGATATCTATGTTGAAGATTTTGTAATAAATATGTGGGTGTATGCTGATTTCCCACATTAATGGTAGGTATTCAATTTTCGATATTGCATTTGATGTAATATATTTGATAGATATATGTGGGCTTTTGGATTTATTTTGTTTTTTCATTTCAATTGATATTACTAAAATAATGATCACGAATATGCATACGACAATAAAAACACGATGTGAATATGATAATACGGATTTTCCTTTTAATTTTTTTATGTGATTTTCTTACAGGAAAAGTGTACAACACATTTTCTAACACCAAGTGGTTGAGAGATTTGAAGCGATCATAAATTAATTATGGGTTTCTATAGAATCATCTACTTTCCGGTGAGCGGTTATAAGAATACCTTAATTATTGAATGCTTTAATGGTAACGCAATAAATATGCAATTCCCTTAGAGGCAAAGAAGGGAAAATACATACATGCATCAAAAGGAATCCACACAGAAGAGGAAATTAACCAAACAGAAATGGTGCTAATCATACAAGGTAAAAGATAACAAAGAAAATTTACAAGATTTCTTTCCAAGAAAAAGAAGAAGAGAATAAGATCCAAAGCACAGACCAAGATCAACACAGTGGAGTCAACTCTGGAGGAGGTTGAGGGTTGAGGAGTTGAGAGAGTTATCTTGATATAAATTTGTGCCAAAAAGTCGTACTTTTTGGTCCTATGTATCTTAAGCTTGTGTCTCCTATATACTTTGGAGTAAATCTATCCCTCTGAAACCAAGTGAACTACGTCCTGCGAGCATCTTCGTATATACTATCTTCGCACTGCTTAGTACCAAATCTCCTCCCCGGCCATTCACAACTATGGTTCTCTCTCTCGTTACATGAGTTTGGTTTTGGTTCTTTTCCTATGTTGTTACTATTCTTGGTTCTTGAAAATTAAGGAACTAATGTTGATTTGGTATGATTCCAGACGGTGTCGAAGCGTTTGGCAGAGAAGAAGGTAGCAAAGTTTGAGAAAAACATAACGAAGAGAGGAGTGGCTTCAGTTCCACCAACAAAGGCATTCGAACCGGCATATTTTCTTCTTATTCTCTTTGCAGCTCTCCTCCTCTTCTCCTGTGAGTTTTTTTTTTTTTTCACTTTAATTTTTTTACCATTTTCATTTAATGCCTGATTAGATTTAGATGTGTATATTTCACTGCACTGCATCTTGATTCTTGATCATATGTGTTATACATGGAGTTTTTTAAATATGCCAAAAAAGAAAAAAAAGGTGAATCCTTTTGTTTTCCTTTCTATTTTTACCTCAACGACATTAAGCGGGTCTGAAAGCGGGTCAACAATCTGATTATAAAGAGTGAATTATAAAGGAGGGATGGGTATTTTTATATTCGGAGAAAATTATAAATTTGGTATATTGACCCAACTAATTTATTATTTTTAGTATATTTTACTTTCAAGCAATAAAATAAGACAATATCTCAAAAATCATGTGATTTAATGTATTTTCGGATCAGAACCTGATTCTGTCCGCTGGAAACCCGACCCAATTTTATACGTATTTGTAAATTAGTTTCTAATAAAAAAATGTGCATGAAATTGCTTCATTTTGAAGATACAGTCATATTTTGTTACTGGAAATGAAATGTACCGCTGAATTGACCGAGTTGTTATACCAATTTACAATTTCAAGTAAATAAAATTGCATATTAAGTATTAATTGTTTACCATAAAATTGTTTAAATTCAATTAAATTGGGTGTGGGTTAGAATTTCTCTAATATTTTTATATGAAAAGAGGTTGAAAAAAATATTTTTTCGTTGAAAAGGTGAATTTCTTTTTATTATCTAGTTGTGTAAATTAATTTCCTTCATATTTCCAATTCCAAGTAAATAAAATTACATATTCAGATTTTAGAGTACCTTTATTATTATTATTATTATTATTATTATATTTTATTTTATTTTTTATATATTTTTATATTTTTTATAATTTGAGAGTAGGCTTTTAAATTTAATTGGTTAGCAAATTAGCATGCAATATATCTCCTTTTTTATATTTTTTTCAATTTTCTTATAATTCCGGGATTTCCAGTTATTTTTCAGGTTGTGAGGATGGCTATAAATGATGGAGCTGGAGGAAAAAATTGAGCATATTATTAGCCTTTCTCTAGTGTTAGGAGTGTCAGTAAAAGAAATGTGAAATACTCTATATCCAACAAAAACTAAGAAAATAAAATCATAGTTTCAATTTAATATTACAAATCCTTTCTTGCAGCCCATTTATTGTTGTTTTTCACAGTTTATTAAACTTTTTTTAATTAGTTTTTGGATCAACTGTTATACACGGATATTTTTAAAAATATAATTTTATCGTATTATGTCCGATACTGTATCAAACACTCAAACAAAAAATTTTAAATTTTTTGTGTGTAATCATATCCGTATCGTATCATGTTTATATTATTATGTCAGTATTCATGTATTATAGGGTTTAGTTAATCCTGATGACAAACTTGAATTCTCAACTTTGTGACTATGGAGCTATGTCACTAATTTCATCACTATTAGAAAGTAAAGAAATCACAGTAAAACTACTTAACTCGACTATTTCATGCTAATGCTAGTATAGTGAAGTATCGATTAATAACACAATCTTTCTGCAAAGTCTGAAAAATTACAAAAATTTTCTGTAGTTCACTTAAGGTTAAACCTAACATATGTTATTATGATTGTGAATTAACGTTCAAATACTGACTAGTAAAGTAAAGTCTCAAACACAGGACTAGAAATGCCTCTATATTTCAAGAACAAGACTTTGATATATCCCTTGTGATATTTTAGATGTTAACCAATTTTGATAAAATGAAAACCAAAACTTAACAATTAGTAGTCATTCTCTATTGTACTAATCAGTAAATTGATAGAAAAAATTCAAGAAATTGAAAACATTAAGAAAATATATGGACTCAAGATTGGTGTAACAAAAATCTAATTAATTAGATGTATTGAACGCAATTACTATTAATAAAAGAAGGAATTATACTTTGATAATTCGATTATTCAGACCCAAAAATTATGTGAATTAATAAAAGAGAAAAAGGTTAAAAAAAAGGCGCAAAATTAATTTATATTCAATTTTATATCATCTATTAAAGAGAAATACCCAAAGTAGAAAGTCAATGTCTGGGTTTCAATTGCCCCTTCTGTCCGAATTAGGGTTTCTGTAAGCATGCAATGATGCAATTTTGTCCATAAACACATGAAATTGAATTTTCATCTTCTCTCTTGGGATTACAAGGCTCGTACATAGTTGATTAAACCCAATTTTTATGTAAATTATTTGATTATCGACGCGAGCTAGCTTTAATTGGAGGATCAATGGGTCGCTCCCGTGGAAATTTCCATGCTGACGAAGATCCCAGTCAAAGGTTTGGTATTTGTCCGCTCTTTTTCGTAATTATCCTGCATTTTGTGCGAGTTAAAGCTGGGAAATTTAGTGTTTGAAGTAGCTGATAATGATATGTTTCCTCTGATTATACAAACTTGTGAAGTGGGTTTAATGTGCTCTGTTTGATAATGCTGGAGTACATTGTGTTTCTCTTAATTGTTTTGACTTTGCCGTTTTCGCAGTTTTCAGTTTGAATTTTCATGTAAAGCGAAATTCTTTGTTAGTATGTTGGCAGTGAGTTTGAGGACTGTTGAGCTTAATTGCTTTCCTGTGTTTGTGAAATTATATGTAATAGTGCTATCATAATCATGGCTTCTTGCGTTTCGGTGAGTGATGTGAGGTTTAAAAAGAATAAAAAAAATGAAAATAATTATAATTCATAACTATGTCTGTGCTTTCATTATCTTGCTAAGCCTTATCTATGAAAGACTGCATTTTTTGGCAGATCAAGGAGAAAAAAGAATGCAGCAAGTGGAGAAAATTTGGAATCTGTTACTGCAGGTGAATTTTCGTTTCTTGCAAGTTAGGTTAGCATTTGATCAGTGTTTATTATCTTTGTTGCTGATGTCTCGAATTAGGAAACAGCAGAACGGCACATAAAGCCGGTTTGTGTGCTTAATAAACCTCCCTCTGTGTCATATGTTTGTCACTGATTTGTCATTACCCAAGTGGTACATGATTTGGGTTAATGACTAGACAAATTGTCATGTTATACTTTTAAAACATCAATTACTAGTACTTATATTGTGTTTTATATGCACTATATGTTCAACTTGTTCTTCTCATGCTGTTGATTGCGCAGGTCAAGGGACCGGTGATGGAAAAAGGGCATTATACCATTGTAACTATTGCAATAAAGACATTACGGGGAGGATTCGCATCAAATGTGCTGTATGCTCGGATTTTGATCTATGCATAGAGTGTTTCTCAGTTGGTGCTGAGGTCCATCCACACAAAAGTGGTCACCCATATCGGGTTATGGTCGGTTCCTCATTTATGACTTTAGGTTTGAAATTAACTGTAAAAGCCACTTTGGAAAATCTGCATCAATTTACTTAATCTCAAGAGTCTTTGAATAAATGTGTCAAATTTCTTGGTAACATGTTGATAATGATTGTACCGTGTCCAAATGCATTATTTTCCATGGCTTTTCATAATTTTTTGTATTTGCAATGCCGAAAGTTTATGGGGATGCATCATAACTCGAGAACATAAAAGGGTATGATCTATCTTCTATTACTACTTGGAAACTGTTTCTGTAAGGATCATTCCTTTCTCCAAATGATTTTATGTCCAAATTATTATGGAAATTGCCTAATTGTTTCTTGGCTGATATGCGGAGAACCTTTCATATGTGATCTCTTTAGGACATTCTATCGTTTCCTCTCATCTGCCCAGATTGGAATGCTGATGAAGAAATGTTACTTCTGGAGGTGACCTATATTCACCTTTAAAATTTTCATTTGTCTGTAAAGATATACTTGTTTGTCAGTCTTATCATCCTATCTACCTCTGATTTCACCCTGGCAGGGTATTGAAATGTATGGCATGGGAAACTGGGCCGAAGTTGCTGAGCATGTTGGGACAAAGTCTAAGGAAGTCTGCATTGACCACTTCAGGAATGCTTACCTCAACTCTCCGTACTTCCCTCTACCGGTATGATTTCTAAAAGAATCAAACTAGTTTGATGTCTTTTTGTAGAAAGTACCTCATGAATTGCATTTACTTTGTCAGGATATGACGCATGTTGTTGGTAAAAATAGGAAAGAACTCCTTGCAATGGCCAAAGGGCATCTTGAGGACAAAAAAGGTTGGCTTTCTTGTTTTGATCTTGTGTGGAATTAGTTTCTTGAGTTGAATTATTATTGTTTTGCTAATTGCTTCCTGTAGTTTTGCCCTGTAATATATTGATTCCGGAAGAAATTTCAGCTGTAAACTCAAGCTGTAAGTGACACTTCAATTGTCAAATTTTCAGGGGAGCTTCAGCTAAAGGAGGAATCTCAATTTTCCCCTTCAAGAATCAAGTACAGTAATGAGTTGTCTTTATAACTGCTGCATAAACTATCTTGAACATCTTCTAACCTTTACATGCTTGTATATTAGGGTTGAGGATTCGTACAAAAGTGGTCCTCCTGGTCGTTTGCCTTCAGGTAATTAGGATTACGTGTTCATTAGCACCGAACTGAACCTGTCCTGAACAGACTCAACCTAACTATATAGCAAAACTATTTCAGGAGCTAAAGTTAACAAAAAGGCATCCAACATGGTTCATGCCAAGGATCAGAGCGATCTTCTGAAAATGGAGGGTGGGCGACATATTTGCTGCTTTTCAAAGCTCTAATTTCTGATTTTTTATTATTGCCTTTTAAACTTATAAAATTTTGTGCAGATCATATACCAGGAAGGAGTTTCGGTGGCAATAAACCTAAAGCCGCAAAGATCGAAGCCCCATCGTTGGTGGATTCAAGTGGTTATAATGCAAAAAGACAAGAATTTGATCCTGAATATGATAATGATGCAGAGCAGATGCTGGCTGATATGGAATTCAAGGAAACTGATACTGAAGAAGAGCATAAATTGAAACTAATGGTGCTTCGTATATATTCAAAGAGGTAAAAATATGCTCCCCATTTATTTCTGTCATTGTTGGATTAGATTTATCGTCTTAAAACTATCTTATTTATGTTATATTCTGGATAATGGTTCTTGTGCAGGCTTGATGAGAGAAAAAGGAGGAAAGATTTTATTCTGGAAAGGAATTTGCTACATCCGAGTCCATTTGAGAAGGACTTAAGTCAAGATGAGAAGGAATTATGCAGACGTTATGATGTATTCATGCGTTTCCATTCCAAGGAGGAACATGATGAACTACTAAAAACTGTTGTATCAGAATATAGGATTCTAAAACGAATACGAGAACTGAAGGTATGTTTCTCAGTGAATGAAAGTTAGGGAAATTTACATCCCCTACCCTTGAGGTTTGGTGTAATTACTCTTTGGCCCCTCTTGTTTCAAAATTACTAAAAGAATAAAAGGAGGGCCCTTACATCTTTCTTGAAATAAATATTCAGGAAGCGCGAGCTGCTGGATGTCGTTCATCTGCTGAAGCTGATAGATACCTCGAACAGAAAAGGCGGGAAGCTGAAGAGTCTGGGCCCAGGAAGGAAAATTCTCATGTCGGCCCCAGCAGCCAGGAAAGTTTGAGCGTACCGGTTTCTTCTGATTCATTTGGAACGTATTCCACTACACCAGGCCAAGCAAACTCATCAACCGATTTGGATTTTGTGTCCGTTTCTGGGGTGAACCTACTGTCTGAATCTGTAAGTGTTGATTTCTTTCTTATTCGATGCAACATGATTGGATAAAACTCGGTCTCACATGGAGAGATGGATTGGTTTTTGACAGGAGAAACAGCTTTGTCGTGAGATCAGATTAGCTCCTCCGCATTATCTGAAAATCCAGGAGGATTTGACAACGCAGATTATGAGCGGGAATATCACAAAGAAATCTGATGCTCATTCGTTGTTTCAAATTGAGCCGATGAAAATCGACAGAGTTTATGATATGCTCTTGAAGAAGGGGATCGTGCAACTTTGAATATGAGTAGAACTTCTGTATTGATATTCTTGTGTGAATGCTGTTAATTCAGGCCAATTCTTACACTTAATCCGATAAATTATTATGGACAGTTCTTGAGCAATTCCAGTCAGGAGCCCACCATAGAGTTGCCCTATAGCTTCATAAATCAAGGAAGATAAAATCAAGATTTTATTCGAGGAGAACCAGAATAATTAATTGAAAATTTTAATATTTTAGAATGATCGGAAAGACAAAGAGTTATTACTTTTTAGGAAAAATTATTTTTTTCTAAGTCTAAATTTATATATATAATATGAGAAATTTAGATCTAACTATTAGGTCTAATGATAATATAGTCGATTTTATCAGGAAATTATAATGTAATCCTTTTAGTTTATGTTCCGTTAGTAGTCCTTTCAATTCGTTAGGGTTCCGTAATCATTTTGCCTTGTGATTTTGAAAATACTGTTAACTATTGTCGCACTTTTTGAAATTGAAAGGGTCTTTTGTTGGAGTATCTAATAGGCTGGAATGTTTTTGTAATATCTTTCACATTTTTCATATAAGATATTTTGGTAATTTCAAAAATTATAAAAATAATTAAAGGTATTTTTGGGATTACACGGCAAAATCATGACGGAACGTTAATGGAATGGAAAAACTATTAACGAAACATAAATTAGAGGGAGAATATTGTAATTTTTTAGTAAATATGGACAACGTTGGTTTATGCTAATAGAATATATATAATAGAGGCAAGAATGCTGCAAACATAAATTATATATATATATTAACACACATCCCAAGTGATTAGAGGAATGCGAACCCGGATCTATGCCTTCGAGAAAGAACCTTCAAATCATTTGACCAACCCCGTCGGTATAAACATGCATAATAGGTTGATTTGATTAAAACTCATGGAATATCTTTTTCACAAAAACTCATGGAAACGACGTCTATATAGCATCCCAAATAATTGACATGATGGAGTAAAAATTAGTATAGTCACAAGTGTAAATCGTTAACGGATCCCTCCTTGGAACACTAGAAGCTTCACAACATGCTTGCAATCTTGAGTTCACTATCAACACTTATTATGCTGCCTGACACACTCAATTATTAACCATAGTTCTTTTTGTGACTCCCCTTTTCCAATCAATTTCATTAAAAAAAAATTAAGGACGAATTACAAATGGATCCCCTAAGGTTAGGCTTAATTACAAATCAGTTTTTTTGTTTCAAAAATTATATATAGACCCCTAAAGTACTGTTTTAATTACAAATTAGTTCAGAATCGGGGGTTAATATGTAATTAAAATAGTCATTTTTAGGGGTCTGTATGTAATTTTCAAAACAGGTGGAGATCTGTATGTAATTTTCAAAACAGGAGCGACTGATTTGTAGTTAGGCCTAACCTCAAGGGACCCATTTGTAATTCGCCCAAAAAATTAAATTAAAGTTGCATGCCAAATATCCATAACGAAATAATTGGCCACATCCAATATCCCATGCTATATAAAGAGTCCAAAGGCCACTCCCTGGTGTCTCATCACAAATCATACCAACTCCTCTTTCTTGAATCATAACTTATAATTCAATCCAATCTTCGTCAGTCTGATACTCGTATTTAGAAATAAAAACCCAAAACAGGGAAGAAAAAAGCGAGAAAAATGGATCAAAATCCACAGTTTTATTATTATTGTTGCGTGATTGTCAAAAAAACCCTTCAGTTTCTCGTCCCGGTTTCTATCTTTTCTTTCTTGATTTCCTACTTTTCGGGTTTTCCTGTTGTCTTAACCTATGATCAGTTTTCCAGTTTGATTAATTCCCCACTCCTTAATCAGGGATTGGATAGGAAATACATATTCCTGATATGTAATGGGATTCTCGCATTTCTCTCAAAGAACTTGACACTCGGCTCTTCTGGATTTATCATGAACGACATTGCTGAAGAGGGTTTCCAGCAAATCCCCGAAATGCAAACGGTGATGATAAATGAAGCTGAAATACAACTTAATCACGATAACACAACATCCGAGGTTCATGTTGAAGAAGAAGAAGAAGAAAGAAAAGAAGGAGACGATGATGAGGATGATGATTCCGAAGGTTCGGGTGATGAAGCCGAAGAGATTATGGAGACTGATCAAACTTTGATCTTGGAGAGTGATCAAGACTTGCATATTAATGAATCTGATTATGACGAAGACGACGATGATGATGAAGAACTCATTATAGAAGATGCGGTGAGCACATCAATGAATGATTTGAGAGTGAGCACAGAAGAGTTGAATAAGAAGTTTGAGGAATTCATTAGGAAGATGAAGGAAGAGATTAGAATTGAAGCCCGCCAACATCTCATAGCTGCAGTCTAAAAGTTCTCCAAATAACTATGTTAAGATTATTAGCTTGAATAAGTCATCTCTTTTTCTTTTTAATTTCTTCTTCATCCTTGTTGTAGTGATACTTATGATCGATGTATATCTATTATTGGTGTCTTTCATTTTTATTCACATATGTTTCTTTTTTTTTTTTTTTCATTTTATGTTACAAAAATGTGCCCCATATATAAAATTTATGAATTGCTCCAAAACAAATTAAAAGCACTTGAAATATTTTATGAAATGAAATTGGAGATAAAAGAAAACACCTAAAAAAGTAAAAATGAAACAACATTTGATGTGCTTCAAAAGAGATTAGACCTAGGAACAGGGGCGGAACCAGGATTTTTTAATAGCCGGGCTAAAAAATTTGGACCTCAATATATTAAAATAATAATAATAATAATAAATTAATTAATTAATTAAAATATTCAAATTGCATAAAATATTTTTATAATTTTTATAAGACGCTAAAACTTATAAATCATAACCATTTTAGACGATTCGTCATACTTTCAATTTGCTCCTGTCATTTTTCCTCAAACTAAAGTCTTCACGATAGAATATAATCATTTATAAAAACATTATAATTTATTTCGGGATTAAAATATTCACTATCAGTACTATCAATTATAGTGATTAATCTCTTCAATAAATTATAAGTATAAGTTAAAGTATAGACAGTTAAATAAAAAAATAAGTATTTTATATTTGAAATTAAAATTTGAATTCACAACATTTTATTAAGATAATATGTGTTGAAAATTAGAATTTTTTGTTATATTAATTGGACATAATTAAGTTTTTATAAGAATTACCCACGTGATGTGATATTTTTTATCTCTCTAGCATTAAATGATACATTATCTGTACAATAAGATACACCATACTAATTTTTCGTTACATAAAACACAATATCTTGATTCTTTCTTGAAGTGTTCGGTGCATCATAACAAAGATCTCACACTTTTAATTTTTTTCATATTCCAGTCAAACTTAAATAATATGTAATATAATATATAAAATATAAAATATATAACATTTATTATATACAATAGCCAGTAGAATTATTACATATATTCTAATATCAATTTTAAGGGATTAGAAGGGTGGGATATAATTTCTTTTTCTTTAATAGGGGGTGGGGACTAGTGTGGGGGCGACAGGGGGGCTCAAGCTACACCGGCTCCGCCCCTGCCTAGGAATATTTGGATCTGAATTCTGAAGCTACGTGGAATGCATTTCAAATCGTCCGAATCAATATATTGAGAGGATGAGTTTTAAGTTTATAGTATTATTGGAGTGAGTATAGTTTTTTGAAAGGAACACTCCTAAGTCCTATCCTATTCAAGTGACAACATCTCTTCCGATCCATCAATAGAAGTACACCAAAAAAAAATGTGTATAAATGTAGTAAAATTTAATTTACCCATATTCAAAAATGTTTGAAATACCTTTTTGAAAAAATTTATTTTACTCTAATTCCATATGATATCTAAAAAAATTCACACCTCTTCCCTACTTAATTCTAGTCTAATTTTATATTTTTAAAGCTAAAATGACCTCTTATATATAAATTATGTTTAAATTAGTACTAATATTTTTGTATTGACAACATATTTATCTTGTTTAAATAATTGTCTTTCATTCATTTTTGTTATTTAAAGTAGTACCCAATGATAGGGGAGAATTTTGGGTCCCCTACCTGGTCCACTAAGCTCGCCCATGTGGCAGCCTACGGGGATAGAATGCCTGTTGCACCGACCCAGACCCGCTCGCCTTTCGACCCTGCACTTAGCATGGGAGGGAATCCATAAATGATGCACCTCGCTTGGTGGGTTCCGACCCCAGGTCGCCTTTCGACCTAGGCGCTCGCTCGGTATCGATCACTAGTACCCTATACGGGAGCATTAAATGCAGATTCCCTCCACCACTGCGCGCATTAATTGCGGCCACCCAAGGACACTGTGGCGGCACTTTTGTAGAGACGGCACAATACTTTTCCCTGCAAAAGCACTGTTCTGATCACTATCATGGCCCTCCTTTAATGGACCAAAATCCACACCTCAAGGGTGGTGTACTCACATGCAGTAGTCTAGCTCCTCCGCCTATATAAACCGTCTCTTCCCTGAGATGGAGGTAATTTTTCCTATACATTCGGAACTCTCTACTTATTCTCGCATTTCGACCCAGAACTAGTCCCTGACTTGAGCGCGGAGTGCCAAAAAGGGTCCCAACCCCATATTCCCCTTTTGGCCTTTGAGTTCACGTTTGTTTCGTCCTTTTCAACAAAGAAAAGCATCAGAGTTCCTCCACGTTATAAATTCTTGGGTGATTCGGAGTCCTAATCTGTTGTTAGGGCTGTAAATGGATATTCGAAAATTCGATATCCGTCCGCATTCGAATCCGTTTAGAGAGGATATTATTCGAATTCGCTTAAAGAGGATATTATCCGTATCCGATTATGGACATCCGAATAATAAA
>JBBMKE010000007.1:2524859-2550541 GCA_037834125.1 Lippia alba
GAGCGCTTATATTTTTTCACTTGATTTAAAGCGAGCAAAGGAGGTATTATAGCTTTCTTGTTCGAAACAAACCAAAAAATAAAAAGAAGCCCCAATTCACACAGAGTCTTTGAGGAGAAAAACACACACTCGAAAAAAAACGCAGTGAATTGGTATGAAAAGCCCTTTCAATTCGAGGGCGTGAAGGAATTTCTCGAATTGTTTGGTTTTCCCCATGGCGCAGAAGCAGCAGCAACAGTTGAGGGAGGTGGGATCGAAGTTGGAGAGTCCTCCAGCTTCGAAGGACGCTCTCATTAAGCTCTTGAAGGTGAGGCGGGTTGTGCGTTTGAATTTTGCTGGAAAAGATGATTTTTTGTGGTGTGAACGTGAATCTATGTTTGTTTGTGAGTTTTGGTTTTGTGGATTGCATGCCTGGAGAATTTGTGAGTGTTTTGGGCCGCATGCTGGGTGGGGGGGAATTAGGGTTCGTTTGAGGCGGTGTTTGGCTTTTTTGTTCTTGTAAATTAGCGGAAATTGGAGTAGTTTTTTGTTTTTTATTGAGAATATGTTAAAATTGTGGTCGAGTTGCGACTTTGAACTTTCGGGAGTTTGGGAGTTCAATTCGCCAAGTGCATGTTTGTGCATTGTGTAATTTGTGGTTTTGGGGGAATTAGGGTTCCTTTGAGGCTGGGATTTTACTGTTTTGGGAGGAAAACAGTGGGTTCCGAGTAAATTTTCAGGACTCCGCTTTTGCCTGAATTCATCTTTCAGACTTATTTAC
Source organism: Lippia alba (assembly GCA_037834125.1). NCBI lineage: Eukaryota > Viridiplantae > Streptophyta > Magnoliopsida > Lamiales > Verbenaceae > Lippia > Lippia alba. Next base: position 2,525,620 of record JBBMKE010000007.1, read on the forward strand.
AGGGGGAGTAGGTCAGTAAGTCTTGGTGCCCCTTTGCCTATTCGAAGCTTCAACTTGAATGGGATGTAATCCCGTTTTAGTTACTTCTTAAATTTTCTTTTGTAAGGGGAATTTCTTTTTCTTCACTGTCTTCCACTGCATTGGAAGTTTTTCAAACCTGTGATTTCATATGTGGAAAAATGTTTCTGCTGTTCTTCTCTTTCTTCAGCTTGACTAGTGTGCGTATTCAGATGTGTGTACATGTTTTTGAGTGTGTAGATATTGGTAAAATGAAAACTAATGCATACTTTATGTCGAATATATATTTTTAAAATGGCTAAATTTACACCTTTCCATCTTTGTTGTGCTGCATTGAGTATACACATTTATATTTATGTAATGGCTTTTAGCATTTAAACTTTGGTTATCTTTTCTTTTCATCCAAAACGTAATGCTTATAAGAATAAAGAATTCAAATTATGAAAATCGTAACTCATGATGCACAACATCAAGGGAGGTATACCTTTTGGGGGGGGGGGGGAGCTGAGTTCCGTAGATCCTTACACTGTTATCTATGTTCAGGGAAAAGTACCACTGAGTCTTATTCTGCAAAGTTCTTTAGGAATAAGACAAACCAACTGGAATCTAAATTTGAACTGTAGACCATGAACCCTGGAGGTTTTGTAGTTGTTAGCATAAAGTTACCTGGACTCTCAATTGATTGCACATACTAACTTGAATGGTTTTCCCTCATGCAGCAAGGTGCATCAATTCTTTCTCAGCTAGAACAGTCGCCCTCAGAATCACTGATGGAGTCCATGCAGCCTCTCTTAAATGCTACTGTCAAGCCTGAACTTCTAAAACATCAAGATCGTGAGGTCAAACTCTTTGTGGCTGCCTGCATATGTGAAATAACTCGTATTACTGCACCAGAGGCTCCTTATGACGATGATTTATTAAAGGTATTTCTTTCTTCTGACAAGTGCATGATGAGTGGGGATGACATTCTAAAACTGTACTTTATTTTTCATCATGACTATATGTGATCTGATTTCTGATTATCGCTGTTAAATCTATTCCAGGACATCTTTCAGTTGATTGTCAGTACTTTCAGTGGCTTAAGTGAGATAAATGCCCCATCATTTGGCAGGAGGGTGGTTATCCTAGAAACCGTGGCAAGATATAGATCATGTGTTGTGATGTTGGATCTTGAATGTGATGATCTTATAAATGAAATGTTCAACACTTTCTTTTCTGTTGCCAGGTACGACTTTTTTTATTTCGAGCGCTCTAGATTAGTCACGAAACGAGTTTTTTCTAGCAACTTGTATGATTCACTATTTATTATCCAAGAAACATGTGTTCAAATCGTTTAGCTTCTTCATATATTACATAAATGAGGTGCTATCTGTTTAATTTGCTCTGTTGAGATAGTTGACATGTAAGCTGTATCTATGTTCCATCTCATTGATGTAATAACATGCATTTTCTTCACATGCAGAGACGAACATCCTGGTAATGTCTTGAATTCAATGCAAACAATCATGGAGCTTGTATTAGAAGAAAGTGAGGATATACCAGAGAGCCTTTTACTTATTTTATTGTCCATTTTAGGCCGTGATAAGGAGGTAATTACCACTTTTCTTCTTCCCTTAGTTTTGATTGATTTGAGTACCTTTTGCTCATGAAGAATTGAACCTTGACCTTTTACTGGTAGGATGTTACAACTGCTGCAAGGAGGCTTGCTATGAAAGTGATGGAAAATTGTGCTGCAAAACTAGAACCTAGCATAAAGCAGTTTCTTGTGTCGTCAATGTCAGGAGATAGCAAATCCTTGAAGCGTGAGATTGATTACCATGGTGTACTTTATGATATTTACCGCTGTGCTCCTCAAATCTTATCAGGAGTTGTCCCTTATCTTACTGGAGAGTTACTGGTAATGATATTCAGTTGCATTCATTTATTTACCATTTTCTGCAAAATAAAGGATCTTCAGGTTGTGATTCCAAATATGACATGTTCAAGTACTCTTTTAGTTTGGGTATTTCTATTTAATAATCTTTTGACGGCTGCAGTTGCACGTCCCCCTTTCGTTTTGGTTTCAGAGATTCTCTCCATCTTTAGTCTAATGCTTTCTTTTCCAATATGTGATTTTGATGAATTCTCTAAAGTAAGGTTGAATATGCCAGCCTGTTAATCAGTTTTAAATTTTGGCTTTAACAGAGTGATCAATTGGACATTCGTTTGAAAGCGGTGGGTTTAGTAGGTGCACTCTTTGCTCTGCCGGGAACTACAATTTCTGAGGCATTCAAGCCAGTCTTTCTGGAGTTCTTGAAAAGGCTAACTGATAGAGTGGTAGAGGTGAGAATGTCTGTTCTTGAGTGTGTCAAGAGATGTCTTCTAGAGGATCCTTCCAGGGCTGAAGCTCAACAGATAATCTGTAAGGAATTCTAATACCTATGTTCTTAAAGATACTCGGAGGTTTTTATCTAATGATGTCAATCAATTCCCAGCTTCTCTTTCTGATCGGTTGTTGGACTATGATGAAAACGTTCGTAAACAAGTTGTTTCTGTGGTTTGTGACGTTGCATGTCATTCCCTCACATCTATACCACTTGAAACTATCAAGCTGGTCTCAGAACGCCTCCGGGACAAATCTGTACGTGCACCTCTCTTCATTTTCTATTATTCAATTCTTGATCTGTTTTTCTAATGCTTTGATAACTTAATGCTGCAAATGTCCAGCTTCTGGTTAAAAGGTATACAATGGAGAGGCTCGCAGACATATACAGAATATCTTGTGCGAAGCAGTCTAGTGGTTCAGAGAAATCTGACGAATATGATTGGATTGTTAGGAAAATTTTGAGGTGCTTTTATGACAAAGATTTCAGGTAACAATTCATTTCTGGTTCTAGCATGTTTGATAATTTACCTGTGGGGAAATTATGCAAGGAACCCTAACAAACATTTTCGAAGAGCTAATTAGTATGACCCACCTGCTCCAATTGAGGTAGTTTCTTAGGTTGGAAATTAGCACAAGTAAGAAGCTCATCAACGGGGCAAATGTTCTCTTTTTTTTTTAAGAAGTTGGGATTTTAAAGCTGTAAGCTGGATATAAATGATTGGTGCTTAAGGTGCAGGTTCATATGAGATTTGGTGCAGGTTCATATGAGATTTGTGATCTCTCATATCTCATTTTGTAACATTGTGTCTGTTTGCAGGTCAGATGCTATTGAACCTATCCTATCTCTATCCTTGTTCCCAGATGATTTTACTGTCAAAGACAAGGTGGCAAATTGGGTTAGGATCTTCTCTGGGTTCGACAAAGTTGAAGTTAAGGCTCTTGAAAAGATACTAGAGCAGAAGCAAAGGTTTGTAAGGAGTGCTTGTATTTGTTTCTAGATAAGTGTTTGATTATTTCCAATCTGCGTAATCTTATTCTGCTAATAATGCTCTCAGGTTACAACAGGAGATGCAGAAGTACCTTTCTCTCACACAGTCGTCTCAGGTTTGATACACGAGGAGTTCTACATTCCTCAATATTTAAGTACTTCAAGTGTCATAAAGGAACTTTTGATGACTGTATTTGGTCTTTGTCCATGTGCAGGAAGGCGATGGTACCGAGTTTCAAAAGAAAGTAATATTTTATTTCCGTGTTATGTCTCGCTGTTTTACTGATCCTGCAAAAGCGGAGGAGAACTTTTGGAATCTTGACCAGTTGAAAGATTCCAACATTTGGAAAATTTTGATGCAACTTCTTGATCCAAACACTAGCTCTCTCCAAGCCAGTAATTTACGGGTGAGACATCAAATAGAAGTTGAACTTGCTCTGGTTTCTTCTCTTTATCTGGAAATGTAACTTAAAATGCTTGCACAATTATATATGAGTTTTCTCAGACTTTCTTGAACCTTTGCAGGATGATTTGCTAAAAACCCTTGGGCAGAAGCATGGGCTCTATGAGTTTCTGAGCAGTCTTTCTTTGAAATGCTCTTATCTACTTTTCGATAAGGATCACACCAAAGAAATCCTTCAAGAGGCTGGACTACAGAAAACTTCTGGAAATAGCGAGTTAATTTTGTCCTGCATGACCATTCTTGTGGTATGGCATTCATTTTTCCTTTTAGTATTTATAGTGAATAATGGTGCGTTGACTCTATATTCCCCTCTTGGCTGTTTGACTATTTTATAGCGGTGGTCAGAATTCTTATATCAGATGTTAAAACCTGACTTTAGTCTTCATTATCAAGCCATGAACAGTTATACTTCACCTATATATTGGTGCATAACGGTTTGTGAATGAAAGAATATACATTGATGAGCTAAGATGGTTTATCATTCCATTTTCAAATGAAGAGCCATGTGATACTAGTTTGCTATTATGAGTCTTTGTTGGCTGTTTGTTACTTGCTTGAAAATATTTAAAACATGTGAACTTAGAGTTTCTTGAGTGGCTCTGCACTCCACAAGAGAAACACTTGGGATTATACAATATGATTTTTCATGTGTTACACAATGATTTCCAGATTCTTGCAAGATTTTGTCCTTTGCTGCTTCGTGGAATTGAAGAAGATTTGGTACATCTTCTTGAGGATGATAATGAAATAATAAAGGAAGGCACTTTGCATATTCTTGCTAAGGCCGGGGGAGCTATCCGAGAACAACTGGGTGTTTCATCAAGGTTGCACTAAACATATCTTTTGCCCTTACAATTATGATGCTTCTTTTTCTAGGGTGCGAGTTTTTGCTGATATGGACCTTTTGCTTACAGATCGTTAGACCTTATTCTTGAGCGCATATGCATTGAAGGCAGCAGAAGGCAGGCTAAGTATGCTGTTCATGCCCTGGCATCCATCACGAAAGATGATGGTCTCATGTCGCTATCTGTACTTTACAAGGTTTTCCTTTGCCTTCTGCCTTTCACTTTATAGCTGTTATCGGTATTTGATTGTCATTTTCCTTAATATACATATTTTTAAGTGTACTTTCTGCATTTATATTTTTGTGCTGTGCTTTTTCGTGGATGCTTGATGATTCATTACCTTTGTCTTCTGTATGAATAGAGACTAGTTGATATGCTTGAAGAGAAGTCCCATTTACCAGCTGTACTTCAATCTCTTGGATGCATTGCTCAAGCCGCTATGCCAATCTTTGAAACAAGAGAGAGTGAGGTTGAAAAGTTTATTAAGAAAAACATACTGGAGCGCGGACATGTATGCCTCTCAAAATGCAATTACTTCTGTTCTCCACATAAAACACAATTTTGTTGCATTTTGTAATTATATAACATGCTTTACTTACAGGAAACAGGAGACAAAACAACTGGTGGTTGGGATGAAAGAAGTGAACTTTGTTCGTTAAAGGTCTTTCCGCTAAGAAACTCCTCCATCACTAAAATATTTCTTTTCCTGGAAAATCTTTATGAGCTAAATGAACATCTTGTCTGTGTAGATTTTTGGGCTTAAAGCTCTGGTCAAGAGCTATTTGCCAGTCAAAGATGCTCACCTTCGCTCTGGAATTGACGATTTAATAAGCATACTCAAGAATATACTCTTGCTTGGTGATCTCTCTAGAGAGATTAAATCGAGGTAAATTGGTTGGTTTTGTGTCTGTAGTTTCCTGAAGAGGTTGCAAGGTTTTCTTTGTCTGTAGTTTCTGAAGAGGTTGCAAGGTTCTTTTCTCCTTCACTTACCTGAATGTTGCTTAAGATTTTGGGGCTCTGATATTTCTCATTTTTTCATGTTTCAGTCCAGTAGACAGGGCTCATATGAAACTTGCTGCAGCAAAAGCTGTTCTTCGCCTGTCAAAGCATTGGGAGCACAAAATTCCTGTTGATGTTCTTTACCTCACATTGAGAACTTCAGATGTGAGAGTACTGCACTTGGAGTATGAGATTGCTTGCTGGATAAATTTCTTAATTGCTTATATCTCACGTTTGTCTTTTTAGGATAACTTTGCTGAGGTGAAAAAGCTACTTCTCAACAAGGTTCATCAATATGTAAGGGACCGGATTTTAGACCCAAAGTATGCATGTGCTTTCCTGCTTGATATTTCATCTTCTCAGCCAGATTTGGAACAGGTAAATGTGGTCATGTTTATAACGCTGGAAAAGGTTAGATTTTGTTAATGATGATTAATATTTTCTGATCTGCTTGGCAGAATAAACATGATCTGAATGACATCATCCAGATGTGTCGGCAAGGGAGGGGACGCCAAGTTTCTGGGCAGACTGATGTAGTAACTCCACCCCTGTATCCAGAATACATTCTCCCTTATGCGGTCCATTCACTTGCTCATCATCCTTCGTTTCCTAATGTGGATGACTGCAAAGATGTCAAAGCATTTGAACCTATGTACAGGTATTTTCATACATTTACAAACTTTAATGGTTTGGATACAAATGAAGCTAATAGAGAGCGGACTAGTAATATGCAATTTGTAACATTTGAATCCTACCCCACCACCCCCAAATTCCCTCTCTTTCTCACTTTATTAGTATCTAAGTTAAAGAGATCAAATTGGAAAAGTTTCAGTTTTGTGATTGGCCAGTTCATTGTGCTTTTCCATTTTCTGGATTCTTGTGCATTCCTTACTTGGATTATTTATTTGGAAAAGCTATATAAAATGGTAGAAAAAAAAAATCTTCAGAGAAAATTTTCCATTTTCAATAGAATAGGAATGTTGGGAGTTTTTTTTTTTAATTTTTTTGGCAAATTGTTTCGATTTCTTTGGTTGAGTAGATTGGGATTTAATGCTGACTTGCTGTTGAGCTTGTAATGGTGCATATGCACAATCAATCTATACTACTAAATAAAACACCAGCACTCTAGAGTTACTTCGGTTTCTTGGACTCAATTTTTTTCCTTCGGTCCTGTTTTCCTTGCATCAACAGCACAACAGCACGTTTCCTATGCTTTCCTCTCAATTATGTGTTCTATTTTGTCCTCTCACTCAAGATACTTTCTCTTTCATCTCTCCCCTTTCTCACCCATTTTTACTTTTTATTCTTTTATAACTTTACTGATATATTCCACTTCGTTTGAGATTATTTGTTTATCTATTATTAAATTATTATATATTACAAATAATTAAATAATACATTTTAATATGATTAAATTGATTTACATATGTAATTAAATGATATTATGTTTTTAATTTGCACACTCATCGAGTGTGCCGGAATGTTAGTGATTGTTAAATATGGTTGTAAAAGGTAACTGAAATGAACAAGCTGTAGATGCCACAATTGTTAATGATGGGAGATTTCATTTGGTTGGATATGATTTAAATTGTTGCTTACATGATTAGCTGCCCATTCTGGCTGGGTTCTATTGGAATTGGAAACACAATAACTGCTAACACAGTGTTGATTATGCAATTCAACTCTGACCTCTTAGTTGTAAAATGTAAATGCTTAGGGATTATAATTCCCTTATAGTAAAACGTGTTCTGTCTATCGGAATATTTTCCCTGTTAAGGGGCGAAGATTCTCATCGAAGATGGAAGGATGAACACTTCAGATAAAATTCAATAAATTAATTAGGAAACTGAATAGCTCAGGATGGTTTGAAACTTTGAACTTGGGGTATGGTCAATCATCTCCCTATATTACTAGGATCAAAGAAAACATAATTTCACAAGAGAGGAAGAATCTTGCCATACACTGATAAGGGATGTATGGATTCTCAAGAAGAGTGTATCCTGGATCCCACACCTGAATCGCCCCCATCTATCCTTCTTAGAAGAGGTTCACTTAATGAAGATATCCCGTCTGTATAGATATCAGGTTAGAGTTATAGTATAAGAGTGGTAAGACATTATGCAATAATAGTATCAATGAGGTTTGAATGTAGTGCTGGTCTCATTTTGATGGATGAGTTTGAATTTTCTCATTTTGACCACAATTTTCCCAATCTGAAAGAAAAGATAAACAAGAACGAACAAACTAAACAAATAAGGAAAGATAAGAATATATAATATTCTTATGCTCCTACCATAGTCATCAAAAGCAATATAAAGCAAACAAGGAAAGATAAGATTATGAAATATTCTTATGCTCCTACCATAGTCATCAAGAGCGATATAAAGCGATGCTAACACGAGAGGCGAAGCAGGGTACATCTCAATTCTCACTTCGCATTGCCCATAGGTGGCAAATTGGAAAGAAAATGCTTTTCTCTTTTCTTGCTATAGCGAGAAGTGAGAAGATAGGTAACCCGTCATCTTTTTTTCAATTGAAGGCCCTAACTAGGGTTTGACTGATAAGTATCCCTCTTTTTCTTTGTGGATCCTTTTTCTTAGAAGAACTCGCCGGCGAGCTTAGTTATCCTTATCAAGCCACTTACTTGATGTCTAGCTTCCCACTTAGTAGACCTTTCCTTTTTCCTCCAATCAATGAAGATGGGAGACGTAAGTGAATTCTTCCGAAGACCTGGAAGTGAACCGCTATGCCAGGGTGGGGGATAGGAAAATAAATGGCTTAGAATAAAGAAATTGCGGTTCCCAATGCTTCTCCACGCTCAACAATATGCGCCAACCTTGGGATGCTTTACTCCTAATCCCACAAGGTTTTGAGACGGAGCTTTACTTGAGTCTCGGTTAAGAATGGTGATGATCTACGTTTCACATGGCGCACGAGTCTGTGGATAGTTTCATTCGACATCATGATGGAGGACATAAGTTACGATCATCGGCTTGGATCGTGCCACTAGGCATTTGATTAAGACATTGCGCAATGATCCGAACAATTTGTCGCATCTCTTTGATACGAATACTGTAACGAACATAGAGATCTCCTCTGGAACCTAATGGTACGTCGGGATCCAATTGCTCACTTTTCACAATAGCAATGTGAGGGCTTGTCGCCTCGCTTCGCTTTGTGCCTCTAATAACTACAGCTCCTATCAAGTTATTGATCACTTTTCACAATAGCAATGTGAGGGCTTGTCGCCTCGCTTCGCTTCGTGCCTCTAATAACTACGGCTCTTATCAAGTTGGCATATCTTTTGATCTTGTTCAGCATGTTACATGCACAAGCACCCCCTAAGATGAACACTACTTACCAAAAAGATAAATAAAGAAAAGATGAACCTAGATACTAATACATTAAGGTAATTTGCTACTTCCCTTGCTTTATTTTTCGAAAACCCTATCATGGGCCGGTTCTTTAAAATAAAAAGGTAATCCTCGAAGTTTTGATCAACAAAGAAATGGTGTATCAACTTTTCCAAAGAGGAGCACAGTCTCAACGTAGATCATAGCATATTGAATCAAATAGAAAAACTACCGATCACAATATGGATCTACTAAATCATGAAAGAACCAAATAAAGATGGTTTAAATTAGCTTATTTTGGTTGGATTTCTCCCGGTATAAAAAGTTGAGATAGGTAATTTGAGAATATGCCAAGCATGCATGGAGAGATAAGATTGCGTAGAATTCTTAAGCTGGGCTTTTGTGAAGTTTGGATGAACAAAGAAATGGTACATAAACACTGGGCCCAATTTCAATGTCGATCACAACGTTATGGTGACAATCAAATAGGAAGGTGAAGATCACGAGAAAGTTTTACCAAATCATGGAAGAATCAGATTTAGACCGTGATTGGAACGGTTAGTATAATCTTCCGAAACATACAGGAAAAATAGGTTGTTTGAGAATAAACTAGACACAAAAAAAGATTATCAAATATTGTGCCACTTCTCAAGTTGAGCAGATATGTCATTATGTAGAGCTTGTTGCATGCTATCAAACACAAGTATGAAAGGAAAGAAGTACTTGAAGGGTAATTGAATAAGTTTAATTTTGAAAGCTTTAACACGACATTGTGGATGTTATAATAGAGCTTCCTAAAGCTTATACACACGGCATTTTTGAAGTTTGTGATATAATTTCGTAGTTCTTATCTAAAAGTGCGTTATCCAAGTGTTTAAAGAAAATAAGGTTCGTGAACTTATAAGATGTTTTAGGTAGTTGTTAGGTAAATTTGAGAACTTGTAAGGTCTTTCTAGTGTAACAAATGACGCAAGACTTGGTGTATTGATGTCATGTAAATAGGTCTTACTGAGGGAATACAAATATAAAAGGAATTGGACAATTATCTTTTTCTTCTTCTTTTTAGCTTATAAGCTATTTTACTAGAGAAGGATTATATGACACTTCCAAGAATAGCTTATGAGCTCAACAGAACACCCTCGTAATTCATCAAATATTTTAACACGCCTCTGACGGAGGTTCCTTGAAATTTGACGAATGAAAAAGGAGGAATCAGTTTTCGGGCGGCGCCACTAAATTTAAACATATATGTTAGTATACGGTGAGCGACTCAAATAATATGATAGAGATGGGGATAAAGATATTTAAATTGTTTCAAATAAAGATTGGGAAAGCCGTATAATTGGCCATGGGGTAGCTGTGACAACTAGGGCGAAAATCACTATCTAGTCGTGACAGAAGTAGATAAAAGAAATGGTGTAACTGCAACAGAATTAGAGATAAATCATGTCATAGCCATGATGCCAGATAGTAGTCATGGCGTATTCTTGATAGGAGTAGATAGAGATCACAACATTAATTTACTAGCTAAGAATTTGGCGTAAGATAGCAGTTTAAAGAAATATAGAGTAATGAGGTAAGATATGGGCATTAACTAAGGTTGATACCAGGTATTTGGGGAAAAGAAAGTAGAATCTGAATTAATTAAGAGGGTGGTAACAAGAGGGTTAGCGGCGATGGCCAGGGTTCGGACAAAAGACCTATTAGTTCTTTATTTTTATTTACGCCAACTAGAAATTGCTCTTCCACTATTTTAGAAGCGAGAGAACTATGCTATATAGGACAACCTACCCGATATGTATGGATATGGTAATAGAGGTCAAATACAAAATAGTAATATACATTATTATATATTACCTAAAATTGACAAAACATACAACAAAAGCTAAGATTTTGAAATATTCTTAAAAGAAGAAAAGATCCAACAGATACTGCTAGTATTTGAACCATAAAATTGATGCAAATCCGAACAAAAACATATGCAGTAAATTAATTATCTTTGTTGTGGCTAGCTTGTGAATGCATAGCTTCAAAAGCTCTTTGGTCACTCTTAGGTTCAGAATTTAGCGAAGTTCTCCATGTGCCTTTTGTGTTGAGATTCAGAACATCTGCAAAAACAAAAGCACATGGAATTACTAATGAAGTGTTCTTCTTAATTTCAAGGTTGCTAAGTTCTGTTTTAGTTGTTTTGTGGTCTTTGAATTTTGATTGCTGAAATATAATGGAAAATATCTTGAGATATTCCGGCAATGTTCTGCTTTAACTAAAGGTATTACTATGTTTGCTAGATATGGAGTCATTGTTGAAGTACACAAAATACATGGAATTCACTGCTTGTGCAATGATGGATAAACTCTTATATTTATGCTGTCATACTATATGATAGTAAATGAACTTCTTTCTTCTGTATCTAATATGTATCTGTTTCAGGCAATTGTATGTGTTCCTCTCTATGATGCTGCATGGAGATGCAGATGGCAAATCTGATGTCAGTGTTAGCAAGGACAAGGAGAGCATTACATTACTGAATTCAATTTTTCATTGCATCAAGCGCTCAGAAGATGCTTTTGATGCAGCCAAGTCCAAGGTGTGATGTTAAACTATCAAGCATATCATTTTATTTTGTATAGCTATAGTGATGGAAAATTGGCAAGATCAAAGATCACCCGCATAGAAGCACAAGAAAAAAAAAATTGAATACTTTGTTTTTTAATGAAGCACAATACCATATATTAATGTCAGAATACTATTATACAGAACTCGTATGCTCTGTGCGACCTTGGTATGTCAATTGTCAAGCGGTTAGCTCCGAACCAAGATGAACCTGAACACCCAAGTGCATCTGTGTCTTTACCTCCACTGCTTTACATACCAATTGAAAAGAAAGAAGAAAACGACTCGCTGGTATTTGTTATCAAACTCGTTTTTATGTGAATGTTCTTTTCTGATTGAAAAATCTGTTTAGATATGATCTTTCTTTCAGATGTCCTGTTCCACTTAAGGGATCTCTTTGCTGTTTCTCTATAAACTGCAGTAATTGGCTTCTAGTTGATCCTTGTTTCTGTTGGTTATAGTTATTAGTTTACATGTGGATGCCTTTATCATGTCTATGATAAAATCCCAATGATCTGGACTAGAATTTTTGTGCACCAAGACTATCCAAGTTTGTTTATTTTAGGTATGATTGGCTGCATCTCTGTGGAGATATGCAATCAGATAAGAAGATTGAACAGTTTACTATCTGTTTTTTTGGCATGCAGACCATCAAATCTCTGCTTGATGGCGGATTTGGTATCGGTTATTAATTGTAATATACCTCCATAAACTACCTGAACTTGAGCTCTTTCCATCTATGCTTAGGCCCACTCTGAAATGTTGGTTATTTATACTATAATAGGTGTTTAGCCATATTATCACCTCCGTGCATTGAGTTTTTGTTTTCCTAGGTTTTACACACTGCCAGGAACTTGTATATCCTGAGGTTTCTGTTTTTCTGAGATCAGAACAGGCGCACTTAGTTCAGTTCATCATTGAGGATATGGATAAATTGACTAGTTTTCCTTTGGCCAAATATGTGTTGAACATGTTGGTCATGGTTCTTTTGGGATTTCAAGAATGATTTACGACTGTTATCCCTAACTTATGATACTGTAGCTTTATTATGATCTTGATGTCTATTATTATTGTGCACCTTTTATTGATACCAGGTTGTTGAAGAGAAGACATGGCTAGCAGACGAGGATATCTCGGCCCACTTTAAATCACTTGAAGTGGAAGCTAATGGAATTGTAAGACTTGAAAACTATTCCGCTTAGTGGCTCAAGTTTTTTCTATGTCTTGTAAGATAATTCAGCTGTATTTTACTCTGTAAACTTCAGGTTCACTCGGTAATTTCAGAGGATGATGTCTTGAAGGATAGTGAAACGGAGGGCAGTGAGATGCCACTAGGAAAGTTGATGAAGCGTCTAAAAGCCAAGGCAATGAAGGCCAAAAAAGAGGTCAAGAAGGAGCCTGCAAAAGCTGGAGTGACAAATGAAAATGAGTTTGATATACTGAAAATGGTGAAGGAAATAAATTATGATAATCTCGGTACCACAAGCAAGTTGGAGTCAAGTAATGGTCATGGAACTCAGAAGAGGAAGTCTCTGTTTAGTGAATCAACAGATGTTCCTGTGCCAAAACGTAAGAGAAGCTCATCTTCTCAAGCTCATAAGTCTTCTGCAAAACATACTTCGAAGGGTCCTAAGAAGCCTATGAATGTGAAAAGGGATAATATTAGTGTTAACTTTGACAAAATGAATGAGGAGCCTCAAACTAGTTCAGAAGATGAACATATGCAAGACAAAACTATTGAGCCTGTAGAGTCCGAATTGCTATTTTCTCGTTTTAGGAAGAAACCTAGCCACTCCTCGAAGCAGAAAGGTAAACGTACAGAAAGAGATCATGACGAGGCGCTCAGTAATTCTGCCGAAGCTAAGGTATGTTTTTGCTCCCTCAAGTTTATGGAAAGCAAAATGTTTCATGATTATTGATGCGCCTTTGACCTTTTTTTGTATTGTACAGAAGCGTAAGAAAGTCCCGAATACTGATAGCACTCGCTCAGTCAGTTCTTCCAAATTGGGATCTAAAAAGAAACAAACACCAAAAAGTATAACTGGATTAGCAAAGGTTAGTGTTTCCTGTATTTGGTTTCTTGTGATTTCGAGGTCTGAATTATGTTGTGCTTTGTGCATGGTATTGAGAATGTCGTTTTGGATTTAACGTTATATCTGGTTTTGGTGATTTGAAGCAATTGAACTAATTGACAGTATCAATATGAATTTCTCCAATATTAAGGTTCCATTGGTTTTCTAAGACTAATGCACTCAACAAATCTGAGAAGCTTTCGCAAAAGCCATTAGTCAGCATTGCTGAAAAACGTCTTTTCCCAAATTATAGCTTGCAGCAGCTCTGTTTGCTTAGTTTCTCTATTGAATTGGAAGATCTCAAATCTTAATTTTCAGTACACCTAATCAAATTTCTACTTTCCCCTCTATCAGTGCACAACCAAGGACAACGGAAGTTCCATGGAAGACTTAATTGGTTGCAGAATAAAAGTTTGGTGGCCAATGGATAAGGAGTAAGTGCCTATTAATTTGTTTGTATACTGCCTCTTGATGCTACATTTGCAACTTAAGAGAAAAGATATATGAGAAGGCAAGATATTGAATGTTAAATGTCGTTGCAGGAATCAAATCATTGTTTCATGTAGTGTACATTCTTACAATGATTTCCGTTGCAACACTCTTGTTTAAAAAAATTACCGGAGTAAATTTGCAACAAAAACTTGTCAGACCTTGCTCCTTTCTCTTTCCTTTTTCCCTTCTGAATAAAAAAAAGGAATAGGAATAAAGAAATGTGAATTCACTCTGTCTTGCCTTCTACTGTCTTCTTTTCCAAGGGATATGCCTGCTGGGATGTTTTTCCCTACTTATTAAAGTATTACTTTAACGACTTCAAACACTCCAGTTTTGCTTTACTTTTGCTTAATGAATCGTCACTCATCATTTTTTAATCAACATTTCAACTTGCATTTTGATACCAGTAGCAATTGTTTTTATGTGCTATACTCTATACATGGAAGGTTTTGGGTAATCATAGACTTATCCTGACAATATAGTCGGCCTGTCTGTCTTTTTTCACAGTTATTATGAAGGTGTTGTGAAATCATTTGACACCCAGAAAAGGAAGCATGTGGTATGCTGCAATTTGAGTGTCCTTTTCTCTTGCGTCCTCCTGCAGAATTCTTATTAATTATGTTGATTTGTTTTTTCATGATCAAATTGTTTCAAAGGTATTATATGATGATGGAGATGTGGAAGTTCTTCGATTAAGTAGGGAGCGCTGGGAGTATGTTGACAACAGCCCAAAGGCCAAGGTCTAATTACTCAATTGAAATCCATTCCTTCAATTAGTAATCTGTTTGATTCTTGGTTTCTGTCCAAACTTGTGGGCATACAATCTAACAAAATCTTTTTTATCATTTGTAGCAATCTGGTTCATCAAAGGGTGTTCCCCCTAAAAGAGGGTAAGTGCTCGATTATCTACACTTTATAGTTGCACATGCAGTCCCATCGTCACTGGGGTTCTGTGCAGATTTTTATATGCTCATTTATGTATTTTAGGGTGTTTAAAAATCTAAACATTTACTTGTACAATAATTATCATTTTGAGATAAAATGAAGTCTAGTGAGCTGAAATGCAACTTAGTGTAGGTTGTCTTACAATATTATTGGGGAGGTATAATAGATGAAATATTAGTAATATTTGGTGTTGGATATGTCAATTATATGCCTCTCCTCTCTATGATAGATGAACTAATATCAATTTTAGCTGGTAGCATGTTAATAGCATGTCAGATCCAGTTCTTTTGTATTCAGAAAGCGAAATTTTCAACGCGAGGGGTATTTTCATAGTAGTTGGTAGAATCAGTAATTGGGCAATGATATGTCTTCCAATAAATGCTTGGCTATTCCTTACATTTTTGCCTTTCTCCTTAACCCAGTTTTGGAACAGTTCCTCTAGCCTTTGAAAGGAATCACAAATATATCTGTATTACCATTTCTTTTTTGTTACTTTGAAATGTGCATATGTTTTTCCTGTTATGAGTGGCCACTAATTGGATGTCTCGTTCAATTGACTTCCAGATCATCTGGGCAGAAAAGGAAATCAACCGGAGGCTCAAAAGTAGACAAAAAATCAGAAGCAAAGTTAGTAATAGTTGTTGCGTTTCAAGGAATTGAGATATATTTTCTGTGTGTAATAATTAGCATATTTATTTAAATTTACTGGCAGATCTCCTCCATCTCAATTGAAAAGGAAAAGAACTCCTAGAAAAACTCCGGCAAAAGGGCAACAAAAGGTTGTATTAAAGAGTGGATCCGAGGAAAGTGGTGGAAGCCCAGATATTGCCAAAAGTGATTCTGAGAAAAGCGGTGGAAGCCCAGTTATTGCAAAGAGTGAATCTGAGAAAAGTGGTGGAAGCACAGATATTGCACGCACTAAGTTTACCAGTAAGTCCTCGAATGATGATTCAGACTCAGTCAGGGATCAATACTATGTAGAATTTTACCGCAATTAGTGGAGTAAAAATAATATACAAATTTGTCATGGCTAGATTCTTTAAATCTCTTGTTTCTGGAAAGTATGACTTAAATATATTTGCTTGAACTTTGAAGTATCTTATGGTATTTTAAGAATTGTGATATTATTCCTTGAGCATCTAATCAAGCCATACGTAATCATGCGTTTCTTCAAATACAGAGAAGGGGAAGAAGAAAGAAAAAGAAGATGTTAAGAAGGCCAAGAATGATGCAGAAGAGGCGCACGAAGATTCAAAAGATTCGGAAGACACTGAAAGTGATAATCGTGATGGCTCTCCAAAAGCTGATGCATCTGATAATGAAGCAAGTTCTTCTGATAAGCTGAATGAGAAAAAGGAAGAATCTCAGGAAGATATTGATGAAGCAGAGAACAGTGACAGCGATGCCACAGCTTCAGACAAGCTTGGAAAGAAGACTTCTGCTTCTGCTGATCCCGAGATTTCTGATGACGAGCCTCTGGTACTAAACTTGATCCAAACATAAAATAATAATAATATTAATATCTGATCCAAATACACTAACTCCATTTTCTCGATATGCAGAGTGCGTGGACGAAGCGTTCTGGGAAGAAATGAGGCTGTTGAAGAACTGTTTCCCGTTCGCTGCACTGTGGTGGTTTGATGCAGCATCTGAATTTAGTGTAAAATTAGTTTTATGTTGAGAAGAGAGTACCATTGAACTTCTGAACTTAATAAATAGGTTATTGACAATTATTCTGCTGTAGATTGTAGCACACCATAGAAGCTGCAAGGATAGAGCTTTAGCATCATTTCCTACAGCAATTTACTTTTGTGAGTGTGCAAGATCTGTACAGCATAGTTGATCAGCATTGTAGCCCAGAATTTCATCTTTTCTCTTTTTGTTTGATAAATAGCACAGTTTCTGATTTGTATGTAGATTTGAAGTGCAGAGTTATGCTTAGTTTGTTTTTTAATCTGTTCATTAATCTAATAGGAAAATATGTACTTTATTTTTTTGTGCTGGTGAGATTTATGTGCAGTGCATGTGCATTGCACTAAATTTGCACAGGTAGTTATATTATTATTATTATCTTGTTAAATGTCGCATTATGTAACTTTATTATGATTATGATAGATGAATGTGTTTCACAATGGTAGAGGATATTACAGACTTTCACAAGTATACCCACATAAAGAGAAAAAGTTAATTAATTTTAAACGTTCTAGGCTTTTCCTTTTAAAATAAAGTATTATAATGTATTTTGTGTCGGGCGTTGTTTGTATGACACTTTTTACGTGGAAAATTTATAAAAAATATTATATCGTCATATTCTTGTCATATCGCGTTTGTATTGTTTTATACCTTTTATATGGAAAATTTTGAAAAAGTTTGTATCCTTGTAGCAAAAGGTGAAATCCAAACCTTAAGGGTTCCCAACACCCTAGCCCGACGAAGCAAATGAAAAGAGATAAATCAGTGGAATTCCCAACCTTAAGGGCTTCCTAAACCCCGGCTTGACGAAGCAAGTGGAAGGAGGTAAATCAGGTATTAAACAGCCTCTTACGGGGAAAGTGCGTCACTTATAGGTTTACAAGGAGCTTATCCTTAAAGCCCATAATGGACTCAAAAATAAAACTTCCACATTAAAATATGTAGGAATTGAATCTTGCACCTTATAGCAATTCTGCTCTTTCGGAACTAACTGAGCTACGCCGTGCGGGCAAAGTTGTTATCCATGTGTTTGTGTCATATCATTATTGTAAGTTTTGTATCCTTATATTTGTATCATGTGTTGCGACGGTGTCCATGTAGTATAGAATTCACCAGTATGATATGATAATTGAATTTGGTTTCTCATAGTAGTGAATTTACACGGTGATCATTTTTTCTATTATTGGATCAATAATCGATTTGGTCTTTGGTCTCTTATAGTATCCAATTTACATAATTGGCTATTAATAAAAAGTTACTATTATATCCACATTCGCACAAAATGAATATTATCCATATCCATTAAAATATATTTCAAATTACAAATATTCAAAATTTGGACTCATGTGAAAGTCAGAAACCCTATCCACATCCATTGACCACATTTTCTTCAAGATGGATTCTCAAAATAGTCGAAAGCAAAATATAGATAATAATCTGAATTTTCTATGGATAAAAAATACTAATGATAGAGCTCAATATTCGGAGAGTGACAAAATAATTGCTTAATATTCTCCCCACCTTCCATTAACGTTAAGATAAATCCCTAATTGCATTATCTGCATGCCTAATCTTTGCTACTATTACAACATATTCATTATTGCACTGTCCTTTTTCATCGAAAATACAAGGGAGAAAAGATTTTGAGATTTTGTTCTAAGTTACGTACACTGTATGAAGGAAGATTCAAGGATTTTTATTGCATAAATGAACTGAAATAGGGTGATATATTGTATCTTCTTGATCTTGACAAAAGGGCTGATCATATTTATCAAAATATCAAGAAGAATTCCTTGAATACAAGGAAACTATTCCATGCATAGTCTTGAAGTGAGTTGATTTCTGAGGTATGTTTTGCTGAATTATTCCCCTCCTTTTCTTTCTTTCTTTTTTTTTTTTAAAATCTCATTTTTGTTTATTAAATGTGCGCTGCCTCGTGAATTTTACATGACAAACTTTGCGTTATGCATGTACGTTCGTGTGATTGCGTATTATATCATACTTGCATCGGATAAAAATGTTTCATTACCTGAAATATTTTCTTTTTGCACTTTTTTCCAGCTCCACAATCGACATTTTTGCATTAAAAACACGCAAGTAATGATCAATTATTTACATTTTAGATTTTATGGGGAGAATGTGTGCAACTTGTGGGGTTCTTGCTTGTAAACTAGGAACGAGCATGATGTGGTGGTCATGTGTAACAATTCATGTAATTGAGGAAGTAAAGTGTAAAAATAAGAATTCATTTGGTGAAATGCTAATATAGTCATTGTCCGAACGAGTTAAGAGGACTAAAATACGTCGAAAAATAGTCTGAAAACTGAGGATATACGGGTAGAAAAATAATTTTACATAAAAAGACACGTATATTTTTGCCGTAAACTCGCAACATTTCTTCTACTCGAAACAAGGAAAGAAGCACATTCATTTCCAGGGATTAATATAACTGCATTTTGGTTTCTTGTTGATTGTGCAGTTTAGTTGAAGAGCGGTAAGCAATGTTTGGTTTTAGTGTAAGAAACTGGCAAAATGGGTTAGGATCTCCCAAATCTCCAGCAAAAGCACAAGTTGAATCTCCAAAAGCTACCGATTCTCCTAAGACGACGGATGTGGGAGAAATCGACACACAAGCACCCTTCGAATCAGTAAGAGCTGCTGTAAGTTTATTCGGCAATGTTGGCTCGCCACGAGCGCGGCCCGTCACCAAGAAGACGAAGGCCGAAGAGGTATATTATTACACTTATACCCCCTCTGAACTACTAAAAATTACAGTTTGTGCCCACCCCCGCTCTGAAAAATTACAGCAACTTCATTTATAATGATTCTGAGTTTGTTCCCTTATATCCCCGCAGCAACGACTCCTCGAGAAGGAGACACGACACCACATGATACTACGACAACTCGACTACTACAAAGACCAGCTACGAAGTGCAGAAAGTGCGAAAGCTCAAGCTTCCTGGGATCTGCAACGGGCAAACAGAACCCTTCAAGAACTCACAAACAAGCTCGAAACCCTCAGTGAATCGAAACAAGCTGCCATAAAAGCTACAGAAGATGCAAAAGCTCGAGCCCAAGAGCTCGAAGAGCAGCAAACCCTCAAAGCCCAGTTAGGGAGCGACGCATGGAAGCTAGACGTTGACACAGAAAGAGAACTCTACAAGGCCTCTTCGGGTGAACTCATTGCAAGCAAACAAGAACACACAAATCTAAGGCAGGATTTTGATGCAGCTTTAGAAGCCAAATTAACAGCTTTTCAAGAAGCTGAAGATGCGAGACAATCCACAAAGGAGAATCAGGAGAAGAAGAGGGAGCTCGAGCAAGAACTAGCTGTCATGCGCGACACACTCAATCAGGTGAAGATATCATCTCAACAGGCACAAGAAGATCACCTGAAGCTCATTGCAGAAAAGGAGGTTCATGTTTTGGTTCATAAATCAGCTAAAGAATCAGCAGAAATAGAGATTAAAAGATTAAAAGACGAAAACGACCCTGAGGAGAATCTCGAGCAGAAGCTTGAGGAAGCAACTGAAGCTATCAAGGTACTACAGGAACAGCTCAATGAGGTTCAGGCTTCTGATTTGCATGATTTGGAAACTGTAACTTCACAGCTCAACTCGGCTAAGAAGGAAATGGAAGGAATTGTAGGGGAAGAAACTGCAGTTAGGGGTACTGTCGATTCACTGAGACAGCAATTGGATGAGGCGAAGAGGGAGCATTCCGAATGCGAGAAGAAGACCTTAGAAGCCGAGTCAAAAGTTGAGAGGCTGCAAGTTGATTTGGATAAAATGAAGGCCGAGCTCGAGGAGTTTAAGTCCAGAAATGTTATAGCTGATATGCAGGCGAATTTAGAAAAATCATTAGCAGAAGCTGAGAAAAGCCGAAAGGAAGCAGAAGATATAAAGAGTGATATTGAGCTGTTAAGGCGAGAAGCTGAAGCAGCGAACAATGCAACTAAAGAAGCTGATGAAAAGCTGGAGATTGCATTAAAGGAAGCAGAAGCAGCTAAGCATGCAGAAAAACTGGCAGATGATCAGATTCATAATTCTCCGAGAAATGATCCAGTCGACGCCGATGATAAACAAGGGTCAGGATCGAATAGGAAGATCAATTTGTCTGTAGATGAGTTTAAGACAATGAATCAGAAGATTGAGGTTTGTAAAACGGAAGCTGATGTAAAAGTTGCAACTTGCAATGCACAAGTGAAAAGCATAAATGCAAGTGAGAAGGAGGTGTCTGAAAAAGTAGAAGCAATGCTGAAGGAGAGTGAAGATTTACAGTCAGAAATAGATGATGCTCTAAAGAGAGCAGAAATGGCTGAGGCAGCTAAAAAGATAGTGGAGGGAGAATTACAGAAATGGCGCCAAAAAGAAGAGAATAAAGTCGGAGAAATATCGGAAATTGTTGAAGTAAAAGAGTAGCAAAAGTAGAACAGTGTTTTTGTAAAGAATAGATTAGATTTCTTATGTTAACAGTAAAATCAAATGAAGAACACGTAAATTTTGCAGAAAATGGTTTCCCATGACCTAAAAAAGGAACTATATAAACTTAAAAGCATTTAAGTTTCCTCCAATTTCTTTACAACATAAGCTGCATTATCTTTAGACAGCTCGAATTTGTTTCATTTCTTAACTAGCTAAATATAAAAACAACATAAATTTTCGGTGAATTTTTCTCCGTTATATATACACTAGTTTGGAATACTGTTGTATAATAATGACAATAATAATCTAACTGATAAGACCAAGATATTTGTCGAAGGCATGATTTAGTACCTCTTAACTTTTTTCACCATTGATTTTCATGTCATTGAGCAATTCTGGACATTTCTCAAGATCCTTGAATTTCTCTAACTCAGTTTCTAAGGCCTTAGCAATATCTTCTTCTTCAGCATCTTCGGGCAAGCTTACATGGACAGAGCCTTGTTTCACTGGCTCGGGAGGTTTAGAAGCCAAGAATTGCTGCTTGATATAATTGTAAAGTTGTTGGTGAAAGGGATGGTCCAAAGAGAAACAATTCTCCGAGCTACTTTCAAAGTATTTTGAAGAACCAGAAGATCTCTTACGGCAGAAATGGGGAAGAGAAGAATAATCCATTATCTGCATCAAACACAATATTTTTAGCCTAAGAAAATTCTGATAAAAATGGGAAATGGGGAGTTTTGATTTCCTTGAATGGTTCACATATAGAGTAGGGGGTGTTTGCAAAAACTTTTGGTTTTGGAGAAGCTAAAGTTGCAAAAAGTTTGGAGAAGAAAGAACGTACAAAAGCACTTTAAAATAATAGATAAAGATCCTAGAAGCTGAAAAAGCACACCACAAAAGGTGCTTCTAACTTTTAGCTTATTTTCAACAGAAGCTTCAATCTTTTATTCATTTTTAATTAAAAGCTGAAAAACAATATTTTTTAGATTTCCCAAACGCTACCATAATATGACATACAAATATTAGAGGTAAAAACTTACACATCCAAACTATGACACGTTTTTCATGTACCTCTTAGCTTCCACTAGTTACAAATTGCCACCTAAGTTTTGCATTTTGTTCGAGTTTCTTACCTCCTAACCCCACTTCTGTAGCAAAAAATGTGGCCAATACATCTGCCATTTTTACGAGTCAGGCGGCCTTTTTGCCAGGGTAGGGAGGTAAACTACAACAAATGCAAACTTTAGGTAGCGATCAGCAAAAATTGAAGGTTTGGGAGGTGAAGTGTAAAGATTACGATAGTTTGGATGGGTAAAATGTTTTTATCCCAAATATTATCACCAAGAAACTACCTTTAATAGCTCATCCTGTCCACAACCAGACAATACATCAATTTTCTTTCTTGTCCTCTCCTGCAAAAGTGGCTTCACAACCTGATAACAGCTCAAAGGTTATAATATGACATCTAGTAAAAATAATACAGAAAAATGGGACAAAACTGTGGTACGAAGTACGAACCTTCCAACAAGCAGAAAAGACATACGGCGCATTCACAATGTAATAAGTTAGTGTTTTCTCGGGGTAGTTCAGATCATCAATAGAAGTAATAATAGTCATGAGCTGCAGACGAGCGAGACACGTGGCATGTTATAAGTTGATTAAGGGCCTATAGTAGATTTATTCAATCATTTGGAAAAATGAGAACTAAAAAATGCACCTTTATCTGGTTTAATGCTGAGAGCTTTAAGCCAGTCATATCTAGAATCTTTATACATTTGCTAATATGCTTCCCATACTTACTTGTTGCAGTAGGCTGAAATAAACATGGTGAGTCAATGGTGTTCGGCCAAAAAAAAAAAAAGGAAAATGTATAAACGAAACATGACTATTACTCACCAAAATCACACGATCCCGATATTCGTTGATCTGAATGTGGGATTGCACATAGTAATGGACCTAATATGAAGAAAATACAGTCAAAGGCAATAAAATAATGGTAATATTATGTATCACCAGAAGAACAGTTCGGAGGGAAAATAAAATAAAATTTACTAACGTGAAAATGAAAAGTGCTTATCACGAATTCACTAAGATAAAATAGAAGAAACTAACACTGACTATTAGTAGTAAGCTATTCTTCTGCCATTTTAGTAGGTTTTGCTTGAAATTTGTAACTATAACAGCTTGAAACTGAAATAATAGTTACCAAATAAGACTTACTGATGCTTGGTCGTATGTGCTTGATCCTGCTCCAATTGCAAATACAGGGAGGCCCTATTGGATAATGACTCCAATTTAGAAATAAAAGAGAATTTAAAAGTAACAGGTAATAAAAATCTTATCTTTCTAGCAAATAATAAAGGGATAATATCACAAACCTCCCCTGAGGTTAGGCCTACATACAGGAAATCCCCAGAGGGATAGTTTATGTAAATTATGCGAAACCTCAGGGGTGCTTTGTGTAATAACCCCTAAAATTAAACTCATCCATTCTCCACTGAATGTTCACCTCATTCGAATATCCCGACATTCCTATAAGCTGAGAATCACGTATCCCTCTGTAAAGCTCATCAGGCAAAATGGGTTTCTGCATTCAAATAAAAAAGTATTAGAGAAATTCTAATAATTCATAAATATGTGAAACAAATGAAAACCTTTAGTACTTACTGCTAACATATCATCAATGTTGTTTTCCACCCTCCACTTCAAGCAATCGACCAACTGAAATATCCCATCATCAGCAACTTGTTAGCTAACGAAATTGCAAATTTAATCTTGCTTATTTTGCAAAAGTTTTACTCTAACCATCTTGTGAGCCTTCAAAACATTCCCTTCCCTCGCCTTCAGAAAACGTACCAAGGCTTCATGAGGATATCCTTGATGTATATTCTGCACATCAAATGGGATCATAAGGATTTCGTACAAACAACTGAAACTAATTCAAATCATAAAATGTATCGAACACACCAGCACTAAATCAAAACCAGCCTTTATCATCTCTTAATCAAGATTAAGCCAACAACAAAAATTCTTATATTACACTTTCAGTCAACTGTGTGTTGTGTGTGTTTGTCACAGATACAAAATAGGACAGAATTCCTCACCACTATAATTGCAGAAACAAATTATGCACTTAAATTCAAAAACAGCACATGATACAAATTCTGACTAGTGTTCATAAGCACTAGAACATTAAAAAGAGAAATAACTGATACTAAATAACAAAGAAGAGATGGAAAACAGACACAAACCTGAAAAGTCTGCTTAAGTTGTTCATCAACTGCACCATAATTCCACAAAAAAACAATTAAAACTTAAAATATCAAGAAAATAAGTAATGGGGCCATAGAAAAAAACCATAAAAAAAGAGAGAGAAACTTAAACAGACCTTCATCCATTAAGGCTTCAAATTGATCAATGGCTTCCTGAGGAACCACAGCCATTTCTTCCTCCCAACAAAGTACAACAAACACTCAATAAACAAACTTATCCCCACCACAATTCACCCAACTTTCACTTGCATATTCCAGTACAAACCTTCTTTACACAATTGTTAGTTAAAAGCAAGCAAAAGAGAGGAAAAAAACACAATACAAGGAGAGAAAGACAAGTAAAGATTCCACTTTTATTCAAGAAAAGAAAGTTAGATGGGG
>JBBMKE010000007.1:2554199-2576297 GCA_037834125.1 Lippia alba
GAAGGAAGCGCGTTTTCCTCCGAGGACGACGTCGTTTACGTGGTGGTGGGGAAGCAGTGTGATGAGAGGATTAGCATGGATGCTTTAATCTGGACGCTCAATAATGTCGCTGCTCATCCTTCTTCCACGGTTTTTCTCGTTCATGTCTTCCCCGATATCAAATTCATCCCATCACCATGTAAGGATCTCTCTGTTTGACTTCAATAATGCACACATGTATTCAAAATTTCATGTTCTACAAAACAAGGATTGGATTTGTGTATATTAATGTTGAACCGAGAAATTTTGTAGGCATTGAGGAAGATTTTTACCTAATATCGTGTGATTTCAGTGGGAAATTTACCCATTAGTCAAGTGAATGAAGAACAGAAGGAGATGTACATGGCTCAAGAAAGGGGCAAGAGGAGAGATTATCTACAGAAATTTCTCAATGTCTTTTCAACTTCCCAGGTCTTAACTTCAACAACACTCAAAAGAGCAATCTTGTAATTACAACAAGTTAATTCATGCTGTTTGTTTGACATACTTGTATATATAATTGAATTATGAAGGTTAAAGTGGAGACCATACTTATCGAAAGTGAGGCGGAGGCGACGGCGATACTCGATCTCATCCCCATCCTCAATATAAGGAAGCTGGTACTAGGTGCCACCAAGTCTACTGTAAGGTATATATATATGCAATGTTATGATTTTGAATGTGTTAAAGTTGTTTGCTTTCCGATCTCGGCCATTGATGAATGTTATTGTTTTCGTGTGGGATCGTTAGGAAGATGAAATCGAAGAAAGGGCATGGAGTGGTTGATCAGGTAGTGCAGAATGCTCCAGAGTTTTGTGAGGTTAAGATCATATGTGGAGGGAAGGATATGAGTCATGAGGTGATTGTGGATCAATCCTCGTCCTCTCCTTCGTCTTTCTCTCAAGCAACGGATCCTACGACTCGGAAGTATGACCAAGAGGATGAGCAAAGAGTGGTTGGCTCCGTTGGGTGTGGCTGTTTCAAAATCTGACTCCAAGCTGTTAGAGTTGCCTTGAGAAGAAACATAAGAGTTGTAAGCTGTTAGAGTTTGCTTCTTTTTTCTTTTGGGAAGAAGTTCGCAGTTTGATAAATGCAAGCGGGGATAGCTCAGTTGGGAGAGCGTCAGACTGAAGTTCTGAAGGTCACGAGTTCACCGCAATTTTCATTTTTTGTTTTTATTTGGTCCAGAATTTGTATATATTTTGTAATTTTAGTTTTTATAATTACTTTTTTTAAATTGCTTATTTTTATTTGGTCCAAATTTTGTATTTTTATTGCAAAAAAGAAAATAAAAATATATAAATGCAATTTTTATTTTGTCCAAAATTTGTATATATTTTGTATCTAAAGTTTTTATAATCTTTTTTTTCTCAAAAGAACAGAAAAAATATATATGAAATTTTTTATACAAAAATGTATGTATTTTTGTTACTTTGTTTCTGGTAAAAAAAGAGAAAATGTTGCAATTTTGAGCATTGGATGTTTAGCTCTTATTACCTCTCCCCTCGTTCTTATTTATTTGGTCCAAAATATGCATGTATTTTTTCTATTTTTAGCTTTTAATAACTTCTTTTTATTTCTCATAGAAATATATCAATGCAAATTTTTATATAGAAATGTATGTAAATTGGCTACTTTATTTCTGGACCGTCAAGACGTACATATATATAAAGCAAACAAGGCTACAGGAGTTGGAGTTGGTTCAAGTGGTTAATAGAATTATTCTCAAGGGCAAAGTTCTAGATTCGAACCTTGAGTGTGTTTTAAAAAGAAAATATTGCATGTATATATAAAAATATTGCAATTTTAGTGGATATTTAACTCTTACTACCTCTATTGTAATTTCTTATTGTTCCCATTAGTATTTATGAGGCTACAAATCTTTACCATAACCAAATTGCAGTTATCACTTACCACCACCACCGCCACCGCCATCACCACCATCATATTTTCAGGCACAACAGAAAATGGAAAGAAAATTACAATGGGATTAAATACACAGCTAACAATGGCAGCTCATGCCAGCATACATTTGCATTGAAGATACATGGAGTGCCTAAAAGAATTGGTCCTACCATGTCTTGAACTCAACAGACTTTTCCAAGAATGATAAGAAAATAATTACACACACAACCCAAATATACAGGCATCTAGATATTCATCCTGTAGCCTATGTTGTATCCACTGCAATATATACGGTTCTTCAGTCTTGAACAATCTACTAAAAGAAATCAAACTCCAAGTACTTGTCACTCTTCCGACCCGCCGCAGCATCGACACCAGGTTTCTCATTCGCTGGTGGTGCGACCGGACCAGTTATCTGGTCATAGTCAATCGGTTTAGGTACATCGGGGGGGTGTGGCGCACCGGATCAAAGCCCAATTAACACCTTCAAAGAAAGGGTGTTGTTTTATCTCGGTGGCGCCGCGTTTGAAAGCCCATCTATGCTGAGGTTCTTTCACGAGCAAACCCCTTATTAAATCCCGGGCGGCGAAACTAACAATGGGGGATTCGGGAAACCTTAGTGGCTGCCCGACAACATTAAACAATGTGGCTCGATTGCCGGACCCCTTAAACGGGGTTTTACCAAACAGAAGCTCGTATATGAAAATCCCTAAAATCCACCAATCTACCGGACTTCCATGTCCCTCACCTTTGATGATCTCCGGGGCAAGATACTCGTGGGTCCCAACGAACGACATTGATCTAGCATCTGTTGGCTCGGCAATTAGTTCTGGCAGAGGGTTAACCTGGTTTTGAGTTTCGGAGTATGGGTTCGGTTTCTTGGATTTGGATTTGCTAGAGAAGAGGCGAGTGGAAAAGCATGTGGTTGGGACAACACATGATGGTTGGATGCATGATGCGGGTTCGATGCAGTATGTTGAGTTTTTATGGGGCTCGGAGTTGAAAGATGAGGTCTTTATTAGGGTCGGACTACTTGTGCAACGAAGTGATAGATCGAAGTCTGAGAGCATTATGTGGCCGACATCTCTGACAAGGACGTTTTCTGGTTTTAGGTCACGGTACACGATTCCGAACATGTGCAGGTACTCCAGAGCAAGAAGCACTTCTGCAATGTAAAATCTGGCACAAAGGAAATTTAGGAAGTCGGCTATAGTGATAAATATGCAACGAAATTAGCTTCTACAGTAACTTCTAACATAAGTTTCTCAAAAGACACCCATTTTTCACCCCCATAGTAGACACTCCAAGGAAACCACATCACAAGTTTCCTACTCAAAACACACAGACAAAGTACAAGAAAATCTACGTGAATTCAAATCCATATTTAGAAAAATGATTAGAAAAAGGAATTCTTACTTCACAGCTTGCTCGGAAAAATATCTTCCCGGCTGCCTCTGCCTAAGCGTATGCAAATCTCCTCCAGGACAGAACTCCATCACCAAACACGAAAACTTATCAGTCTCAAAATGGGCATAAAGCGTCGGAAGAAAAGGATGATCCAACAATTGAAGGATCTCTCTTTCTGTCTGAGCACGCACGAGCTTCTTCCGGCTTTCGAGAGCCGCCTTATCCATAACTTTCATTGCAAAGTAACATTTCGCTCCACTCAATTCGGCAAGATAAACACTTCCAATATCTCCACAGCCTAATCTTTTCAGAAGCCTAAAATGGCTCAATCCTAAGGCCCCGTCTCTGGATCGGACTACTTGAATGCCTTCCCATCTCGTATCATTCCCTTGGTGAGGTTTGTTGATGCTGCTGCTAAAGCTGCTGAAGCTGCTCTCATCACTCATATCACTGCTCGTGCTTATTTTAGCACTTCCACTTGTTTTAGCAAGACTGCTTGCTCCATCACTGGTTTTTGCTGAGAAGGAACCGTTCTTCATACTCTTATCTGACGATTTCATTTCTTGATCAATTAGTTACAAACATCACTGTGAAGCCGTAATGATTACTGTGGATCAACACACCAACTGGGATCATAAGGACCTTAAATTTCAAGAGACCAGAGGCTAAATCTCAATCAGATGTAGGAAAACCGGCACGCCTAAAACCTCTATCTTGCTAAAGCTGCATACAATTTTATCATCTGTCAATTGAAAAGGGCAACAGAGACGAAGAAAAGATATGAGAAAACAGATTGAGAGCGATGGAAGAAGAGAGGAATCGCACAACTTCAGACACACTTTTTTCCCAAAAAAAGGGACTTTACCATTGTTGAGAAGTAATTTAAACAACCCAATTCCAAAAAAGAAGAAAACAAATTCAGCAAAAGGGAAGGACCACCAGTAAAAGGCAAAAGGGAAACTGAGTCAACTCAGCTCCAGACAAATTGCAACATAATTTGTTGATTGCGTGCAAACTAATTCCTCATTCAAGAATCAAGTAACCAGAAAACAACAACCAAAACTAACTAAATTATAGCATAAAAAACAGATCTTTATCAGAAACCCAGAACAGATCCACGAGCAGCGAGTAGAAGCACACAAACAACAGAATCTAAGAGAAACCCAGTAAGAAAAAAGCCGTGAAATTGAGAAGTTGATAGAGGGACACACCTAAACCTGCAATGATCAGAAGTTGTTCATGAATTAGCTTCGGAAGTGAAGCAGAGAATTGTAGAAAAGCAAGAATTATTCAGAGTTTTGTGAGGTTAAGATCATATGTTAAGGAAAGGATACGAGTGAGGTGATTGTAGATCACTCTTCTTCTTGACTACTCGGAAGTGTGACTTTGACGAGAACTGAACTGATTCCAAGATGAGATGTTGGAATTCCGTGGGAAGAAAC
Organism: Lippia alba; assembly: GCA_037834125.1. NCBI lineage: Eukaryota > Viridiplantae > Streptophyta > Magnoliopsida > Lamiales > Verbenaceae > Lippia > Lippia alba. The sequence continues at coordinate 2,558,972 of JBBMKE010000007.1, forward strand.
ATGGTTATAAAAAGATTCAATATATTTAGATTCTGAAGTTATGTTAACCTGCGGGGATAGCTCAGTTGGGAGAGCGTCAGACTGAAGATCTGAAGGTCACGTGTTCGATCCACGTTCACCGCATTACATTTTACAAAAAAATCCCTTTTAAAAAAAAAATTTAAAACTTAATGTAGTTATACTTTTATTATTATTTTTTTTTAATTTTTAAAACTAAATTTGGTTATACTTTTATTATTTGTGTAGGTAAAATTGTTTGATCCATCCTATTGGTTATTCCAACTTGTAATTTTTGAACATAGTTTTCCTAATTTACAAATGTGAGCACGTACTTTCCAAAATCATGAAATTACTAAATAGTTAGTGATCGAAATTTAAAAATTTTAGCCTAAGCTAATTACCTGCGTCCGCGTGTCCGTTGAAACGGCACGTAGGCTGATATTTTTGCAAATTAGGAAACTTATGTCAAGAAATTTCAAGTCAGGATAATCAACAGGATGAATTTAACATTTTTTTCATTTTTTAAATATTAAATGTAGTTATATTTTTGTTAAGCCGAATGTTTCATCTTTATTCTAAGCCATACACCTGAAGAATATGCAGACCCTTCTTACAAAAAGGAAACTTTAATGCGAACATATTCTAATGTTAATCGACATTGAATAGAAGGTGATGCGGCCAAAAACATTGCCAATCTTTGCAACCTCGGACGCAAACAAGATTACCAGAAGACCTAAAAAGCATGCAAGAAGAAAGGAACCAGGTGATTTGAGCTTGCAAAAGGGATGGAAATAAGGATCATGATTTGAGCAAGAAAGTGGTGGTTATGAAACACTCTATATCCCACCAAGAAAACCACATCGCTAGAGGCGTTGTTTCCGAAAGAAAATAAGTCGGTGTGACGAGGGAGCAACGAATATTGCTGCAGCAGTTGAACCCGGGCTCTCGAAAGAAGCAAGAAACTGTTGCAGCAAAACCCTAGAAGAAAAGACTATATTGGTATCAAGAGAAAATTATCATCAAGTGATGCCTTAAATCTGCTTTCATGTGTTGATGCACTTCTGAGATTTTGTACACTTTATATCATGCACAGAAAGAGGAGACAAAACTTTACCACAACCAAACTGCAGTTATGATCATCATCTTTCCTGGTACAAGAGAAAAGGAAAACAAGATTGTAATGGGGATCAGATCAGATGCACAGCTACCAATGTCAGCACATAAACCAGCATACATTTGACAATAAAGATACAACTTGAATGGGGTGTCTAAAAAATTTGGCCCTACCATGTCTTCAACTCAACAGACTTTTCCAAGAATCATAACAAAAATAATTACACACACAACCCAAATCTGTAGGCATCTAGATACTCATCCCTGTAGCCTAGCTGACATCCACTGCAATATATATGTACGTACACTTCTGCAGACTTCAACAATCAACTAAAAGAAATCAAACTCCAAATACTTGTTGTCCTTCGGACCCGCCGCTGCATTGACACCCGGTTTCTCATTCGCGGGTGCGGTCGGAGCAGTCATTTGGTCGTAGTCAACCGGTTTAGGTACATCAGGGGGCGTGGCGCACCGGATCAAAGCCCAATTAACGCCTTCAAAGAAAGGGTGTTGTTTTATCTCCGTGGCGCCCCTTCTGTAAGCCAATCTATGCTGAGGCTCTTTCACGAGCAAACCCCTTATTAGATCACGGGCAGCAAAGCTAACAACGGGGGATTCGGGAAACCTTAGTGGCTGCCCGACAACATTGAACAATGTGGCTCGATTGCCGGATCCCTTAAATGGAGTTTTACCGAACAAAAGCTCGTATATGAAAATACCTAAAGTCCACCAATCGACCGGACTTCCATGGCCCTCACCTTTGATGATCTCCGGGGCAAGATACTCGTGCGTCCCGACAAACGACATCGATCTAGCATCTGTTGGCTCGGCAATTAGCTCGGGAAGAGGGTTAACCTGGTTTAGAGTTTCGGATTTGGGGTTTTGTTTCTTGGATTTGGATTTGCTGGAAAAGAGGCGCGTGGAAAAGCATGTGGTTGGGACAACACATGACGGTTGGATACAAGCTGGTTGGATGCATGATGCCGGTTCAATGCAGTATGTCGAGTTCTTTTGGGGCTCGGAGTTGAAAGATGAGGTCTTTATTAGGGTAGGGCTGCTCGTGCAACGAAGTGACAGATCAAAGTCCGAGAGCATTATGTGGCCGTCGTCTCTGACAAGGACATTTTCTGGTTTTAGGTCACGGTATACAATCCCGAGCATGTGGAGGTACTCCAGAGCAAGAAGCACTTCTGCAACGTAAAATCTAGCACAAAAGGGATTTAGGAATTAGCAACAGTGATACATATGTAAGGAAATTAGACTTTAACTTCTAACTTCTACAAAAATATAAGTTTCTCAAAACACACCCATTTTTCAACCCCATGGCAAAGACAACAAAAATAGCACTTGCATCATAAGCTTCCTACTCAAAACAGGCAGAAATATGCAAGCAAATTCTACATGAATCCAAATTCAAATTTCGAACAATGGTTAAAAACAGGTTTCTTACTTCACAGCTTGCTCAGAAAAATATCTTCCCGGCTGCCTCTGCCTAAGTGTATGCAAATCTCCTCCTGGACAGAACTCCATGACCAAACACGAGAACTTATCAGTCTCAAAATGGGCATAAAGTGTCGGAAGAAAAGGATGGTCCAACAATTGAAGGATCTCTCTTTCTGTTTGAGCACGCACGAGCTTCTTCCGGCTTTCGAGAGCCGCCTTATCCATGACTTTCATTGCAAAGTAACATTTCGCTCCACTCAATTCAGCAAGATAAACACTTCCAATATCTCCACAGCCTAATCTTTTCAGAAGCCTAAAATGGCTCAATCCTAAGGCCCCGTCTCTGGATCGGACTACTTGAATGCCTTCCCATCTCGTATCATTCCCTTGGTGAGGTTTGTTGATGCTGCTGCTAAAGCTGCTGAAGCTGCTCTCATCACTCATATCACTGCTCGTGCTTATTTTAGCACTTCCACTTGTTTTAGCACTTCCACTTGTTTTAGCAAGACTGCTTGCTCCATCACTGGTTTTTGCTGAGACCGAGCTCTTCTTCATACTCTTATCCGATGATTTCTTTTCTTGATCAATCGACGCTTCCATAGAGATTCGAATAGCATGTACCTGTTAGTTAGAAAACAGTTGAATTGGTATATTTTTCGAAATAGATACAAATACCACTATGAAGCCATGATGATTGATGTGTATCAACACATCAAGTGGGATCATAAGGACAGTAAATTCCAAGAAAATAGTGTGAGATAGATAGATAGATAGATAAATCGAAGGCTAAATCTCAATCAGATGTAGGAAAGCTGGCACGCCTAAAAACTCCACGTCTTAAGGCTGCATACAACTTTATCATCTGTCAATTGAAAAGGGCCAAAGATACAAAGAAAAAGAACTGGGAAATGGATGGAGAGCGATGGAAGAAGTGAGGAATCACACAATTCCGGACACACTTTTCTCCCAAAAAAGGGACTTTACATTCTTGAGAAGATTTAAATAAAACCCAATCCCAGAAAAGAGAAAAACTCAGCAAATAAAGTTCAGAAAGGGAATCAAGGACCACCAGTAAAGGGGAAAAAGGGAAACTGAGTCAATCAGCTCCAGACAAAATGCAGCATAATTTCTTGATGGCGTGTACAAACTAGCTAATTCCTCATTCAAGAAACAACTAATCAGAAACAAACAACTAAAGAGCAAAATTTCGCATAAAAATCAGATCTTTATCACAAACCCACAATCAAAACAAAAAACCCACCACAGATCCACAATCAGATAGCAAAACCACCACCAAAAACACAATCCAACACAAAACCCACGAAGAAAAAAGCCAAGAAACTGAGAATTCGAGAGAGAAACACACCTAAAACCTGCAATGATCACAAGTTCTTCAAGGAATCAGCTTTGGAAGTGAAACTAAAGCACTGTAAACAAAGCAAAGAAAGTAGAAACTGCTCCAATCCATGGCCCATTATACGGGTTGTTGGTATTTGTACCTCTGAGGCCGCAACGACAACCAACAAGTGGATGAGAGAGAAAGAAAGACTAATAAAGATTAGATGCTTCAAATTTACTGTAATAAAATTGACCTGTGCTTACTCAAATCCTGAAACTTTTTTATTATAATAGATAATTAAACCAAGAAAACAGATAAGCACTACAGGTAGTTGTATCTTTGAATCTTTCCCTTCTTTTTCTTTTGTTTTTGGCTCCCAGAAAAGGAGTGGACATTCCCATTCCTATTCCATGGATCAATCAATTATATTTATCCCCCAACCAAACAGGGCCTTAAATGCCTCCATAATTGATGATGCCATTCAAGCTCAAGGGACCTGCTCTGAAATGAATGGTGAATTATGGGAGCAAAGACGTGGTCCGATGAGAAGACAAGAAACTGTACATCAATGACATTTATTACATTTCCTCATAATCAAGACTGAAAACAACACCAAAAAGATAGTGTACTTACATTTTAAAGAAGATTAACTTTTAGGGGTGTTTAGTTAGCCAGATTTATCGGCAATAGGTCCCTTAATAGAAGATATATGTAGGACGACTTCTCAACTCTTGCATGTCGAATTTAGTTTTGTTCGTAGTGAAGGGAATCGAGTGGCTCATACCTTAGCGCGTTTAGCGCTTAATGCTAATGATGGAGGCTTAGCACTCCCCGATTCTATTATTGCTAGTTGTTAGACGATGTTGTTATTGTGTAACGTTCCTCGTTTGTTTAAAAAAATAAAAGGTTACAAGATATTTCAAACTTTAATTTAACCCAATCAATGTTATATTTAACATCGAATAATTGTAGCTTATTACGCTATAATAGCTTAGCTAAATGAATTATTTTTGAGTCTTTGAGTACGTAACAATTACGAGTAATGAAAATTATACAACTAAGTAGTTCGATCCTCCATCGATATAAATGTTGTCATAAAATAATAAAAGATTTTCAACTATTATTGATAGCGAGAATTATACAACTTAGTAACTCGATTGATATAAATATTCTCATAAAACAATAAAAAATTTTCAATTATTATTAATAGCAAGAATTGTACAACTTAATAATTTGATCCTCGAGCTATATAAATGTTCTAATAGAACAAAAATAAAGGATTTTATCTAAAAGATAAAAAGTTTTGAAATTTTATTAAATTTATATTTTTATTTGAGCTTGATCTAAGTATTAATGCACCATATTTATTCGTTTATGCATGGAGGGGTGGTTTTCAATTTCTTTATCCTTGTTATTTTATTACAATATAAAAATATATTTGAAATTTTGATTTTCTTTTTTCTTTTTGGGTTCGCTCTCTTGAAACTTAAAAGTTTTAATTTAATAATATAGATCTCTGAGAATAATTTTGCTCCAAAGCTGAATTAAATGAAATTTGAAATAAACTTTAACTTTATGATGTATACCAAATAAAATAGGTTTTCAAACTAAATTTATTCTAATTTATAATTAACTACGGACTCAAATTGAAGTCAATTGTTTTTTTATTTGTTGAAAAACATAACAAACATCTTTTTATTTTATTTTATTTTGTTTTGTTTTTGAAAAGCCACCAATATTTATTCCAATCTTATTGTTTTTTGGGCTGGTCGGGTATTATTCGTGATTCTCTTTCATAATTCATATTAACTCCATAAAAAGATAGTGTTAGGGATTTATTCTTATTTTGTCAATCAATGATTCACCTTTTTATTTAATTATTTTTTATTTCAAATATTTTATGCAGCCGAAGATGCCTTTTAGACTAGCTATTTCTTTAATAATGTTGACTGTAAACCTCAACTTCAATATAATTATATTTTCATTTATTGCAATGACAGCGTGTTTGACTACTTATGAAATGCTTCCACGTCTTATGGAATTTGGGGTTTTTGATTAATATATGTGTCACATAATACGTAAGTTCTTCATCTTAAAACCAATAATATTCTAATAATAATCATAGAGTACAATTAATTTATCCCCTTTTAATATTTAAAATGTTCGAAATATTTCTTTAAAAGAAATTTATTTAAATTTAATTTTTTGTAATATTTAAAAAGATTCACACTGCCTCCCAAATCAATTTTAGTTTAATTTTATTTAAAACTAAAATAACCTCTTATATATTAATTAGGTATGGATTGGTACTAATATTTTTGTATTGATCACATATTTATCATATTTAAATAATTATCTTCTATTCATTTTTATTATTTAAAATAATATTCGATTTTTGTTGTTAAATTTTTTTTATTTGAAGTTAAATTAAGAGAAGAAAAAATATTTTTTTTATTAATTATTGTTAAAAATTCATATTTGAACATAAGTTGAGAGCGAAAAAATATAATTAGTGAAGAAGATGATATTTTCATTCGTGGCTAAATAAAAAATAAAAATAAACTAAAAATAAGAGAGAAAAAAAAGTTTGAGGAAAAAAAGTTTGTATTAGGTGGAAAAGAGGGGAAAAAAAAGAAAATCAAGATGAAGAAAAAAATAATTTAAAAAAAAGAAAAAATGTTATATTAAAATAATAGGATATTCTAATATTTTAACACCAGAGTTACACTTTCAAATTGGAGAGTGAAATTCATATGTCACTACTAAGGAGATTATTTAAATATTTAAAATGACAAGGAGAATGAATTGAAATAAAATTAAGGGTTAATTACATCCACACCCCATGTAAGTATAAGAAATTATAATTGGTGGCTCTATTAGTCAAAATATTACAGATACACTTATTGAGGAGTTTCAAAATTACACTTAACCCCAAATATTGGAATTTTTTCGTCAAATAATTAATAGAATATGTCAAAATTTATAAATTACCCGTTATGCCCCCACTTATCGTGTTAATTTTTTTTAAATAATAAAAAAAGTGAATTGACGATAGTACTCCCATTTATACGTAAGAAGACAAGGTTTTTCTTTTGTGATTCAATACACGTTTTGTCTCTTCTCTCTAGCCATGAATAAGCTAATGCAAAACCCTTCATCTTCTACACAATACGTTTATTGAATTACAAAAGAAAACTTTGTCTTCATAAGTATAAACCGTGGTACAATAGTCAATTCACTTTTTTATTATTAATTTTTTTTAAATACAATAAGGGGGCATAACGGGTAATTTGTAAATTTTTTACATATTCTATTAATTATTTGATGAAAAAATTCCAACATTGGGGGTTAAGTGTAATTTTAAAACTCCTCGATGGGTGTATGTATAATATTTTGGCTAGATGGTCACCAATTGCAATTTCCTATACTTACATGGAGTGTGAATGTAATTAACCCTACAATTAATGTAAGGAGTTATTTCAAATATTTTAAATATCATAATTAATGGGGTAAATTAAATTTTACTTAATAATCATATATATATATATATATATATATATATATGTATGTATAATTTGGTCAGAAATTATTAATTATTTATCTTTTGTTTTACGAACTATTTTCCATTGGAATCTTAAAAAATTCATTGGTAAGAGTTCTCCGGATCAAAATTTCATTAGTTCATCAATTTTCTAACAATTATACCCGTGAAAAAATCAATTGATAAGGATAATTTCGATCAGAATTTTATCGATTTGTCGTTTTTCTAATGATTATACTCCCGCGAAATTTTCTATTTCATTAGTAAATCCAAAGAAGGATTCTTTCGGACTGCATGATTTTTTTTAATGAATCCAAAAAATATATAATTACATATTAATTTATCCTCTACTTTTATTTAACTCGAATTTGTAATCACTTTATATGCGTGCATAAATATTTATCCCTACATGGAAACAAGAGAAAACGTCAATCTGCAATGGTGGGAGTGCGAGCTTGGCCATGCCTTAGAACATGCATAATTGGACAATTAATTTCTCCATTCCCCAGTACTTCTTTAATCTTTATGCACATGATCATCACACATTGCATGTGAAATTATCATTTTCCTTTTTTGCTTTTTTCTTTTTTTATGTGAGGTTCCACATATATAATTCGATCACTTTATATATATGGAAATTGGAATGTTATGACTTATGATCTCAATAATCTCATGAGATTGCTTATTAAATATATTATGGGTTTTTTTTTTCTGTGATTTTTACGAGATTGCATGACCATTCATATCCCTTTAAAATGAAAAAATTACAATCTTCATCCTTTAAGAGGTTCAGAAATTACAAACTGTTTCATTTCATTAGGATTTTGGTTAATTTTATGAGTAAATTGAGAATTTTACTCGCAGTTTTTTTTTAATATTTGTAAATTATTTGAATTTAATTTAATTTTAGAGTTAATTAACATTGAATTGATTTTTTAAATATTCTAATTTTAGTTTTTTTTTATTTTTAAATTAAGGGGTATGAAGGTTATTTTGTCTATTAATTTATCTAAATTCTAAAGAAATGAGTTATTTGTAATTTTCATAACTCTTTGGGTAGAGTTTGTAATATTTTCATTTAAGGGGTATAAGTGTAAATATCAATCTCGTAGGGGTAGAGATGTTAAAAACCCTAAATATTAATACAAGTTGTTGTAATTATAATTGTTTTGTCTCGAATGAGCTGTGTTTAAAATTAGAATTTTCCATCGAGAAATTGTATTTGATATCATAACCCTTCTAAATTTGGTAGTTTTTGATAAAAAGAAAAAAACAAGAGCAGGGTCAGTTTAATAATTTAAACTAGTAATCCACGCACACTCTATGCGTATGCAATTATTAAAACTATTATTGTTTAAACATGTATTAAATTAAAAATTTTATGTTAATATTTACTTTATAATTATTTTTAATATAATTAAAAACTAAAAGATAATACAAAATAGGAATCAGAAAAATAAAGAATAAAGATATATAATAAAATAATGGAATAAGGTGAGAGAAAAAAGGAAAAAGTTAAGAGACAAATACCCAACACGTTGAGAGAGTGATTAAAAAAATATAAAAAGAAAATATTTTTGGAATCCAAGAGACCAAAACGGTTATTCTAAGGGGCTCTCACTTAATATAATAATATAGATTTTAAAACATATGTGTGTCTTTTTTTTTTTCTTTTTTTATAAATTCTTCCTTCCATCATATCTATGTTCTCTACTCTTAGATTTAAGGGTATAGATTTTCTGAGGTGAGATCATGTTTAATTTAGGAAAAATATGAAATTTAATTGGGTTGATATTCTACTTAAATTATTGCTAAGTGAGACAAAAATACAATCCCCCATCAAAAAACATAATGGACGTGGGAATAATGGAAGTGACTAATGGTGAAATTCATGTTTTTTAAAAAATGTAGTTGTTTTTAAATTTTTATCTATTATGAATTCAAGTCCTTTTGTGTATCTCGAATTTTAAAGGTAAAAATTAGATTAAGCTAGGATAGCTTTTTAATTTTTAATATGAAGGCCAAAACATATGAAAGTGGATAAGTATTGCAATCAATGATACAATAACTCGAATACAAGGATAAAAGTACGATATGATTGTTGCGATACATCTTTATGTGATATGTACGTGTGTCATGCCCTACGTGTTTGGGACAAAGTCGGCCACCCTTGTAGTCGGTGGAAACTCAGAATTATCAATGGAATAGAACATGGATCGAGAAGGTTTTTAAGATGAGTTGTGAGCATGTCCTTGAACTTGATGGCTGTTCTACTTTTGAGACTTTGAGATTTTTGAAAGTTGAGAAATAAATTGGCATATCAAAGCCACTTGGAATCGCGAGATGTTACAATTCGCAACATTAATAACCTTTGCTACCGACTTGCGGCAGATTGGGGGAAATGAGAAGAAAAAAAAATGGAAAATGAAGTTATAAATTAGGGATAGATTAAACTTTATTTCGATAGAAGCTACTTAATTCAACTGCACCGTGGGAGGTATTGTTCAAAATTATAGATGAGATTGGATTTTGGGTTATGCGAGGAAACTTGAGCATATTTCGATTTACATTGTAGAGTTTTCACGACTTCACAAAAGTCTGATGCTTACATTAGGATTGAGATATCCCAATTGAAATCGAGATTGATTCTGAGATCATTCTTAAATAGGTTATGAATGATGATATCAACGATCATCACATTCACTTGAGGAATGTGATCCTACACTGCCAAAAAACTCCTCGATAAATCATGAGATTCAAGAGTTAAACACATTTCCATAGAAAAAAAAATGCTAACATCAATTATATTGTGACTTGTGAGGATGGGACATGGAATGCATATTGGCGGTCGCGCTTGCAAGACTCCGCCTCCCATAAGTTATGAAAGTGTAATTAATTCTTTAGGCTTTCTATAAACAAAATAATAATGATAATAATAATAATAATAATAATAATAATAATAATAATAATTTCATAAAATACAATATAATAAAATAATTTTTTAAATTACTCGTTCATCATAAATAATTGAAATGACCGTTCACAAAAAGGTTGCAAGTGAGGTTCCATTTTCATTTTTTTTTCAATTTGATTTTTTTTCTCCAATTATCGAACACGTTATACTTAAATTAGCAAATTATTTTTATAAGAATTACTGTCTCATAATTTATTTCATAATCTAACAATTTATCTCACTTGAGAAGATTATATATGTTATTTAATTTACAAAAGAATAATTTATTAATTCTACATTCATATTAAGCCCATTTCAATTTGAAAGGGCATTAAAATCTGCATGCTTCAACTACGTCTCTCTCTCCTACATGCGTATGGATTTTATCGATTCCGAAGACCCACCAACCTAATTCCATTTTCGTCCGGAGATAGATACAGTCTCTGGATTTATCGAAAATGATATTAGATTTTTTCCGCTGTGTGATCGAAATCCATTGATATAAGACAATAATTGTTCAGTTTCGCAGTTTTCCCTGTCAATTTTTTCATTGTTTTGATTCGAACACTTGGTTGTCCTTTTTGGGGATCAGGGATTGTGTTCTTCAATCCAGGATTCGAACTTATTATTGTTTTGTAGGCCAATTCGTATTCCATTAGTTGCATTTTTGGACAGTCGGTTTTGCTCATTAGATGTTTGTAGCAATGCGATAACCAGTTTATGTTTGTAATTAATGCATTTTCTTTCCCGCACAAAATAAATGGATTCTTTGCGTCATACGTCTTGGTTGATTGTTGGAGATTGTGATCATTGAATGAACAGCAGATAGTTCTGTGTTATTATTTATTTATTTTCTGGGCTTAAGATGAAGCTTTTGGTCCGTGTAATTGAAGCTAAAGACATACCGGCGATGGACACGAATGGATTAAGTGATCCATATGTGAAACTGCAGTTGGGAAGGCAGAAGTTTAGGAGTAAAGTTGTGAAGAAATGCCTGAACCCATCATGGTGTGAGGAGTTCACTTTTAAAGTTGATGATTTGAAAGATGAGCTTGTTATATCTGTTTTAGATGAAGACAAGATCTTCAATGATGATTTTGTTGGGCAGATTAAAGTGGGTATGAATCAGGTGTTTGAAACCAAGGATCAGTCCCTTGGCACTGCTTGGTACGCCTTGCATTCTAAAAGCAAAAAGATCAAGTCCAAAGAATGTGGTATGGTCATAATATTCTCTTATTTTTCATTTTCGTTATACTTGTTTACTCTTTCTGTATGAATCAGTGGATTTAGCATTTTCCGAACCACCTTAAATGATTATTTCTTTGTTGTTCTGATAGTTATTTCATTGATATATGATCATTGTAGGATCATACTCAAAGGAAAAGCTTAGATAGGGTGTTTGCTGTAAAATAGAATCATTTATGTGTATATTTGGATGTATGAACCATTGATAGTGTAACGGCAGAAACCTTGATAGTGGTTAGTTATCTCCAGATTGACAATGCTCCATTTTTATGATAGGTGAAATTCTTCTTACCATTTGTTTCTCACAAAATAACAAGATATTGGACTTGCCACCCGGCGGCCCTGATCATTCAACATTGTCGTCAAAGAGACATATTGATGGTGACTCGTCTAATTCTTCAAGGTTTTCTGTAAGGTCAATGTCTTCTCAGTCTAGGTTAGATGAACCTGCCTCCTCTAAGGAGGAAAAGATACACACACACACATTAGCGGGTCGGATTGCAAAAATTTTTAATAAGAATAATTCGGATATACCACCGGTGAACTCTCCTGAAACAAATGATGTATCGGAGGCTGAAAATGTAAGTTTGGTGGATCAGGACCAGAAGAATCAGGAGCAGTCCTCTTCATGTGATTTTGAAGAACTGATAAAAAGTATGGAAACGAAAGAACCGGTAGGTGAAATTCCAAGTAGCTTACCTGGAGGTGTTGTTCTTGACCATTTGTATGCAACTGCTCCTGGAGAATTGAACACTTTACTCTTCTCACCAGATTCGGACTTCATGAAGTCCACATCTGAAGCATCTGGTGCTACTGACTTGCAAATGGGTCCCTGGAAATTCGAACCCTGTGATCAGTGCCTAAAACGAGTGGTGACATATATTAATCCTCCCACCAAATTCACTAAAGCTCTGAAAGCAACAGAGGAGCAATCATGTTTGAAAGCCAATGGCAAGGATTTTACTGTTTTATCTTCCGTAAGCACACCTGATGCTCCATATGGGAAAACTTTCAAGGTGGAAGTGCTTTACTGCATCAGTCCTGGTCCAGAGCAGCCATCAGGAGAACAATCTTGTCAACTGGTAGTTTCTTGGCGAGTTAACTTTGTGCAGAGCACTATGATGAAGGGTATGATTGAAGGTGGAGTGAAACAAGGTGTAAAGGAGAATTTTGAGCGCTATGAGAAATTGCTATCACAGAACGTAAAGCCACTTGATAGTAAAGAAACCGGTTCTGAGAAGGATCAGCTTTTGGCTTCTCTTGAGGTGGAGGAACAGTCTGATTGGAAATTGGCTGTTCAATATTTTGCTAATCTCACTGTTCTTTCTACTATTTTCATGGGGTTATATGTGTCCGTACATTTATGGCTGGCTATGCCTAGCACTACTCAGGGTCTCGAGTTTGGTGGTTTGGACTTGCCTGATTCTATTGGTGAAGTGATTGTGAGTGGGGTGTTGGTTCTGCAAGGGAAACGAGTGTTGGAGTTGGTGTCTCGCTTTATGCAGGCCAGAATGCGAAAAGGTATTCTACTTATTTCAAAATCAATGAGTTGGTGTGAAAATGTGTATATTGAAGCACCGATTGATTTTATTTTCATTTTCAATTTCCATAGAAAAAGATGTTTTTGCTTTTTATTGTTTTGTACATTGGTTTTTGTCAAAAAATGAACAGTATGAATTGGATGAGTAGTACAGATATGTAGAAATGTTAGATTGAAAATAAACTTAGATGCGTAGTGAGCTTTTGTGAGCTCTGCTGTCAGATTGAAAGTAATGTCTAAAATGTGGTTGTAAAAGAGAGTCTGTGGGTCCCACTAGATAGATTCAGAGTGATAATTAGTGATGGAGGGAATTAGATAGGAAAATAATGTTTCTTCTATGTGTCAAAACAATTAGATCAATTCAATAATGTGTGTACTGAAGTAAGAGTCTGAAATGCTAAACTGCATCATTGATCATATGGCCTAATGTCTTGTGTACATATATCCTACTATGAATATCTATTAACCTTGTCAGTTTGAGTGATTATTCATTATCTTGATTTGCTAGCGTGGTGTCTATCCTGGCAAGATTGACCTATCTGCCTCAGTATGTAAGGAGTTTCTATGTTTTTTCTAGATGAGGTTATTTGATTCACTCGGTTATGCTGATTGTAGGCAGCGATCATGGAATCAAAGCACAAGGAAATGGTTGGTTGCTAACTGTGGCCTTAATTGAAGGAATCAATTTGACACCTGTTCACTCGAGTGGGCTTTCTGATCCTTATGTAGTGTTTACTTGCAATGGGAAAACAAGAACCAGCTCTATCAAGTTTCAGAAATCTGATCCTCTTTGGAATGGTGAATCCACTATCCTTTTTTTCTTTATTTAGCTATGCATTTTTCTTGTTTTATGCCAAATGGAGTTGTAAGTGGCCACAGGAACATAAACGTGCATGTTGGATTAGCATATTGACTGAGATAAATGATTTGTTGCAGAAATATTTGAATTTGATGCGATGGATGAGCCTCCATCTACGCTGGATGTGGAGGTTTATGATTTTGACGGGCCTTTTGGTGAAGCTACATGTCTTGGACGCTCTGAAATCAATTTCTTGAAATCTAACATTTTAGATTTGTCTGATATCTGGATTCCTCTGCAAGGAAAATTGGCTCAGACATGCCAGTCAAAGTTACATTTAAGAATTTTCTTGAACAATAATAAGGGTAACAATGTTGTCAAAGATTATATTGCTAAGATGGAGAAGGAGGTTGGAAAAAAGGTAAACTAGTCCAGCTTATAGCTTCATTCATGATGCCTTCACAATTTTCTGTCTCATTGAATTTCTTAGCTGCTTAATGTGGTGCTCGAAATGCTTGCAGATAAAATTGCGTTCGCCTCAAGCAAATTCAGCTTTCCAGAAGCTCTTTGGTTTGCCACCAGAAGAGTTTCTTATTAATGACTTTGCTTGTCACTTGAAACGGAGAATGCCTCTCCAGGTACTCAAATTGAGTTTCATTTTCGGGATAATTACACCGTCATGCCTTAAGGTTTGACCTAATTTCAGAAACGTCTCCCAGCATGCTGCTAGAAGATATGGCATAACGCATGCCACTAAAGTTATGAATTTAAGATCAACTATCGAGGGAAACATAGGGTGTTTAACAAAATTTAGAAATGAAATCATCAAAATTCATTGATCCAAAATTACAAATGCAATATAAATTCTTCGACTAGGGAAATTTTCGTAATTTTCAAACCTCAGGGGAAATTTGTGTAATTATATTAAACCTCAGGGTACGTCAGTGTAATTATCCTTCCGGATTATCAAAAACTTCCATTCTTATTGATTAAATGGTCTGATGGCAGGGTCGTCTGTTTCTTTCTGCGAGAATTATTGGGTTCCATGCAGATCTATTTGGCCACAAGACGAAATTTTTCTTTCTCTGGGAAGATATAGACGATATTCAAGTTAAAGCTCCAACTCTTTCATCGATGGGAAGCCCAATCATCATCATGATTTTAAGGCCTGGAAGAGGGATTGATGCACGTCATGGAGCAAGGAAAATGGACGAAGAGGGAAGGCTGAAATTTCATTTTCACTCTTTTGTGTCTTTCGACGTGGCTCACAGGTAACTCCAAATTTCGGTTTCACCCTTTTGTGTATTTTGATGTGGTGGTTCAGGGTTTGATATATGAGTTTGCAATTAGAATATTAATACATACTTTCAGGCACTTGAAGTGTGTAAGGGTACTGAGAACAATCATACTTGTGCAGAACACTCATGGCCCTATGGAAAACACGAGCCTGGTCTCCTGAACAGAAGGAAGAAATGGTGGATGAAGAATCTGAAGTTCAGGAAGTCCAAAATGATGACGAGGAGTCAATAGCTGAAAGCTTTCTAGTTGAAATGGAGGGTAAGAGTACTCATGGAGTAGAGGAGGAATCCGATGCCAGCTGCTTTCAAACCGAGGAGACTGCTTCTTTTCTTGGAACTGAGGATGTTAGCCTTTCCCTAATATACTCTTCTATGCTATCTATTCCTGTGAGTAAATCTTTAACCTATCAACCCCTTCACATGCACACACACACACACACAATTCACATACACGCAACAAAACAAGAAAATAAAAGAAGGTACTTGGAGGTTATATTTCATTCATGCCACAAAGCATCAATATTTGTTTCAAAATATATATGTTCGTGTGCGTTTGCATTTCCAATTGATTTTGGGAAAATCTTCATGTTTCGCCTCCAGACTAGTTTCTTCATGGAACTGTTCAGTGGGAGTGAAGTAGACAGACGGGTCAGGGAGAAAAGTGGTTGTCGGAATTACACTCACACCCCCTGGGAATCAGAAAAGGGGGATGCTTATCAGAGGCATCTTTATTACAAATTTGATAAACTCGCTCGTAAAGGAGCAGTGAATAGTACTCAACAAAAGTCTGAACTCCCCGGTAAAAATGGCTGGCTCATAGAAGAGGTGATTACTATAGATGGCCTCCCACTTGGCGAATATTTTACGGTATGTACATGCTTCTCCCATAATGTGTATGTGTGTTTATACATTATACCTATTTATTATGTTGGAGACATCGCAATTTCGTCTAGAAAATATATTCTTTTCAGGTTTTTGTCCATAATCTGTCTTGTTACAGTTTTATCAAGTATAGTTCAATAATTTTCCAAATTTCAGCACATTTACTATTTTGCCAGAAATTGGAAACTTCCTTCGAAGTTTGCATGTTCCTGTAACATGATTATAAACTTAATAAACTTTTTGATACTGTCCAACTTCCAACGTTTAACTTCCAAATTCCAAGTTGGCCCGGGGGGTTGGACTACATTTCCAAAAATTCAAAACATGAGGGGACTAGAACTGACAACAAAACAAGATAAAAGGACAAAAACCACAGAAAAAGGTTTTAAGCTCCGGACTTGTTATGCTTCCATTTGCAGATTCACCTAAGGTATCAGGTCGAGGATCTACCTTCAAGATCCATAGGTTGTAGTATCCAAATATTCTTTGGAATAGCATGGTTGAAGTACACTAGACACCAAAAAAGGGTTTCAAAGAGCATTCGTACTAATATGCTGAAACGACTTAAGGTCATGTTTGCTTCACTGGAGAAAGAATACATTTCAGCGCCATAGCCGTCTTTCCAGGTTACTACGAATACGTCAACCATAAACCGTGAATCCTCTCACGAATGTATGTGCATGCTTTCTTCTACAGTTGTGCTGGTGCGATTGGACTGGCCACAACATTGTACATAAGATCCAATTTCGAAATGAAGATGATCGCCTTATGATAGCAGCAGCAGCAGTACCTCCGGCCTGTTATTTTTCTGGAGATGTGAGTGGTAAAAGTTAAATATACACACAAATTGTAATAAGATATTTTCATTCTTTGGTGCCCAAAATACTTAAATACTAGTGCAAGATTCTTGCAGTGAAGGTATTTGTAGCACATTCTTTATGACTTCAGTGTAACAAGTTTGAGATTCTAAGGGTTAGATAATTTTGAATGAAATTGATTCATGTTCATATAATTTGTTTCAAAGCCTCACTTCCACTACATTTTTACTCTTTAGAATCTTCGCGCTATTCAATGTATAATGTAATACAATTGCCATTTATTGTTAGCATCCCCTTTTGATGTGCAACCGAGAATTTCGAAGAGAGAGCTTGAATGGAAAGGGAAAAGATTCTA
>JBBMKE010000007.1:2577047-2595559 GCA_037834125.1 Lippia alba
TTATTGTTAGCATCCCCTTTTGATGTGCAACCGAGAATTTCGAAGAGAGAGCTTGAATGGAAAGGGAAAAGATTCTACTGTTGAAGGAATGAAGTTATGATTTCACAATTATTTTAACATTTAGCCTAATCATTGAGCATTGATCCTAAGTTATGAGGTATTGATATAAGAATATAGATATGGCAATATACATAATATATGTCTGGTATAATACTATACAATAACAATGTGCTTGATATGATACAGACGTAATATGTGTTCAATATTATATATATATTTTTTGATTAGTAAAAATTTAGAAAGTAAGGGAGATTATCAAAATTAGGGCATACCACCGACTATTTGGAATTTAAGAGATCTTGTTTGGACTATTAATCAGTACGTGCTTTTTGGATTTTATAAATAACCCACCAACAAAAGACTGACTAGTACGAGCCTTTTATAGATGAGGTGTCTAAAATGATATGATATGCGTTTGAGTTATGATGTCTATGATATGATAAATATTTTTTTTTATTCTATAATTCATTTTCATGGGTCGAATCGAGATAAACCATTTAAAGTGTAAATTCTTCCTACTAATGATGGTTGTATTTTCTTTAATTAGGCTAGCATAGTGCCGAATCCTTAAACTACACCATTCCGGTAGTATCTAACTCATAACGAGTACAATGTGTAAATATACCGCCTTGCAGATGGGCTCTAAATCAGGGAAAGCCCGGCCCAATGTGAGCACCCCACCCCCACCCCCACCCCCAGCCCCGTCCTTCCCTGAGCTGCTCTCTCTCGTCCCTCCATCGACGATTTACATTCGCTCTCATTTCAATCCAAGGTAGCAGTTCCAGGTTTTGCGCCATTGTTGGAGCTTGCGTCAATCTACATACACAAGAACAACAAATTTCTGTCAAAACGGGTAAATTGCATTTCCCCCTTCCGCAATCCCTTCTTATTGAGGGAACTAGATTGTATCGGAAACTTAGAAAATTGAATTCTTAGAGATGAAATTGGGAAAATCTCAGTGCTTTCCCGCTATTTGTACTGGAATTACGAGTTTTATCTCCGGAAAACCTTCTTATTTTCTGGCTTTTGCTGCTTTTCTTTTTTTTTTTACTGTTTTTTTTTTTCTCTTTCCCGATTGTATGCTGACTGCATGCGTCGGGTCGTGCTTTCTTTAGCTCATACTACTATCCATTGAAGTTAAATGATGTTGTTTGAGCATAGGTTTGATTTAATTGGAGCTGGTTGAAATGGTTTTGGGGGGTTTTGCTAATTTCTGGGACTGTTGAAACTGAGGTTTTTAGCTTGTTGTATTATTATTATTGAGCTTGATGTTTCAGTTGCTCTTTTAGGAGGATTGGTTCTTATCTTTGTTATTGTTCTGATTTTCCAAACTGTTGAACTTAGTTCTTATTGGGATTTGGCATTTGCAGGCTTGGCAGTGAGAAGGAAGATTGGGTTCTGTTTTAATCTAGGTGAGGTTTTATGCAGTGGTGATTCGGTGATTGTGGTCGGACTACACTGGGGTTGGTTGGTGAAGGATTTTGTATATGAAGATTGGGTTTTAAGCTATGTATGGGAGATCAGGTCTTGATCGGTTCAAGAAAGCTCAGACTTTGGAACCTTTCTCGGTAAATTCGAGTTCCGCAACAAAATCATCCTCACAACCTGCTTTCAAGGAAACTGCGAATCCTTCGGTGCCTTTAGTTAATCAAGCTCATGGATCACATTCACAAAATCAATATCTAAATCATCATAACCCGGTGCAAAAGACAGTGACCCCTGATGTGGCGCCAGCTTCAGTGCCGAATCAGCAAGTGACTCAGGTTGGTGGGGCCCAGTCCACTTGGCAGCCTCCTGATTGGGCAATCGAGCCGCGCCCTGGGGTTTATTATCTTGATGTTGTTAAGGAAGGGGAGGTTCTTGATCGGATTAATTTGGATAAGAGAAAGCATATCTTTGGTCGGCAGTTTCATACTTGTGATTTTGTGCTCGACCACCAATCTGTTTCACGCCAACATGCAGCGGTGGTTCCTCACAAAAATGGCAGGTTTGAATCAGCTATATTTAATGCTCTAACTTGATTTCTTGCGTTCCTTTTTTCTTATTTACTTTTACAATGTTCAATTTCTGCCAAAAGTATGTGAGTTTTCACTTGCCAAAAGTATTTTCTCAATAATTTGTAATTTATTAATGCTCAAAGTTCATAGGCAGTAGTTAGAATGAACATAGTTACAGCATCAGTAGAATTTCCAGAAGGATGTTTAAATGCACTTTTCTATCTAAATAAAGTATTCAAGGCTATGTTTGGATTGATAGATTTGAAGTTAAGATTTTCAAATCCATAATAACAAACCCTTTATCAGTTGGCCCTTCTTAGCTAAATGCATTAAATGCATTTTGTGATTATGTGGACCTGACTGAGCCTTATATCTCTGTTACAGCATATACGTGATCGATTTAGGGTCTGCACATGGTACTTTTGTTGCAAACGAGCGGTTAACCAAAGATTCTCCTATGGAACTAGAAGTTGGTCAATCTCTGAGATTCGCTGCCTCAACCCGAACTTACATTCTTAGGAAAAACAATGCAGCTCTTTTCCCTCCACCCCCACAACCCACAGAAATAGAATTGCCACCTCCTCCAGATCCTTCAGATGAGGAAGCAGTTTTGGCTTATAACACATACATTAACCGCGCACTAAATGGATTAAAAAAACCCAACACGTTATCTGCATCAACCAAATCTGCAGATACAAAAAAAGACAATACCGAGAGAGCAGCTAAGAGAATTAGAAGAATAAGAGTGGCATTTAAGGATCAGGTTGGGGAAAAGCTTGTTGAAGTAGTTGGATTTTCTGATGGAGCTGACGTGGAGACGGAACCCGGTCCTGTTGGTGTGAAAGAAGGAAGCCTAGTTGGGAAATATGAATCTCTTGTACAGGTCACAGTAATACCAAAAGGGAAAGAACAGTCTTCATCTGGGAAAGAGGCCAGTGCTCCTCAAACGGGCGTGACAGATAAACTTAAACAGGTTTTGAATAAGGTGAAGGCTGCTCCCGCTAAGAGTGGTGGTGGAATATACGATGATCTGTATGGGGAATCTCTTTCGGTTAAAGTTGGTTCTTCTTGGGCATATACTTCTGGTGGTAGAGAAGCTTCTGCGACTAAAGACGGAGGAAATGCTACCAGAGAAAAGCCTGAAAGAACTGAGGATGACGACGACGATCTGTTTGGGTAGATAGGTATGTCCGGTTTCGTGAATGGGATTCTTTTTGTTGTAATTCTGCATATGTTATCTTGCATGAATCTGAGACAATGATGTTGAACTTTAATTTTTGGCTTCATTTAACAATTATGGGTTTGAATGTGCAAATTGGAGGGTTTTGCAAGAGAATTCTCACCGGTTAGCAGTTCAGGCAATGTATAATCTCAATGCTGGAAAGTAGTTTGGTTGGTTATAGTTAATGATGGGTTTCAGTATCTGCTGTTTTTTGGGACATCATTGTGTTGGATCGCGTAGCAATTGAATTGGGGATTAATTTACATCTATACCCCCTGTATTTACATGAATTTACATCTTGACTCACTTTGGTTTTAGAGATTACACTTTTACCCTTATGATTATGCTAATGTAATTCATGCTTGTGTTAGTTCAAAGAGATCACTTTACCATCTCATGAAATTCCATTTCAGATTTAACTCAGTCAGCGTCATAATTCGTGATTAGTGTAACATGCGTATTTAAAATTTTCATGTAGTTAGGTACTCTTATATTTCATAAGATTGAGAAACGATAATTGGTAGGTAATTTTTATATTTCGTAAATCTTATCTCTTATACAAATTATCTCAGCGGGTTTAACTAATCATACACCAAGTGTGTTACGCTGGTTATTCGATATTTTTCTTAAAATTTTACATTATTCACGAGATAAGTTTAATATGTTGTCCCTCTTATTACACTCATTTAATCAAAAACCAAAATGATCAAATAGGTTCGGTTGTTTGTTTGTATAGTTATAAAAGCGTGTCCATACTACAACTGGAAAAGAAACATACATTTTGGAAACAATTTATAATAAGTTTTTTTATAATTTTGAAAATTGGCCTTAAAAACTTAATTTTTTTTTTAAATTTTATGATAATTTCTAAGTGTATCTTTATTTTAAGTAAAAATAATAATTCATGGTACTAGTCAACTACCTAACAGTGATATACTAATTCAAATTTATTTTTGAAGCCATAAATGTAGTGATGGCCATGATGATAATTATTATGATTAACATCATCATCATGGCCTGATATGTCATGATAACACACATCTTTCCTGGGCTGATAAAGGAGATTAGAAAAGAATATTGCTTTAATTTAGTCTATAATTCAAGGTAAAATTAGATTGATATATGGACATTTCAACCTAATAGGGTAAATTTGAGAATGCTGATACCGCTCCACGTATTATTATGTGGAGGCTTCAAACGAGTCTAGTCGGCAACCTTTGTCCACGTCATTATTTCGATTTAGTTCAACCTTCTTCGAATCGATACTTATACCAATAATTTAAAAAGTTTTGTCATCACATCCTGCTGGGAAGACCCTTGATCTAGAGGTCTCATCCAGCTAAGTATGTTCTCGACTTGAATTGTGCAAGTATGGACGCATTTAATGGATCTCATGCCCAAGAAGCCTTATAAAGAAATACTATAGTCATGTTGCGTCATGCATGGTCATGATTGTCTTTTCATACCATTGATTGTGTGTATCTTCACATATAAGACTTTCAACTATAAGTATTCACTCATTTATTGTTCAAGTATGTTATTGTTACAATATTAACTGGACACTCACTTACTATACACTTTCGACCCAGTCTCGACTCAATAGTTTAATTTGAGTGTTGGAGTGTCAAAATGGATACAACCTCTATATCCCCCGGTTTTGGCTTTTGAGCTTACGTTTGAGTACTTCCTGCAGCTTAAGAGTCTTTTCCACACGGTGATTGAGAGTTCAGATCTGTCGTTCCATACAAAGTTGTATTTGGATACCACCACAACCCATACAACTAAATATCTTCTATTTATGACTTATGGATACAAATACAACGATACAAATTTTATTTTTCACATAAAAAGTGTCGGCCACGATATCTAACATGATATAATACAGTAAAATAATACTTTTAAAAATGTCCGTACATCATAATTTTCATCCGTAGAATGACTAACAAATATAAATATTAAATAAATGTATAATATGATTTGTCTTCTTTCTATTTTTCATTTTATATATCATAATTGAGTCGAATCGAATAGTTGAGCTATAAAACTTTCTTTATTGAGGGAAAATGTTAGTGGAAGGGAGCGGGGTTGTTAAGGGCAACAATCCTACTCAAATTTAATGAATCGTAAAAAAATTAAAATACTTTTTAAATTACTCTATTAAATTTTCTATATAAATTTTTTTTAGAAATTTAATATCTTCTCCAACCCATTTTCTCATTCTTATTAATTTTATATTTCGTAAATTCTGATATTACCATCGTTGCTCTATTTTCAAGAATTCAAATATATAAAATTGAACATCCACATATATCCTAAACAATTTAAGCATGAAAGACCTAAGAAAACTCAACAAAAACATGCATCAAATCAAATAAAGACATAGAATTTGTGATGATACTAAGATTCATTACATAGAAAGAAACTAAGGCACGCGTGCATCCATGAGACAGCATGGTAGATGTTGGTCTAAGGTCGGCCTCCAAAACCACCAACATCTTATAGGCAACGCATCTAATCTCCAGCTTACATTTCATAAGTGCCCATCCGACCAGTCAAATCAACATTGTTCGCGTCAGATTGTACGAGACCAGACACGTATCGAATATTAATACGAGAAGAAAAAATAAAAAAAATATTTAGCTGAGTTATCTTTATCGATATGTTTGTACTATATTTTTTATTACATGGAGAGACAATAACAAATGTAAAACATAGGAGAAAATTTTTAGGCCGTATTATGCCTTGAGATACAAAGATAGTATATTTATATATATTTATGATACAGGAATACGGATATGTATAATGATACATTTTTTTTTAAATTTTCTACGTCATGAATGTCGGAAACGACATGACACGATAAAACGATATTTTCAAAAATATCCATAAATCATAGATATATACAAATCAGCCGATCCGAAACCCTAAAAATTAAAAAATAACACAATTAATCAAAATAAAATTGATATTAAATAGGTTGAAACTTTCCATATATATCTTCCAATAACAAAACTAATGATCATTTCAAGGGAGTTGTTGCTTAATACAGTGGATTGAATATAAATATGAATTTGATAATCTAATTTCACAAAATGAGTTTTTTTCCTTTGTGAGAAGAAAAATTAAATTCTTTTTATAGTTTCTTTTGTGCTAATTAGCATATAAAAAAGGAAATTTTTACAATTTAGTGGAATAATTTATTGAACCCTACTTTCCAACATGTGTCGCACTCAAATTTCTCTTATCTCACTGGTCACACTATCACATTACTATTCAATAACTCTCTTTTCTGATCCGAACCGTTTAGAAAACTACACGCACCATGTATTGACGAGCACAGTTAAACCCTCAAAACTTTTTTAAGAAAAATTAAAAAAATGGAAAAGAGCAGCCAGCCATCATAGTCTGAGAAGAAGCTGACTACACTAAAACTAGTGGGGAGAAGTATGATGAGAATTTGTAAAGAAGATGATGAGGATCTTTCCAAATGGTCCCATATTTGCCTGGAAATTCTTTACCTTTTCCTCCATAAATGGTAGGCCAATTAATAGCCCACTTGAATAATTGCATGCTATTCTGCATCAAGAAATCTCTCAATCTCCTATGTAGGAAATGCACAAAAGCTGTTGCAGCTTAGATAGGAAATTTAAAGGGCCACTCTAATAAAAAAACCCTTCTTTTTGTGTAAAAAGATAGTCTTTTTTTTTTTTTCAAGCTTTTGTGTATTCAATTTATTTCCTTTTCATGTTCAAGTAGTTCATCATTATCTTCCTCATGATGCATTACTATGTTGACCAGGAGCATACATTTGTTTAAACACATTTTTCTTCAGCTCATTTGCTCAACAAGTTCCTCTCTTTCCTCCCTCTCCCTCTCCCTCTCTTGATTTTCTCCTGTTTTTTCTGCTATTTATGCTTGAAAGAATGTGTTCTTGATCTGGATTGAAACATTGTTCCATGCACGAAACTTCGTATGATCATACGAATAACGGGTTTGTTTATATACGATCGTTGTCTTCCTCGATCCTTAGCCAGCCGGTTGAAGCTAGCTACAAGAGTGATCTGCAGCTTGTTGATCATCCTCTATTAAAACTCAAAGTTTTGGTATGTTCTTGTTGTTGCAATTGTGTTCTAATTTGTTCCAAAGGTGTCCACTTTTTAAAGTATCTTTATGATCAGTTTCAATATGCAGAATAAATAGTAGTAAATTCGGCTAAATACCATAAACATCTAAGGCCATTGAAACATGGTACTTTTTCTTTGCTTCACTAATCTTGTGTTTGGGATCTGAATTGTGAAAAGGCCATGTTTCTCTACATGTATTGGCAATTTTCCACTTTCAAGTTTCAACCCTATTAATCTTTGTTTAAAAGCAAGAACCTTTGTGTTGGATCCCAATTGCCAAAAGTTAAAAGTTGAAAAATGTTTGAGTGTTCGAGAAGGGACTACACTTTGACGAATTTCGTCTGAAACTGCAGACTGCAGAGTGGATCTTCTGTTTCACTTTTGTATTCCATCTCTTATTTCACTCACCCACGCACGTTAAGTCTATTAGTGAACGGTTCAAATTAAGAGAACCCGATCTCAACCGACTACTAATATATACACATCGTGTATGAATAAGTGATATAGAGAATAAAAAATTAATGAAACAGGAAATCCGAGCCAAGGATTCTTGGAAAATGTATGGCCATTATTCTTTTCTTGCTCAAAACTTTCTCTAGTTATGTGTGTGGTATATCACCTTTTTGCTTTTTTTAAACTAAAAATCTGATACATCACTTTTTTACGACCTTTTTCCCTTACTAATATATAATTTCCTCCTATATCAATGTTACTTGTTGACCTATACATGGGAACCCCAAAATTGTTACATAGCACTAATAGTCTAATACTACCTAAGAACATTCATGAAGTTTTGTCTTTGTGAAATAATAGGAGAAGTTGATAATCAAGAAAAAATGAAGTTTATGAAACTCGGGACCCGTACCGACACCTTCTACACAGAGGAAGCTACTAGGTAACTATGCAATTCCTATGTTCATATACTAAAGTTTTATCTTATTTTCATGATAATTAATGTTAATGTAATAAGTTTATATGCTTAGATAATATTATAAATCTTTTCAGGACCCTTATATCAGATATACCAAGTGACCTCACTATTCGAGTAAACGACATCACTTACCATCTTCATAAGGTGAAACTTCTCAGACAAATATGTCACAAAGAAAACACACCATAATAATAATAATACTGTTATTTGATAATATATTTATTGTTACAGTTTTCCCTTCTTGCAAAATGTGGCCTATTGCGGCGGCTTTCGTCCGAGAACGATGCCGCCATCGACCTCCACGATGTCCCAGGAGGGGAAGAGGCTTTCGAGGTGTGTGCTAAGTTCTGCTACGGGATCACCATCAGCCTCGGTGCTCACAATCTTGTGTCCACACTCTGTGCTGCTAAGTTCCTTAAGATGACAGAAGCTGTTGAAAGTGGTAACTTGGTCATGAAACTGGAGGCCTTCTTCTCGTCTTGCATTCTTGAAGGCTGGAAAGATTCCGTCGTGACGCTGCAGAACGCCGCTCGGGTTTACGAGTGGTCGGAAAATCTTGGGATTGTCAGGAGATGCCTTGAGTCCATCGTGGACAAGATATTAACACCTCCTGCAAAGGTTAGATTTAGATATAAATCTTTTTGAGACGGGCGAATTATGCTTACTATCCATTAGGGGTTACTCGAGTCAATCAAGTAAACGAAGTTTTTGCGAGTAAGAGGGGGTTCTTTGTAATTATCCAAAATATTAGGGTAGTGAATGTAACCCTGTCCTAAAAACTACATATGCTGTTTGGTTAGTTATGTTTCCTAAATTTTCCATCAATTACACGTTGTCGTTATGCTTGACGCCAATGTCCCTTTTCAGGTTACGTGGTCTTATACCTACACCCGGCCCGGATACGATAAGAAGCACCACCAAACAGTCCCCAAGGATTGGTGGACAGAGGACATATCTTTTCTTGATATAGACATGTTCAGATGCATAGTTACAACAATCAAATCAGCAAATACTCTCCAGCCGCAGCTCATCGGTGAGGCATTGCACGTTTACGCCTCCCGTTGGCTGCTGACGGGTGGTGGCACCCGTGGGAGCTCTAGCACCAAACAGGACCCCACCAACAGCAAAAGGCGGATTCTCGAGACTATAGTGAGCTTGATTCCAGCAGATAAATCCTCGGTGTCGGTCAAATTCCTGCTAAAACTCCTCAGCATTTCCAACTGCCTTGGAGCCTCTCCCGCAACGAAAGCCGAGCTCGTGAGGCTTACGGGCTCGCAGCTCGAGGAGGCCACGCCCAACGACTTGTTGATTGCGAATAATGGAACATCATTCGACATCGATTTGGTTAAGGTTGTTTTACACAGTTTCTTGAGGCAGTGGAGAAGAACAGCCTCTGCTGGTGAAAGCCAATCTTTGAGAGCGATCCATAAGGTTGGAAAGCTCATTGATTCTTACTTGCAAGCTGTTGCAAAGGATGCCGATATGCCTATGAAGAAAGTGGCTTCTCTCATCGAAGCTCTCCCCGGAATTGCAAGGCCCGAACACGATGATCTTTATAAAGCTATTAGCATTTATCTCAAGGTACGTATCCTAATATGGCGCAGAACCACTAAATTAAAAAAAAAAAAAAAAAAAGGTCGATTTCAACACCAAAAATCAACATACATACGGTGATATTTCGAAATTTTCGTAAATCTTAATCTCGTTTTTTGTCTACTAAAATCCTGATTCGTCCCCGAATTCAACAGGAGCACCCTGAAGTGAGCAAAGAAGACAAGAAACATCTATGTGGACTTCTGGATTGCCAAAAACTATCTCCAGAAGTTCGTGCACATGCTGTCAGGAACGAGCTCTTACCACTTAGAACAGTGGTTCAACTTCTTTTCTTCGAACAGGAAACAGGCAAAACAACAGCAGCAACAACAATAACAACAACTAAAAAGCATACAGCCATGGACGAAACTGGAGGAAGCCAACACACATCTGTTATCAGAGATAATATGAGCAAATTACAGTTAAGCCCAGATGAAAAATCCACCAGAGAAAGGCATAACAACAATGGTTCAAGTTCAACCAGTGGAATTCATCACAAGCAGCAATTAAGAAGCTACTCGCTGAGGAGGAGAACTGAAAGTAGAGAGATTCATCCTCACAAGAACAGCAAAGGCAGAGAAAGATAGATTATGGCCACGAGATCTTATTTTATGTAAAAAAGATTCTTTTTTTGATAAAGAAATATGGGATTATTGTTATAGGAATTGATGTGTTTTCTGCACATTTGGGAAGATGTAAAGAATACCAATGTCATGAAATCCGGGTCGGAGTTGGAATCTTATATAAAGTAAAAAGATTGAATTTTTAATCATATTCATGTCGCCCCATTAGTTATTATCTTCTTAAATGTCATATAAAGTATGGTTATAATGTGAAGTATTTAATTTTCTTGATTTTTATTGCATCGTTGTCGATAGAATTAATATTAATGCATACAGAGGAGACAGGCAGGACTACATTAAAACGAGTCATTTTGTTACCAATTCTTCCGAGGATATACTCTTCACTGCAGATACTTACGACAATACGTACAACTCTCACACCATCTCTGATTTCTGATGCATCTCAATTAGGTTTCCGGTTTCTGAATTCCCTTTTACAATTTTCTTGATTTATTTTTCTGCATTTCTGATTCGTTTTCGCTTAAATTTCCATATTTTTAGGCCATTTTTAACCTTATTGCTCATCGGAGAAGATTATATATATCCGGGAGAAAAGTGAATCCTTGCGGCGGGTGCAATATGTTGTTGTTCTCTTTCTCTTCTTCTTCCATTCTTTGAAAGGTACAATCTTTTCTCTTTTTTTCTTTCTTTCTTGTATGTGTATCTTCCTATGATGTTTTGTGTTTTTGTATGTTTGTTTTGAGGGTGTGTGTTAATTGGTATTCTTGTTCAAATTCGGTGTAATGAAATCCCTGGAAATTTTGAGATTTTCTTGAGTGGATCTGCGGGTGTACATCAATGCATGTTGGAATCGGGTCTTGGTATATTTCAATTCGATTTTCTTATCTTTTCATGAGTCGAGTTAAGATTTCCAGAACTTAGATTTTTGCATGTGGATGTTCTAATGTCTATTCAGGTGTTCGCCTCTCTGTTTGTCACCTTTATTGTTTCCAGGTTGATGTAAAACGTATGTTTCTTGTTTTTTTGGTGGTTCCTGTGAAAGAGATGATTAAAACCTGTTTAAATGTATAGAAAATTTGAAATTTTAAGAGATGTATTTCCTTTGATGACATTTGATGAAGGAATTCCTATTGTTTATGCATTTCGTGATTTAGAAAGACTCTTCTTTATCAATGGTGATCGGTCATGGTATCCATTGTGTTACTGCTGATTGTCGAGCCTGATCGACTCGACTCCTTTCCCTGACCCCACGGCCTCTCTCTTCATTTCTTTCTTGTGTACCGTTCCTTTTCCCGTTCCGATAATCCCCATTTTTACTATGGAAATCTGTAAGCTCCCACTATTTATGTAATTTAATATCTTTGTAAGAGGCAGGGCATTAATGAAACACATTAGTGAAGTTTTGAAGCCTCTTATTCAGTGTCATTCCAGCGATGAATTCGACAACTGCATGCATTTGGATCTTTGAGTGCTCAAGAAAATGGTTTTTCTTTTGTCACATTAGAATACTTATTCTGCGAATTTTAATACTCAAAATTCACTTTGTTCCTTTAAAGGTATGGAGTGTTTTATTTCTCGGAAAAGATCATGGTGCAGTGCGTGGATGGACTGAAGCATCTGCTTTCTGCTGCTGTAAATTGCTGTGAATCTGATAGTAACAAGCAACACCGGGGCCTGGAAAAACCCGAACGTCTTGCAAGAGAAACAGTGTGTATGTCCTCTTGTTGTTTAAATTTTCTATATTTTCTGGGCAGTGTGTGTAAACTCTAAAAACACCACTTCTTCACTATTTGCTCTTTCTAAGCATTTTGGGATTGTTTTTAAAACCAGATTATGTTTATTTTATGCAGAAATAAGTTACAAGTTAGAAGCATCTGAAAACCAAAAGTTTAGCCCTTTTAGCTGTTTAGGTTTAATAGAAGTGCTTCTCTGAGCTTTTTCTCTTTCCAAATGCTCAACTGATAGTTATTTTACGTTTTGACAATTTTTCAAACACTCGCAACTTTTACCTACTACAACTTGTTACAATTTTAGCTTCTACTTCTACTTCTCCAGAAACAGAAATCCTGGAAACACCCCCTTGGTAGATAGAAGTCGGATGCTGTTGTATTCTTTTAAAAAGCACACTTAAAGAAAGTAATAAATTGTTGATATTTTGTTTTAATTTACTGAAAATGGGATTCTCGTTCGTCTAAGTTCTCTCAGTCAATCTAGGATTGCCTACTATTTAGCTCATCTGATAGTTTCTCGATACTCTAATGCAGTTAGTGTTAGCGAAATAGAAGCATTGTATGAATTATTTAAAAAGATCAGCGTATCGGTGATCGATGATGGGCTAATTAACAAGGTAACAACTGCTATCAAGTTTTCTTTTTTTACTTTTATTACTGTTATTGTGAACTTTTGCATGATTGTAATTATATTATTTCATATCATGCTTGTTCTCACTCCATGCGCCTTCTTGTATACATATATAAATTCCCAGGAAGAGTTTCAGCTCGCACTATTTAAGACGAACAAAAAGGAGAGCCTTTTCGCTGACAGGGTTAGTTTTATTTGCCAGTTTTACAATTTTCTCAAGAAACCCGTTGTCTATGCAAGTTTCTGTTAAGTAATTCGCTTAAGCTGCATACGCTTTTGAGTTGCTTAGGTGAGCACCTCTCTCGTGTTTGTGGTCCGTACATATTAGCCTGCGGTTTCCTATTACAAACATCATTCTTATTATGGTTGTGATAGACTTAACCATATCCGCTGTTCATATTCTGAAGGTATTTGACCTGTTCGATACGAAGCATAACGGAATATTAGACTTTGACGAGTTTGCTCGCGCTCTTTCAGTTTTTCACCCAAATGCCCGAGTTGAGGATAAGATTGATTGTGAGTACCATCTTTTCATTGTTGATTTTGATGCCGGTCTCATTTACCCTCGGGCATTCTCTTTTTTGACACATTCTCTTATTTGATGTTTAAAAAGAAAATGTTATAGCTAAAGTGATTAAAGGACTTTTTACTGTCACAGTTTCATTCCAGTTATATGATCTCAAGCAGCAAGGATTTATCGAAAGACAAGAGGTAAATTTCTATTTTTCGCACTTCAGATTTTTTAGTTAGAATTCGAGTGTGATAATGGATACATATATTTGATCTCCAGAAAATCCTGATTTTAACTGTCGTAACATTTCTGAACTACGAGTTTTCACACCTCAAGCTGACACGTAGAAACAATATAATTAGTAATGTGTTGCCGCTTGATTGGCCTCGGAAGCTTTTCCATGTGGTTTCAAGATGGACACCACCTCATTACACAAAATTATCTCTGCCCTTTTCATAAGCATTCTAAACCTGTCGGAATGTTGACGTTTCGTTTCGTTTTTGCAGGTAAAGCAAATGGTGGTGGCAACATTGGCTGAATCTGGGATGAACCTTTCAGATGATGTTATAGAGAGTATAATTGACAAGGTGAGGCCCCACCTCTTTGAAATATCACAATTTTCTGGTGTCAATCTTTTTGTCTATAGTTTTGGCAGTTATATCCATATTGTATATGTGGTTCGTAATCCCACCACATGTTTACAGACATTTGAGGAAGCAGATACCAAACACGACGGGAAAATTGACAACGAAGAATGGAGAAACCTCGTCATGCGACATCCGTCTCTTTTGAAGAATATGACCCTCCAATACCTTAAGTAAGTTTTCCTTAATCATGTCTTCACCTGTATCTTGATTAGGCTGATTTTCGGTGTATGGGTATTCATTGAGCCTGGGCTTATACGACGTGGTGTTTAACAAAGCTTATCTTTTGGAGAAATTAACGTAAAAGCAAACAAAACTTCCAAAAAAAAGGGATCATTACACCGAGATATCCATGGTTGGCTAAATTACACAAATTTCCCTTGAGGTTTCAGAAATTACAAAAACTTCCCCATTTTAAGAATTTGCATTATGTGTTGATCAATAAATTCTAATGATACCATCTTTTAGTTTTATGACGATAGTATCATATATTAGGCTAAACCTCGAGGTATCGCGAAGTCTTTGAACCTGCATTATGAGATCTAATTTTGAGATTCCATACTCTTTGAAAATAATGTTTGAGACTCTGAAAATCCACCCCATTTTCCCAAACAGAGACATTACGACCACATTCCCCAGCTTCGTATTTCATTCTCAAGTTGATGATACGTAAGTAGGGGGTTCGACTCGACTCGGCTGGGCTCAACTCGATTCCCATCCAACCCCGCGGAAGCAGAATTCAGGAAAAGGTTTTGGTTCTCTGTGTAAAGCTCCACAAAGATTCTTGAGCAGCCCAAACCATACCAACCAGAAGCAGAGATGAATAAGTTTGATTCTTTTCTCTCAGTCTCCATTTTTCTCAGATTTATTACTCCTTTCTTAATGACAAAATCATTGGATTTTGCTGTGATGACAATTTTTTAACATATGATTTGTATTTCCTTTTTTAGTTTCTAAGTTTTTGTTTAGAATGGAAAGTATGTCAGTTAGCAATAATGAATAGTTTACTGGAATAAATCAAAATCAAACATGTTTCGAGAACTGGGACTTATGGTTGAAGATTTCAAATACAATTTTGCCTTCATGTATTGCATGATTGTAAAAGATATGTCAATCTCTATGATGCACGGTGACATATCTTACTCAATTTTCCACATGAGTGTCGAACACAGCGTCTGACAAGAGTATCCGACACAACAAGACACAATTTGTTTTTAAGTGTTCATGCATCATATGTTAATGTAGACTATTTCAAGACTATGATGAATGCTATAAATAGATATGACAATCTGCTTGACTCCCTTGATGCCAAGTAAGAAATCATCAAAAATACATCTTAGACAATCTTCTTAGTTGGCATCCAGGGAGCCAGGCGGATCTTCTCTAAATAAACAGATTACAATATCCTTCCATTATAAGCAATAAGCTACAGAAAAAGAAGCCAAAATGGCCTTTTTTGACGAGCTTTTATTATATGACGCACAAACACTTCTAACTTATAAGTCTCTATAATATCTTTAAAGCTTATGAAACGTTGCAAAGTGCTCGATAATATTTTAAAGAAAAATTTGTAATTCAAAATTAATCAAAGAACACTCTCATACCTGTCTTAAACTGAACCACCTTCGATGACGATGATGCCAATACAAAGTTACGAACCATATTTCATGAAATAAACACACAAAACTTGGGTAATTTATAGCCATTTTCAGCCTCTGATTTTTATGTAACTATGATGAAATAACCAAAGATTTGGAGGATATATAGGACAAGGCTAATATAGGCATAAGAATTGGAGGAAGACGGCACGAAATTATAGCCAACAAATAGTTTCCAATATATGGAGCCAAAGCTGCCTAAGTTTTAATTTTGTGGTTGGAATTTTTGGACCTCTTTTTCTGGCTTATTTAAATTTGTAGTACCTTGTAATTTTACCTAAGTTTTTGTTCCCAAATGATAGCTTATTGTCTAATTTTTCAGCTCTGTTTGTTGAATATTTTGAAGTTCTCTTATTCGGGACTAAATCGAGAAGTCCAATTAATTATATTGTGATGCATGTTCGTGCATCGGAAAAAGGTATAAGAAATAGAGTTAGTGCATATATAAGATAAATAGTTCAAGTATAACCAATAGATAACTTTTTATACTAAGTATCATGTTATATTTGGAGTTTGGAGATTGTACTCACATCTAAAAGGCTCGCAGGCTCGGAATATGACACTTACTCAGCTACTCTATAAATTCAAATTTGGGATTTAAAGATTGTCTTCACATCCAACACTATGAAGTCAAATTTGAGATTCAGCTTCATGTTATATTAGAGAAGTATGGAGACTGCACTCGTATCTAACAGATTTGCAAGTTCGGAACTTGACATTTACTCAACTACTTTATAAATTCAAATTTGATTAAAAAATTCAAATTTGAGATTCAAATACTGCACTCGCATCCAACAAATTTGCAGCTCAAAAACGTGACAACTGACACATATCCTGTAGGTTCAAACTTGGATTAATGTTTTCCACACTACCAAATTAAATGGTATATTGTAAGTATTCTAGTTGGGGTTGGTAAAGAAGGTTGAAAATGTATATTAAAATAAATTCAAAGTATAGAAATTCTAATCATGGGTAATGTTTTCAAGAATGGTGTATAATTTGATAGTTTTAGGCTCTTGTCGAGATTGAAATTCCACCAAACTTATGACCAAATTAACATCTCGTTTCACGTGGATTTGAGCTTGAATTTCATATATTCTAATAAAAGTATAAAACTAAGTAAAATTAAAATTTTCATACGAAATTATTTTAGCTCGAGTTCCACTCTCGAGCTCTCAAAACATTTGGCGACCCAGCCCCAATCATCTCCGTGTTGTGCGATCAATTTCAATAGAGTTTTTGACAAAAGTATAGTTTTATATTTTTTTTTCTTAAAATCGAGATGATATCGTGACCTGTTCGATTTTTAATGAAACCGGCTTCGGAGAAAAAATCTCTAAAACGGAAAATTACAAAAGAACATGAAGAGTAAATCAAGGGTGAATTAAGACTTAACCTAGAAAAACTCTTCCGAATGGTTTTTGAACGTGGAAGAAGAAGAACCATGTATTCATGTTTCTTTGAAGCATATAGGCATGGAAGAGTAGAAGACTTGTGTGGTTGGATTTAGGACATAGACGCAGTTCAATTTCGAATATCTAAGATACTTACAAAAAATTGAGAAAAGAAAATGAATAATTAATAAAGTTTGATCTACTGAATTAACCTTTAATACACGGCCGAGTGACGGAAGAAAATAAAAAAGAGTATTCATGAAAGAAAATTGTTGGATTGTGGGGTATTCCATGAAGCTTGGGAGCGTGTCGATCAACGTAGCGGAATTGTTGGGGCTTCGCAAGGGCTTGGAAATTGCATGGGAAAGACGCTTTCCCAAGATTGAGGTGGAAGTGGATTCCAATATCGTGATGAATTAGGTGACTTGTGAAGATGTAGAAGAGCATCCGTGGAGAAATATCGTCATGGATTGTCGAAGGCTGCTTCATATGCCGTGGGAAGCTAAAATCCATCACATCTATAGAGAGAAAAATAGTCGTTTGCTAAGATAGGTCATACCATTAGTGTTGATTTTGTAACGTGGAATTCTCCACCGGCTACGACTATTTGAGATGTTTGTTTCTGTTTCGCCCTGTTTTGGGCTTCTTTCTGACAAAAAAAAAATGAAAGAAAATTTAAGACGAGAAATTAAAATTTATTAATTCAAATATAACGTAAATTCTTTGTTCGAATATTTTTTTAATATGCTTGAATATGAAAATATGTCAAAACGGTCCCCGGGCCCCGGCTTAGAGAGAATCAACATGAAATTCATGTATGTTGATTGTCCCAAGAAAAATCAATTCAATTAATTAAAAAATTAAGTATATTATATTTATTATTTTATCAGTTAATCTTTTTAAATTTTTTATTAATCACACAAACAAATATAAATAGTTCATTCCTCTATTACACCAATTTAATTTAATTAAGTTGAAATTAAATGTTTTTGGTGTTGATGAGAAATGCATGGACGCCAATGAGACATGTTGCACAAAATTTGCCACTTCGATAGAAATATTCGGTTCTATTTGCTTTTTTTTCATTTATTTTAAAAATTCATATTAATTTTTTTTGTAACCACTTTTTTTTTTCAAACCACTTCAGATTAAATAAATAATGAATTTTCATTTTTATTTTCAAAAAATTGATGTGATACCATAATTTTCACATAAAACTCATGCAAATAAAATATGAAAAATACTTTTTAGCTACATTAGACTAAACAAAAGTATATACAGCCCGCTCATAATATTCCAGCCCAGGGTTAGCCTAAAACACCGCAAAGGTCTAAACGATCCTACCTTATGGTGTCGGAAATGGAAAAGAGGAAATCAACACCAATTCATTCTCTATTTGTGTGTGAAAGGGAAGACCATCACAGACATTGAGC
>JBBMKE010000007.1:2615051-2636062 GCA_037834125.1 Lippia alba
ATTTGATATATTAGTCTAAAAGAATTCTTGTCGCAATATATATATATATATATATATATATATACAAATGAATTTACAAATGAATTTTAATTCTACTCTATGAAGAGTCCTATTTTAAGTTAAATAAGTTTTTTTTAATAAATTATTTTTTATTTAATTATATTGTTTTATCAATTTCATAACCTACTTAATATTATAATAATTCTCTTCTACCTAGAGTCTTATTTCAAGTTAATAAGTACTCTTTTAATATATTTAAATTAATAATTTATACTATATTTACATAATTACCCCTAACTAATAATTATTGACATAATTATTATGAGGGTATTTCAGGCGATCAACATTTTGTAAGAAATTTTGGTGCTTTTATAATATAGATAGATAGATAGATTATTGAGGGCAAAATAGGTAGTTCAAAAAATTGGTCTGTCACCTTGAGAAAACGGCCGTTTGTGAGAGGAAAACCCTCTTCCTTTTTTATATAGTATAGATATAGATAATAGTTGGTGACGATACCGCTATTCAAGTTTGGCGAGACCGCTGGATCCCCGTGGCGCCCACCTTTAAATCCCGATTTCGTGTGGATGCTAATCTTAGACCTGAATGGGTGTCGGACCTTCTTATCCCTGGGGTGATGGCTTGGAATACGAAACTCATTGAGAATTCTTTATATGAGGAGGATGCGCGTCGGTTTTGAGTATTCCCATAGGCACTTGGCCTGGACCGGATAATCTCTGGTGGCACTTTTCGAAAAATGGTCAATTCTCTGTGCGGAGTGCCTATCATCTAGCTATGGAGATGAGTGATAGAAATCGTGAATCTTCGAATCACTTGACAAACCACAAGGTGTGGAGATTGTTGTGGAAGTTGGATGTGCAACCTAAAATTAAGATGTTTGTTTGGCGTTGTTGTCACAATATATTACCAACTGGAAGTGCTCTTTTATTCCGTCATTGCTCCGAGGATGCTAGTTGCGCTGTCTGCGGCGCTGATATGGAGGACCTTGCACATGCTCTTTTCACTTGCACTGTGGCGCGACAGGTGTGGGCCTTAGCCAATTTTCCATGGGCTGACATTATAAAAATGGTGGACAACTTTATGGATGGTCTTCTGGAGAACTTACAGAAAGTTGGTAAGGAGGGTGGAAGAAAATTAGTCACCATCATGTGGTCACTTTGGGGTAGCCGTAATAGCAGGAAAGCAGAGGGGTTAACCCGTTATCCTGATGAGATCTTGGCGTGGGCTGCGAATTACGATGTGCGCCCCTCTAATGTCTCGAGTAGTAGCATTCAGCAGCCCCGAAGTGTCGATGAACGATGGACTAAACCGGTGGAAGGGTGGGTTAAAATAAACTTCAACAGGGCGGTCTTCAAAGACACGAATGAGATCGGAATTGGAGTGGTAGCTCGAGATGAGAATGGAACTGTGATAGCTTGGGAAACGGATAGACAACCACGCTTGTCTAATCCCGTCGTGGCTGAATCTTTGGCAGCTCTCGCTGCAGCCGTACTTGGCCGTGACTTTAGATGGCGGAAAGTGATATTAGAAGGCGATTGCCTCAACGTTATTAATGGCCTCAGAAGTGAAGATCCTGATGATTTTGAAGTCGGGAACATTATCACTAATTGTTCCCGTATTTGCTCTTCTTTGGATTCTTTTCAGTTCACGTTTGTTCATAGTGGTGCCAATTCTATGGCCCATAAATTAGCTAGAAATGCATTTTTGATTTGCGTTGGTTCGGGGGACTTTCCTTCTTTTGTTTCGGATTGTGTTGTGTTGGACTTGAATAATTAGGCCTGCTGGCCTCTTTGGCATCAAAAAATAATAATAATAATAATAATAATAATAATAATAATAATAATAATAATAATAATAATAATAATAATAATAATAATAATAGTATAGATAATATATATAGTATAGATACAATCTTGAATATTTAAAAATTCCGGCAACATATTAAATTTAGGAAACGGTTTGGCCAAGAAAATAATAACTCAAATGGGTTAACTTGTACGACTTATTAATTAATTTCGGATTATTCAATTCAAATTTATTAGAAACAAAAATAAAAAAATATATAGGTTATCCATGTAAATTTTAGCGCGGGGAGAATGAACCTCATCTACATACATAATCATACTACATTTTTTTTTTTAGATGTCATAATAATTGATGTAGTAACCTTTTTTTATTCAAAAAACAAAGTTTAAGAAATTTCAGCTATGACAACGTCTCACACGGCCCTGCCTTTGTGAAGTGGTTCAATCCAAATGCAAATCTCAGGCAGCTTGTGGCTTTTCTTAGTGAAGATTTAATAACTTTTGAAGTATAGCAATATACACAAAATTCAAAGTATATTTTAAAACGCATTTCCATAAATAGCTAAAAATTCAAACAAAATCATTTCTAAATTGTCATATTAATACATTTGCTATAATGCAATTACAAGGTCGTACTTACGAGAAGTTATCACATCTATGGACCATCACTACGTTTTATATATTTAACACAATGGAACAAAAAGTTCATTTATTAGTCGCATAAGTCACCCATCAATCTATAATAAACATTATTAATAAATTATACATCAATTTTGATGCATCATAAAAATGATACATATCCACACCAAGAAGTAGGAAGGACGAACTGGCGTTCCAGATAGCAGGAGGGTGCAGGATTACTTTCCAATTTTTGGGCTTGGGGGAAGATGGGCCGAGCCCATGCCCGTACCAGCTCATATGGGGGTTAATCTGTTAAGATAGGTCAGTCAGACTAGGAGAAGTGGCAAGAAAGAGGAATATTAAGTTGTTGACGATGATAAGCCTTATCTCAATAAGTGATCATGTTTATCTTTGTAAATATTAATCTTTTTTCGTATTTATATGACGATAAATTCAGCTACCTAGCAAGAAGATAGGGAAAAAATAAGGATAAATAGGAGAGAGCGCCGTAATGGAAAGCAGAACTTTGACAGTTGTATTTCTGGAGAAATTACTTTTCTGGAACTCCTTTTGTAATCTTTCATTCATTAGCAATAATATATCTTTCTTTTAACCATTAGTTCTCAAGTTTCACACATTACTTCAATTTAATTCTACAAATTTAATTTTGCCGTGATTTTCATGCGCATCAAATTTCAATTTCATTTTATAGTTAGTACCCTTTTAAGAAAAAATGGGTCTCTTTCGAAGCAAAACATTATATAAAAAAATTGAAAACACGAAATATATGCTTAAGTGATCCATATATTTTTTTTGCGTAATTCTATATCTACAACTACATGAAAAGAAAATTAATAAGAGAAACTGAACTATCATCGATTATGTATATAATTCAAGTATCAAAATAAATTTAAAATTCCAATATGCTTCTATACAGTGTCTTAATGTAAATAGATAATAAAAATGAATGTTAAGCTCAACACTTCATCAATTAAAATTCAAAATAAAATTATAAAGTTGAATCTTTTCGCGTTAGTGAGGTCCTTATTATTAATTTAAAGGTCAAATTACATTTAGGTATCCTGAAGTTTGCCCTAGTTACAAATCAGTCCCTCTTCTTTCGATAATTACATATTAATTCCTAAAAATATTATTTCAATTACATATTAACCCTTACAGAAGGACTTATTTGTAATTGAAATAGTGTTTTTAGGGATTAATATGTAATTATCAAAAGAAGAGGGACTGATTTGTAATTAGGACAAACTTCAGGGTACGTGAATGTATTTTTTCTAAATTAATAAACAAATTCAACATTGATGTAATGTTCCAATAAATATACTTGCACTGTAAAATCCATCCGAATCTTGAGTCTCACCCCTGTCCCAATCTTTGTCCCCAAAACAAATCATTCACCCTTACTCCCGCAGACAGTTGAATCACATACATACATACCCTATCCCATGTTCACGAAATATTAGATTAGCCCTGCACAGACCCAAAAATTTGGGATAAAAATTTCGTTAGCTGAATTATACATTTTTTTACATTTTCATACCCAAATTAAATTTTATTGTATGTATTTTGTTACATAACGTCGTCCATACTTTACGTTTTTTACAAAAAGACCACTGATTTTGAGTAGCTTAATTTGGCGGCTTTAAATTAAATTCGTGATGCGCATGCACATGATTGTAATAAGAGCAAATTGATCGACCTTACTATGTCATATTTCATGTACTGTACATCACATTTTTATTATTTAGGCCACCAAAACAATTGGAAATCTACCGAAACTATAAAAAAAAAAATTCAAAACAAAATGAATCGGAGATGGTCGTTTGTAAAAAAACGTAAAGTATTGATGACAATATACAACGAAACTTAATTTGAGTATAAAAGTATAAAAACGTCTATAATTTGCATAAAAATACATGTAAGATTTGATAAAAATATTTGCAAGTTAGTCCCTCAAATGTTTGAAAATAGTACCTGTGATGCAACAACTTTTGGCAATAACATTATTTGCATTCATAAATCATCATATTATTATTTATGATTGATTAAAATTTAACTGGACATGCAACAAGCATCAATTTGTTTAGCTTCTTTACCCATTGTAACAACACAACTGATCAACAAAATATTTGAAAATTACTTGGGAGAAATTCTGACCGGAAGAAAGAATATGATTTCCTATTTGGGGAGTTGGTAGACTTATATACCATAAGCTTGTGAGTGAGATACATCCATGCTAATGTTAAAATATTACTTGTAACTAATTAAGTGGCCTAGGATTGAAGAAAGGTATCTTGTAATCACCTAAACAAATGGCAAGATTTCATAACCAATTTTCAAAAGATTTTAGGAATAAATTTTCCCTATCAATTCGCAACTTCGCATATCCTTAGATATTGGTTTTGAAAATTGAATGGAAATTTCTTTAACAGAAACCTGAGAAATCCCTTTAAAGATTATATTAGGCTTCACATATTTCTAAAATTATCATATTTATTTGTGGTATATTTGTCACTTAGTTAAAAAAATTAAAAATAATAGTATCGTATTTATATGGTCTGTTTGTGATAAATGGAATTAATTTGACAGTTTGTTTGGATCAATCCAACTTTTATGAAATAAAGACTATCGTTAGACACGATGTCAATTCTAATGTTAAATTTTAATTTATAGTACTTTTATTAAAATTCAAAATGAAAAAAAAAATCGTGCGTTGATCCGGCTACTTCTTTTATATGGTGAACTAGTATATACCCCCGTGCTATGCACGGTATTTATTTAAAATTTATATGTAGTGTATGAATTATGCTAATATATATTACTCGTAAATATTGTAAACCAAAATTGAATAATTTATATTTTATATAAAAATTTAATATAGGATAAATATATTCATTTACTTAACAATAACATAAAAAATCATCACATGAAAATATTTTTTAAAAATGATGAGAGATATAAATAATATTAATTTTGACCACAACGATAATGCATAAATTCTTTTTTTGAAAAATTTTAAATCCTCAAAAAAATAAAATAATGCGAATATATATAGTGTCAAAAATATAATAAATTAAAGGATCGGATTACAGATAGCAAAAAAAAAAAAAAAAGTTCAAACCTTATGTCTATTGCTAAACCTTATAGTTTTAAAAGAAAGGTGTAAGTTGCAACCTAATTTTACCAAAAACAATGAAATGTGACAATTTTGAAACGCATGAACATGTGGGGAAGGATCAGGAATAAAATTTTATAATAGAACTTTAGATCTTCATTTCTAACTAAATCTTATGTTTTGATCGTAATATATTTTGAAAATTCGACTGAACAAATGTTAGACTACACATTATTTCTCATATCATTTTGAAACGCATGTTTTGATCGTAAATGTTTTATCTATTTTATTTTATGATTATATTTTAATATATATCTTTTTATATTAATTTTTTCATCTATACTATCTTAAAGCATATCAATATTTGGTTCATCAAGGGTTTCTTTTATATATTTCATCACATACTATAGATTTTAATAATTTCAAAAACACATGGATCAGTAAATTTTAAGATAACAAATATTATTTTACTATTTTATGAGTTATTTTAAAATAAAAATAATAGCAACATAGTTTTTGGTGATATGTTAGTACAAAAAATATATATAAATAATACATAAATTACCTTCTCGCAGATCGTTACCTGAACAAAGATTTCAAAAGGTATTTCTCTATAAAAAAGAGAGAGAGAGAGAAAAAACATAAATTTGTATACAAATAAATATCAAGAAAATTTTAAATATATTTAAATTATCCTTGAACAAAAATATGTATAATTATCTTCTCACAAATCGATAATTTATTAGACTTTAAAAAGTATTTATCTATAAAAAAAATTAGGAAAAAAAAGCATAATTTAGTATGCAAATAAATATCATGAAAAACTAAAATATAAGTATCGTGAAGGTAGAAGAAAAAAGTTACCTCTTCCTACTAATCAAAAGAGGTTACTTCATCTCGGAAAAAATAATTTGAAAAACATATACTTTAGCTATATTCAATGTTTATGCAATTTTGTGACTTTATATAATACATCAATCTTTTTAATTAAGTAAAGATTTATAAATCATAAATTAATTTTTCTTTTTTGTTGGAAAAATATTGAATTAATGGTTTGATAAAGAAATGAATCTCCTTAATTAGTGTCAAGATTTCATCACATACTTGGTAGGTTAATATTTACTTAAAAGAAGCATTAAAAAAAGATAAGCCTCTTAATTTATGCCAAAATATGCTGAGTTTATGCTAATTGATTGAAATAAATCATTTAGTTAAGATATTTATAATTGTGTGTTTCTTTAATTATCTCGAGTCAATTATTCAATTGACATAAATATAATAGTATTAACTGGTAGCTTAATTATGTTAAAGGTTGTGTGGTTAATTATTAATTGGACATTTTCTAAATTTATGAGATATAATAACTTAATTAATATAATTTTTTTTGGTTTGAAAACTAATGTAATTTGGTATATAAGATACAAATATTTTGGAAAGTCAATTGCTTAACCAATGAAATAATTTTTAAACAATAAAAAAATAAAAAAAAATAAAAATATATATAGTAGTAAGATTTTCATTTAAAATAAGTGTTAATAAAGAAAATTAATTTTCTTAATTAATATAAAAAATACATTAAATTTATTTTTAATAAGTAGAAAAAAATGAACACGGAAAATTTGCATTTAAAATAAGTGTTAATAAAAAAAATTAATTCCCTTAATTAATATCAAAATATATTAAATTTATTTAATCAATCGAAATCAATAATTTAGTTAAGATATACACTCACTCGATATAAATAAAATATTATTAGTTTGAATTTCATTAATTTAGAAAATGAATAAATTAACTAATTTGATTTTAATGAATAATTAAAACCTTCAAAATATTAAATATTGCGAAAAATTTAGTGACCAATGAAATACTTTTGAAAAAATAAAAAGATTTAGAAAAAAGAGAAAAAATTATACTACAAAATATTTTAATTGATACTTGAAATATATTTTCCTAAAGTTATGCATTCAAAAAAAAATAAATTACCATAAATTGATACTTTAAATGAGGAAAACTTCCAAAAATCAAGGGATTTATAAAATTGTTAAATAAATAAATTAATTAATTTATAACCATCAACCAATCACAATTTTTAATTTTAATTAAAATTTTCAAAAAAAACCACAAAATTTCATTCGGTCAAAATTGATTCAATTTGAGTCAAAATACCCTTCCTATATATTATAGTATAGATATAGATATAGATAGATAGCGTCAAATCGTTAAACTACAACACATGTTGGTTTTTAATTTGATCTTATAAGTATATGAAACTTAAAACATTTAATCTTGTAACTTCCTAATTCTTGAATCATTTAGTCTGATTTCTCACATTTAATCTTATTTTAACGCCCTTTTTAGGTTCTTTTCGACTTGTTTAGTCTTTTTATTTATAATACTAAAAATGGATTGAGTCATACTGATAGACCAAGTGTTTTGGTAGGTTAATTATTTCGAGTAATCGAGTGAAACAGAAAATAAATTACAAAATTGTAATAAAAAATTCAGTATGTGCTCAAAACGAGTTGGTCACATGAAAATTAAAGAGCATGTTACTCATATGTTATGTTGATTTTAGAACATCCCCAGAAAGCTGCATAACAATCATTAGAGGATCTTTGATCATAGACCACAGCCTCGATAATGAGGATTAGTTACTTAAACTACGTTTAATAATTTATTTATTTATTTATAAATGGTTCCTTAAACTTCAACTTGACTTGGTCAAATGTCACAGTATTTAATAGTCCATAAATTTATTTTATACGACTGTATGGTTTGTAGGCTGGCTAAGAACAGGGGTTTTGTGTAATAACTTGAAATCTTTTTTATTCTTTTGAGGGGC
Source organism: Lippia alba (assembly GCA_037834125.1). Classification (NCBI taxonomy): domain Eukaryota; kingdom Viridiplantae; phylum Streptophyta; class Magnoliopsida; order Lamiales; family Verbenaceae; genus Lippia; species Lippia alba. The sequence goes on from JBBMKE010000007.1 coordinate 2,623,474, forward strand.
CAAAATGTGAGTGGCTAAAAAGAGAGAAAAAGCCAAAGCAAAATTGCCTTGAATCCTGTCGAGCAATAAGCTTTAAAACAGTCGGTCCATTGGCCAACTTTTGGCCTAGAATTTGTCCTTTAACTTTTGAAATTCCTGCTTCTTTAGTGCTCTTTTTGACAAGTTTACTGAGGATTAATTGGTAGGATTTATGCTAAGTAATCCAATGGTTAATCATAATGAATTCACATTTATTTAATCAAACAGAAAATCACTGTAATTGATGAGATTTAGAGAGCCTTTGCAAATTTTAAGAAAGAATAATTATGTGATTCTAGCTTATTTTAAGCACCTTAAAAACGTTTGGAAAAATTTACTTCTGCCCATCTCGAATCAAAATAATGTATAAATGATATATACTTTCAGAGAATTGCCCATTTAAACGCCATCGTTTTTGGTGCTTTTGTATTGTTGAAGCTGAAGCTGAATCCGCCATTAAAGGTGGAAATGGACAGTAGGGGGATGACCACAACATATATATCATTATGAAATATTATTTTATGTGGAAAGGAGTAACACCAAAAGCAGAATTTCAAATTTAAATTTGGATGGTTCCTTTTCTTTTTTTTTCTTTTTAAACAGAAATTCATAACAATTATAATAAACTATGAAGCACAAATATTTTTAAAAATATTATTTTGTCGTGCCGGATACTGTTTTCAACACTCATCAATTGAGAAATTTGTTTTAAAAAATTGTATTATCGATTTTCTATCGTATTGTATCTATATCTGTTGATAAATAATAAGAAATCCACTAATTGAATTATAGATGCATCGAAACGTGAGATGATTGAGCTAGGATTTCTTTTTCATTTTTTCAATGTATGGATTATTTTACAGCTTTCAAATTAATTATGGTCTAACTTAACAGCACCAAGATTCTTGAGTCTCAACTAAGTGGAATTCCTAAGTTTGGAACTCTCAGTAATAAAATATTTTGTAACATAATTTGAATGTTATTCTATGGAGTTTAATATAATTATGTATAATATGCTTTTCAAATTTTAAACTTTCTTAGACTTGGGAAAGTTATTAAATTGAAAAACACTAATCCTTTTAATGAATTACTTTAGCATTAGTAAAAAACCAAAGAGTTTAATATGAATATGATTATGGAAAAATATGTTTAAGCCTTCAATATCTTTCATTGGTATTTTCTTGAAATTTTCAAATTATGTTAATTTTCTCTGGGTAATACATTTCAAAGAGCATAATATTTAAAATGAAGAGTCATTAAATTTGGGTAGACAACAGATCCAAAATTTCATGGACTTGCCTCTTTCTTTTGCGAGTCTTCTGTTTGTCCACTAGCAATATTTGTTTGAACAGGTTCTCCTAATTAAGGGAAATAATAAATATATGTAAGTATGTTTTAATAAAAATACTAATTCATTATATATTATATTAAATATTCATATCTAATACCTCAAATAATTAAAAAAAAAATTATGTCGCAGCATTTGTATGCATTGTTGCTAAGATAAAAACAATATAATTCATAATATAACCCATATTAATAATATAATTCCTATATTTTTCATGTTCTTTAGCACAATGTTTATACTTATATTATTAATTTATTTTATATTAACATTAATTATAGTAATCTAATTTAATTTAATAGAGAACTTAGCACGGTAATTTATTAAACCATGAACAATTTTTTATGGTCAACCAATTATCATTATTATCGTATATTTGTATTAAAGGAATTACTTATTGAATGGAAATGCGTTTCAAATAATGACATTTTACTTCCAAATTTATTGAAATCTATTTTGTCAAGAAATTAATAATCCAGGTAATTTGGAGATTTGGTATGACAATTTTTGCCAAGATTCGTACCCATTCAATCGACGAACAAGTATATTACATTAATCATTTATTCAATTATTTCTTCAAATTTTACACCAATCAAACTATATATAGAATTTATTTTATGGAATTGGACAATTCGTTAAATGAAGCATGATAGAGTTTGATTTTGATAGAAACATAAGTTTACCCTTTATTTGTATGGGGGGAATTACAATATAATGAAGACATTTCATGCTTTGGACTTGAGCGCCTTTATAAGTACTTGGTGAGTATGAAGACATTTCATGTCTTAAACTAAAGCGGATTTATAAGTGTCCGTTGGCCACGGAAACATTCCAATTTCCATAGCTTAAATTGAGATGCCCTTATAAATGTTTGTTGAGCACAAAGATATTTCATGTCTTTGATCGAAACGTTATCCCCTCTGATAAATATATATAAACTATTCTCTCTCACTCGTTAATGAGTATGTCGAATTCCATGCGAGTTAGAAGCAGCACGTAATAATTAACAAGAGTGGAAGTGCGAAAAGTGTAACACAACATCAGGAAAAGGAAGGGGACAGGCGATTCTCGGCAGTATTTATGGCGTGACACAAGAAATTGTTCAGACAAAACTTGAGAGCACATCATATCGATCTCAATCCTGTAACCGCTTTGTTTTTTCTGTCTCCTCCTCCGAGAGTGTGTTATCGATAATTTGTGCGGCGGAGATGGGCGCCTGGAAACTTAAGAAATTGTTTCTGCAGACGTGTGGCTCCTTCTGCCAGACCCATCTTACTGCAACTCAGGTACACACATTCATCATTCATATCGCCATATGGAAGATTGATGCTAATTCTGTAACGTCTATTTTCTCAGAATCTGCTGTGTCAATTGGTGTCGAGCTAGCTAAATTTGATGAAATGCTCTTAAGTCTCACTTGATCTGCAAAAATCTCATGATTTCTCCTCCTAATTTCGTGAAATTGTTGCTTAATCAGGTACCGCATGATTCATCCAAACTCCATTCTCCTCCGGAAAATCGACGCCGGAGTAATCCTCGCAAGATTCAATCGGAAATTGCAGCACAGAGCAAGTCAAGCACCAGCCCTTCTTCTAACAAGGTATCTATCTTAGTTTCCCCAATTTTCTCTTAATCAGCAACAAAATATTCCAATTGTCAAATTCCTCCAAAATATTCACTCAGGTAGAATTAGGAACTATAAGATGCATTTGTCTGGTCTTAAGCCAACAATATCATCCAGTTTCTTCATTGATCATCACACTTTCTTACTCCATTGAATGTTGCAGAGCTTATGCGCCATATGTCTGGACCCTTTAAACTACAGCTCCGGCACCGCTTCAGGACAAGCCATATTCACAGCTCAATGCTCCCACTCCTTCCATTTCTCCTGCATTTCGTCCAACGTCCGTCACGGCAGCATAACTTGCCCCATTTGTCGCGCCCATTGGACGCAATTACCCCGCAACCTCAATTGCCATTCTACTTTCCATAACAAAACCGACCCCGTCCTCCAAATCCTCGATGACTCTATAGCCGATTCCCGAGTCCACAGGCGCTCGTTCTTGCAATCCGCACGATACAATGATGATGATCCCATCGACCCCGATCATGACCCCACTAGCCCTCATGATCGCCCCTGTCTCTTTCTGTCTCTCCTCCCTGTTCCTCTCTGTCATCCGGCCTCTGATCATGAAACTTCGTCTTACCTTCGTGTTAAGTTGTCCCATAGGCCCGCAACGGATTTGGTCCTGGTTGCCAGCCCGAATGGACCCCACTTGAGGCTTATGAAGCAGGCTATGGCGACGGTGGTCTCCTCACTCCGACCTGTTGATCGTTTGACCATCGTGACGTATACCTCAGCTGCAGCACGGGTTTTTCCTCTTAGGAGGATGACTTCATATGGGAAGAGAAATGCTTTACAAGTCATAGAACGGTTATTCTACATGGGTCGGGCCGACCCAATTGAAGGGTTGAAGAAAGGTGTCAAGATTCTCGAAGACCGCATCCACAAGAACCCGCAATCGTCCATCTTGCATTTGACCGACACCCCATCCGGATGCCACCATTGGTTCGACACCGAAGTCCAAGCTAAAGCTCAAGTCCAAATCCACCGTTTCCACGTGGGGTTTGGTTTGGGGGCTCCAAACGCGTTCGCCACCGGTGAATTTGACGAGTTCTTGGCGAGGACAATCGGGGGCTGCGTTGCGGATCTTCAGCTGAGGATCGGGGACGGTTTGGTCGTGAGGATAGGAGAGATGAGAGGCGGTGAGGAGAGGAACATTCCGTTGTGTGTTGGTGAGTGTGGAAGGTTGTGTGTTGAGTATAGTTATAGAGAAGGTGAATGTGTTAGAACAGGGGAGCTTCTTGTTGGTGTTGGGGAGAAAAGTTTTGGGAGTGAGTGTGGAGATGGTGTAAGGGGAAGTGTTAGCAGTGCTGAGAATTGGGATTTTCATGATCCTTTCATGGCTAGGAGATGGGCTAAGCATTTGCATGGCTATAGGCTGTAAGCATGCGGTCTTTTGGGTTTTATTGTAATTTTATAGTTATAGAGAATTGATTTTCGTTGTAGTTTATGTAAGTTGGTGATTATTTTGGTTCGTTAGGTAAGAAAGATATGGTTGTGGATTGACATTTTTAGTGATTTATTTAAACTTGATTTGGGAAAATTCTACTCCACCAAACCGACTAATTAAAAGGATAAATATATTAAGCAATTAAAAGAGTAAAGTGCATTATAACTTATTTTGTTGTTTATTGCTTAATGTTATTAATCAAATAAACTATAATCATTCGGCACAAATGTGAAGTTCCAACACCTGATCCTGGAAATCAGTATTACTTTTTTTTTTTAAGACAATCAGTATTACTATTTGACTTGTTGTCAACTTCTCTCGCTAATAAGAGAAAAAAGAAAAAAGAATTTGACGATGTGCAAGTCTATTTATTGGAAAATTTTAGTCTATATCTGGTTCGATCCAATTCAATCAATTTAAAAAGATAAATATATTACACTGATTAGTTAATTTGTCAATTTTCCTAAATTCTTCACCAGTCACACAACAAGTATAAAACACTTATTTCCTGGTTATATCCGTTTGATCAAGACAGACTAGGAATAAAATTACTCATATTTATGGACTTACACCGAGTAATGACATGACTTGATGGATGGACCAAAAACACAATGTCCAAATTAAAACAGAACCCATTTTGGAATTTCGAAAATTTTTTGGACTAACTTTGGAATTGAACATAAAAGGGGACGAAAATTGCAATTTTTCTAATATGTAGCAATGATGTTTATTTACAATATTTCCACATAGTTGCAGCTAGGGTTGTAAATGAATATTTAAAAATTTGATATCCGTTCGCATTCGAATTCGTGTAAAAATGATATTATTTGTATTCGTTCAAAGAGGATATTATCTGTATTCGATTATAGACATCGGAATTCTAAGAGGATAATGATATGGTAATGACATATCCGATTCGTTTATACATTCGTTAGATATATCAGTTATCGTAGTTAGTATCCGATAACATACATATCTATATATTTTGTATACCTTGGTGAAACATATAATAATTTATACATTATATAATTATTTGAAAATTATAAAAATATAATAACAATAAACATATATTATGTTATTTGTAATAATAAACTCCATTAATAACTGTAAACATATATTATAAATTATATATTATACTTATGAGTTAATATTTGTATAGATTTAGTAAATTTATAGTTAGTTATATTAATATTTAATTATGTTATGAAATTTCAATCTATTATTTTTTATTAAAAAATATATGTAAAATAGGTAAATAGATTCGAGTACGAATATCGGATAATTCATTAATCGGATATCCTCACGGATACGGACAATCCGATATTCGGATAATATCTGTCGAATTCGGCATTATCCGCGGATAACAAATGCGGATTTGGATAGCGATGTGCTAAACGGATTCGGAATCGGATACTGCACATCTGCTCCGTTTATTATCCGTTTAGACCCCTAGCTGCGGCAGCAACTTTACCAAAACAAAGTCGAAGGTTTTCACTCGTCTTTCCCGTCACAAATTTTAGGTTTAGATTGATTTGCCATGGCTGACTGGGCAGGGCTCCATTGCGAGATTCTCGTTACAATCCTTGAAAAGGTGAGATTCATTGAAGACTTGATGGCTTTTTGTCGTCTTTGCAAATCTTGGATGCAGGCTACTGCTGCTGCTGCTAACAACAACTACTTGCGGCCTCAAATTCCATGGCTTGTGTTGCCAGATGGAGAGAATCCGATTAAGAATCATCGACAAATTTACAGCCTCGCAAAAGACGATGTACTGACCAACAGTTTATACATCCCGTAGATGACTGATAAGCATTGCATTGGGTTGAATTACGGATGGGTACTCACAGTATCCCGAACAGGGGAGTTGAATTTGGTCCATCTGCTTTCTCGACGGTCCATCCGCTTTCTCGACATCAGATTCAACTTCCCAGTCAGAAATCACTCGATCACTACCAGGAGTTTAAATTCTGGCCATCTTATACTAGCATTTGCAGTGCAGCATTGTCTGCAAATCCGTCCAAGACATCGGGTTTTGTCGTCATGATTCTTTTGAGTGCAAAGTACGTGTTATTGGAGACTAGGAGACGGACGATGCATACGAATCACAAATCGACCTGAAACCTTTTACTGCGATCTGAGTTATTCCCCAGATCGGTTTTATGCCATGGGGTATCATGGCAAAGTTTGGGCTTGCAGTGTTTCAGATCCTCACAACCTCGCCCTTGTCATGGATTTATCGTGCAATCACACATATTGTGGAATCTAACGGCGACTTGCTGGTGGTTGTTCGGGAGCGTGGATGGTATGACCATGAAATTTTGGAAGAAGAAAGAGGAGTCGACTCAGATGGTGAAGACGAGGTTGGGCACATTTGGGCGGAGGCAGGATACTATACATGCAAATTTAAAGTGTATAAGTTGGATTTGATCAATCGAGATTGTAAGTATGTCAGAAGTTTGGGGGATTATGCTATCTTTGTTGGGCATAATACTTCAGTATCTATAGATGTCTCTGACTTTCGAGGAGGATTGATCAAGTCTAATCGAATATACTTTACGGATGATCATGTGGAGGGTTATGTCTACATCAAAACACGCTGTGGAAAGGACATGGGTTGTTACAGCATGAAAGATGGTCAGATTACACAGTTCAACGTTGAGGAGTCATTAAGTCTAATCAATCCACCATTTTGGTTCATACCCTCTTTATGATGTACCTGAGTTTTTCATTCTGAGTTTATGTTTTGGGTTTACAATATATCAGAGATTTGCTTGATTAGTAGCAGGATAATAAGTTCGAGACTGTCTTCTTGTTTCAGAGTCAAGGAAAAAAATAAAAGAATACCAGATAGCTACCTTGTTTCTGCATCCACTGTAGTTAATTCTTCTTAAATCAATAACAAACATTAACCGTGGTGATAATCATAGACCCGAAAGTCGCTATAAAGTAGAGAACCATTTGCGTAGTGAAGCATGTAATAACACACATCACAAAAGTAGCAGGGATTCGACGGTGCCCATTTGTCGTCCACCGTTACCTTTTCTGCCCGGTAAATTTTGCAGACAGAACACTTCCTGTAACGGAACTTTGGCTGCAGTGTCACGAGTGGATAAGCTGCTCTGTTCTGAACGTCCTCTGGATGAATCAACCTCATATCTCGTAATACAATTACATGTTTGCAATCACCCTACAAAGACGACAGTTACCTCTTCTATAAATAAGAGTATAAGACGCTATGCTTCCTTCATGTCAAAATAAATGATAAATGGCAAATTACAAAATATCGGGAAATTCTACATCCAATACATCTAAAGTTTGGTGTGATTACAAATTAGTCCCTCTTGCTTCAAAACTTACAACCCTCTTGAGTTACGATCTGGTGTTAAGAGTTTCTGCCATACAACAGTCAATTGCCACGACCTTCACAAATTGTCTATTTGTACCGGGGTTATGATTTTTAGAACAAGAGGGACTAATTTGCATTTACATCAAATCTCAGGGATAATAGATGTTAATTTTCCTCATATATAAATGCCTTATTTTACTCCTATAAATCCAACTATATTGTTCAAAGTCATCAAGACAGGGATACATGAAGACCCAAGAAAACGAAGGAAGAAAGAAAAATTACCTGATGGCAGTAAATATATCCAGCACCAAGTCGAAACCTTATGTCACAAAATCTAGTCCTCTGCATGTGAGCCGATTTCAACTGAGGCAATGGCTGTTTGTTTCCACTGCCCAAAAGTGCCTTTTGCTTCTGTTGTAATTCACCAGCAACAATGAATTCCCACTTTTCCAGTGCATCATTCTTAGAATTTCCGAGCCACTCAAGTATGGGTTTACTGTAATCTATGGCAGAGGACTCTCTCATATCATTGTAAAAGGTATCCTGCAAAGACATATCTACTCAAAGTTTTGCTCTTGTGCGAAAGGAAAGCTAGAATTATCAGTGAGTTCAGAGAACATTACTTCTATCAAGAAGTATCCAGAAGGATCATACTGCCCTGCCTTTTTAATTATCTCATCTGTCAAACAGTATATTTTGTCTCGTACTTCAGTCAAAAACTGCCGTCCTAGCACCAAGAATTCTTGAGTCTGCAAAGCTTTTCAAGAAATCATCAAGGGCCGAATAATTTCAATAAAATAGTGTAATAGGAAGACAATAGAACAGATAAATTGTCAAACAGAACAAGTATCATATACAATAATTAACTGCAGAACTACAGTACAAAATTCAAAAACTACTTTATAGCTTAATTGTTTATTTTGAGGTGGCACAAGTGATTGGTAAATACCTTCAACCCCGTTTTTCTGTTATGGTAAACCTCAAAACAGAGGACTGTTTCAGGAAATTGCACTGGTATATTATCACAGGTATTTGAGGCTCTCACCTGCCATGTATTTCAAAATCCCATTAAATACTAAAAAAGTAATCTTGCATGTTATAAATTGTGCATAATGTAGAACAGCAGGTCAACACAAGACATTCATTCTAGTTTAAAAGGAATACGAGGAGAAACAGTACACAACTTGCCATTTACACTACGGTTTATTTCTCAGGTTTTGGGGAGGAAGAAAATAAAGTGATGAGCAAAAGTATAGCTGGCGGTTGATTGCTAAGGTAAATATGAGGGAAAAGTAAAAGAAATTGAGGGAAACATATGCTATGAAGAAGAATACCATCTTTCTGTCTGCACATGGTGAGGGAAAGGGAGAAAACCCAAGGAATAGCTTATAATGACATTTTCAAACTTATTTGTCTAATCCATCACCCAAATCTGCTCTTCTAAGCACTGTTGTTCTAATCCATCACTAAATCCACTCCTATTTTCAATTTTCACCGTGCCTTCTCAGCATATGAGTATCAATTCATCACCATTTTTCTTTACAACCAAACAAGTTGAGAATTTTGATTTTCTTTTACTTCTAGTTTCTTTTCCTAGTATTTTAATATTTTCTTTCGTCGGCAAAATCCTAGAACCGCACATAATGTTAGCATCTTACTGAATAATTGTTGTATGAATTTCGCAATGTAAAATCCTAGAACCAAACCTTTGATCATAGTGTTAGCACAAGTTTGAATAATATACGGCATCTGGGAAATTTGAATCTGAAGTCGTCTCTACATATATCGTATCACACATTAGCAGAACAGAAAGATGGAAGAGGAGAGAAAGATGACAAACCTTTGTAGAAACACTTCCCGATTTCAGAGATTTTATCTTATTATCTTTTGCAGTTGTACCACATCCAGGGACCCTGGAACAACTACTGGGAGAATATAAGGAACAGAAAGGCATAATATGGATGCAAATACCAATAAAAAGATGAAAATAAGCCGACAAGTATTCCAAGTGCTTACTCGAACGAATGCAATCTCACAGCTGCTTTATCCTCTTCTTGTTTTTGTTTAATTTTAGCAAGTTCCTCCACCTTCGAAATATAGCTTTCCTGGGAAGCAGGAGAACGTCAAAACATGACTAGGGAAGAAAGCATTAATCAACTGAGGCATTCATTCATACATCAAGTGAGTTTTTCTTTTTCGTATCACGTTTCCCCTTCTTCCTCTTGCGTGCAGGACTTTTACTTGATCTCTTTTTCTCACACGTTTGGAGAGGTGCGCAATTTGAGGGTTCAACTAAAACTATCGCCTTCATATCCCCTTCTGAATTATGCAGACCATTATCATCTGTTTTCCTGAAAAGTTTGTTTTAGAAACCAGAGGCAGCTAATATCCCCAATGCTATAGCAAGTAAAACATTGCAATACTATCAGACAATAAATGACATTTTCTCCGAAAGATAAATTCAACATTAAATGTAGCTCCAAACATTGAATTCTTGTCAATCTGGAAACAGAATAATCAAACACATCCAGTACAATGAAAAATCCATTCACATAGAAGTCATGCTCTATGTCCCTCGGAAAAATCTGAAATATATGCCACTCATACATAGTAAAACACTCTTAGTTATTCAACTTTCACAAACAAGAGTGGGAATGCAGAGGAACACAGAAGAAAGAAAAGAAGAAAGACAATCCTTGTGAAACTTGAAAGTTATTCTCCTAAGTAAATAGATAACAAGGTATGTGGAGAGAAGAAAATGAGGGACCCTAGGCGAGACCTATCCAAGAATAGTAATACACTTATAACAAAACTATCCAAAAAAAAAAAATTCACAAACATATATGCTTAGGAAACAAGTGGTTTGATTACCTGACTTGGGGCTCAAAGTTATCATCTGGAACTTTCGGAGCATCTATAGCCAACTCCTCATCTTGCTGTTGACATATAAGGGATATTTCATGCATGATAAGGTAAGGCAAGCTAAGCAATAAAGAAACCAAATAATTTCGAAACACTTACCATAAAAGCTTCTTCAAATGCTTTACTCACCAACTCATCCTCGCTAATTATTTTAAGTTCGTCGACACTGTTAAATTAAAAAATGCACAAAACAGGTATTTAAGACAGAATGCAGTTATGAACATTAGCCAAGAAAAGCTAAAAGAAAGAAAAGGAAGAAAACAGAGAATATGCCCTAGTGTTGTTGCAAAGCCAACTTTTAAGCATCCTTCTATAGACAAAATACAAGTAAATAAATCAATAAGGACCTTAGAGCAAAACAACATATAATCAACATATAATTCTCTTCATCATTTTTGAAAAAGACAAAGGGCTACTTCATATAGTCGACATATAATCCAATCAGTACAGCACGAACTCAATATAGGCAGTTGATGGATGCTAAATCTTGAATATCAAGAGAGAATAAGTAAGGGTGCTAAGCAATGCTTACGAAATGTCTTCATCACACGTCTCCGAAGCGTCTCCTGATATCAATTCCTTCAGACTCTGCATGAAGGAAGAGGATTCAAAATCAACAAAAATCAAAGTAAGTTCTCATAGCGCCATTAAAATGAAGCATCCAGAAACACAATAAGTGAAACATCAAATTGAGTACCTCAAGTTCTTGGAATACAGAAGTCTCAAAGTCTGGCACTCTCGTGGGTGGACCAACCATATCCTGCACATATATTGGACCGCCGAGTGGAATTGAAACATAGAGGTCTTCTCCACCCTCATCACGAGGCACCACCAATGAAGACATGTTATCTACTGGGGAAGCAAAAACACCATTTCAAAATTCTATAATACCACAAAGAATTCACCAACAATTCGAATTGAATTACACAACCATGTCAGTATAATATCATAATTCTCGTTTCTCAGTTGGAATATGTAAACGGTGAATAAACCCTATGTTCCTTTGCTCAAAGGAACAACTAATACCCATTAAAAACAAACCACAATCATTGCACATAGGTACTGTTAACAATTTCCCAATAGTAAAAACTCGCACAATAACAGATAATTAAGCAAAACCCGCACCTATGAACACTAACCGACGGCGTGAAGGGAGAAAAGAAGGCGGCGGCGGGGCGTTACAAGCAGCGACTCAGCGGCGGCGACGCAACGGTGGTGGCGTCGTTGTGGCGGAGAACGACAAAAATGATTTTTTTTTTTTTTTATCTCTATTAACTTCGATACAAGGTTTTGGGCTTCTAACAGGTCGGGCCCAAATGCCTAATTTTTCTATTTCGAATTTATCAATTTAGGATTAATTACATCTAGCCCCCAAATTATATGGGGTAATTACAGTTGGTATACTACTTTTCGATATAATTACAGACATCATCCCTCGGAAAAAATAAAATTACACTTAACCACCAAAATTCTAGGGTTCCGCTTAAAATTACATGACATCAGCAAAAAAAACTTTATGAAATTCGAAAAATATCCTTGTTGACCTCAGTCAATTATTTAATTTCAATTTTGCCCTTGGTAGTTATGTGTAATTATATATTTTAAAATGGGGGCCAAATGTAATATTTTATTAAAATTTGCAACGGTCATATTGAACACAAACTAACCATTATACTGGGAAAGTTAAACCATTGCCAATTGCCATACATTATTGGTTCATTAGTATATGTGCTTTAAAATATTGATAACTTCCGAAATTTGGATAAGAGAGAAAAGAATAGATTTGAGAGAATAACTTTTCTTGAAAAAACTTTATGAAATTCGAAAAATATCCTTGTTGACCTCAGTCAATTATTTAATTTCAATTTTGCCCTTGGTAGT
>JBBMKE010000007.1:2636162-2660512 GCA_037834125.1 Lippia alba
TAAGCAAAAGATACTTGAAACAATAATAGGCATACATTAGCCTTTTAAATCAACAGTACTTCCAGGGACCAAAATATCTAGGCACTTAAACAGCACTGCACTCCAGATGCTTAAGTTGGGGATGTTTGAGAAGGTTGTTCTGAGGGTAGGAGGCTTGCCACTTCCTCTCTTCCTTGAAAATGTTTTTACACTTGATTGGAGTAGGGCTGTTGAAGTGCCCTCTCCTACATCTATTGAGGTGTTAGAAGCTCTCCCCTGTCTAGAGCATATTAATAACAACATTATGAAAACATAATAACATAAGAGGTTAATTGCAACAGTAAATCAGGCAAACAGTCAATGTTTTACCAAATTTATTCCTCCCCTGCATCATCTTCTGTAGTTGGGATTCACTCCAAATTTCTCCAACTCAGCCCTCAATGGTAAATAAATAACCTAAAATAACAACCTCATGCTATTGTAAATAAACCTCAAAATTTTGTTCAGGTCACTAAACATAAAAAACCAAAAAACCATTGCAATATCATAACTATACTGAAAACTAAGCTAATGCACCTTGACAAAGCCCATCACCTTAAAACCCATCACTAAATAAATCTAAAAATAACATACAAAACCCATCGTCTTTAAACCATCTACAGCACTAGGGTCTTTAAGGATGTGAAATCCAACCAAAAAACAGAAAAAGGTGCAGATATTCACGATGAATGATGGTAGGATTTAAACAAAAATTATACCAAATAGTTTAAAAAAAACCATTATTCCTACATATGTCTCCAAAATCATCACATCAGACCCCGAATTCAGTAGAAAGAACAAAAAATAAACTCTACAACCGAAAGCCCTAAATTTTGAAGATAAAAATTAACGCAAAAAGTCGTAAGTGTCAAAATTTTGTTTACTAACAACAATATTAAGCTCACACATCCAAGAACGAGGATATCAGAGCGGAATATTGGCGGAAAAGTTAAAAAAGAAATTCCTTGTCATGGTTGCACAAACCCTATAACCCTTCACCAATGTGTTGTAATGTTGAAATTGGCCTAATAATCTTGTAAAGTGGAACCCTCACGCAAATATATAAGTTGAATTTTGTCCAAATCTCTAACCAAAAGCAATTTTCAAAGGATTTCTTCAAGGGTTTTGCACAACTCTTCCACCTTCAACCGGCTGGGTTTTGCGTGATCCTTTAAAAAATGAAACGTCTTTTTTGTTTAATACATTCAAACACAGTTTGTTTCTGTAGGGGCAAAATTGTTATTTCAAAAATATTTTTTTCTGCAAAAAAAAATTAATATTACTTAACGGAATAAATGGGGGACATAACGGGCTCTTTAGGCCAAATTTAACGGAACCCTAAAATTTTGGTGGTTAAGTGTAATTTTATTTTTCCCCGAGGGATGGTATCTGTAATTATATCTAAAATTTGTATACCAACTGTAATTACCCCCTCTAATTTGGGGGCTAGGTGTAATTAACCCATCAATTTATCATTAATAATTTCATATATATTTATTTTTCGGGGAGAATTAGATAAGTAACAATTCTCCGTTATATATTTTATTTCCTTCCCAAATGACTTTTAGAGTTAACTCTCCATTTTGAAAAATATATTTTTGTTCGCAACTCATTTTATGCAAAAGTACTTAATCACGAAAAGACAAACGAATATCAACGGGCAGTTGACATAATTAGATAGGAGCTTGAGTTCATTTGAATAAGGTTTTGGATTCGAACCTTGTGGATGTAAAAACTACATTATACCTCGGGAGACTAATCCTTGACATTAAAAAAGAGAAGACAAACAAATCATTTGTTAACATAAAACTTCACATACATAGATTAACATAGTCGAGATGAAAAAGGTGTGGATCAATTTCCTCCACAGTTTTGTGTTCGATGGTCCGGTTCAAAAAGATTACACGCCCCATTATGTTGAGAGTGCCTATATTTGACAATTTTTCTCATATTTTTCATATTTTCAACCGATTTTTTTGGGAACTAGAGTTTACGTACGAGAAATTTTTTTTCTCAGAATCAGTAATTTTCAAATATTCTAATTCCTAGGAAAAAAACCTTTCTCCTACCTGAACCCTAGTTCCCAAAAACATCGGTTGAGATATATGGACTATATTAGAAAAGTTGTTCAATATAGCCACTCCGACAAATCATTCTGTCCCTGCAGCAAATGGGTCGTGTAATCTTCTTGAACGGGACTATCAAACACAAAATTGTGGAGGAAGTTCTTCCACTGATTTTCCATCTCGATTGAAAGGAAGTTGCAAAGTCGATAACTCTACACATCAACTCATCAAGCGATTCGATTAGGGCTAGCAAATAATCTATTTCTTCATTGGAAAGATGTTTTATTTTTGCATTTTCATTTGTTTGTAGAGATAGTGTTCGTGATACACAAGAAAGGAAACTGAACAGAAATCTAATTTTTTTGTAGATGAAGTTTATAAACTGTAATCTTTTCCATACCCTTTCATAGACCTTGCAATTTTCTATTCGATCGAGCACATTAGGCCACTCGTGGTCACGGTGTGTCTGGGTTGAGCCTACTCTAGGATTGTCGTATTGTTGGTGGCTGGTGGTGAGGGTGGCAAATTTGTGTTCCCCAATTCAAGCATAATGATTAGTGAGAGTTCGTGCTAGCATTCCGCGAAGCTAACATATTTTACTATCTATCTATGACAACTTTCTTGCAATGGAGAGGTCATAGAGGAAATAATTTCCGAACGCAATGAAAAAAATCTCCAAGCTATGTGCAAAATCATGAGTAAAGATCACTATAAGACCCTCAAGTTGGCAAAGAGTTTGGTCGCATTGATGAGGTCATTTGGCCCAATACATGACACAGCTGATTGATTTTTTTATTTATTTTTTAACTTCATGTGACCAATTAAGGCACACGTAAATTCTTTTCTATTACATTGTGCATTTGATATTTCCGTATTCTTATTTATGTTTTGTAATTCAGTTGATGCAAATATGCATACCTTACTTTATGGGTGTTATTGTTCCCTAGTATGTATTAGGGATGTAAATGAACTTTGCTGTTTTTTGTTGGCTCGAGGTTCGACTTGAACTTATTCAGTTCAGTTTGACGAACTTTAAATTTTTTATTCGAAGTATGATTCATTTGGTAGTTCGTCTCGGCTCGGTCTCGAGTTCGAACTCAACATATAATTTTAAAAAATAAAATAATAATATATATATATACATATGTCTAATTCAATAATATATAATTTTATATCTACATACACTATAATTAAGATATACATAGATATGCACATATAACATTTTTTTCAAATAAAATATGTCGGCTCGGAAATCACAAACAAAAATAAAAAAAGTTAGGGTTCACGTTGAATCTTGACTCGGTTCGAAAGGATTTTGAACTTTTAGAATTAGAATTCAAACCTCAACTCGTTCGCTTGATCGACTCGCAATCCGACTCAGTTAGTATACATCCCTAGTATGTATGTAACTATCACAAAGCCTATATATCTATTTGCTGAAGTTATCCGTTAGTTTGAAGAAGGCAATAGGTTTGTCCACAAAAGTAGAAATGGAAGTAGTAGACATTCGAAACAGCTTTGTGAATGTTGTATGTCGTTGTCTCGTAAATTAGCTGCTTCCTATTGTTGTCTCTTATAATATTTCTTGGAAACTGATGTTATTTCAAGCTTTTATGTGTACAAAGATTATTACATTGGTTGCGGCGACGCTGTAACTTGAATAGTTAGGAAAATTGCATCATTTCATCCATATTAATAATATCATATAGTTATTCCAATACTACATTTAGAATTAGTATATGAAACACCTTTTTGTTGTATGTACCATCGGACATTCTTAGTTATGTCGGTTTGATAGGACTATTATTCTATCCTCCAACAGATATCTTGACAGAATCCGTGCTCTAAGGATGTCAGTTAGATTGACACAAAAAAAAAAAAAGACAACAAAGGAAAACTAAATAGAGACCTAGTTTTGTACATATGTTGAAGTTTATAAATTATAATATTTTCCTTACTCTTTTGTAAGCTTTGCAATTTATGATTCAATCCAGCATATTAGGCCATTTGTGATTACGGTGTGCCTAGGTCGAGCCTACTCTATAGTTGTCGTACTGTTGGCAGCTGGTACTAAGTGTGGCAGATCCGCATTTCCAAATTATAACGTAATGATCCATGAGAGTTCCGACTATACTCCGGGAAGCTGACAGATTTGTCAATCAATCTAAAAGACTTTCTTGCTTTGGAGAGAGCCTAGGTCGAGCCTACTCTATAGCTGTCATACTGTTGGCGGCTGGTACTAAGTGTGGCAGATCCGCATTTCTAAATTATAACGTAATAATCCATGAGAATTCCGACCATACTCCGGGAAGCTGACAGATTTGTAAATCAATCTAAAAAACTTTGTTGCGTTGGAGAGATTGTAGATTGGATCATATTCAAACACAATTGAAAAGGCCTCCATGCTATTGGGAAATTACGGGTAAATATCACTATATGACCCCTCAAGAGGCTAAAGAGTTTGGTCTCATTGATGAGGTTATTTCACATTGAAGAGATGTCTTAACTGATTTTTTTTCCTTTAAGTGTATGTCCATTTAAGTCACATATAAATTCTTTTATGTTACATTCATGTGTGTCTTTTTTAGATAATTAAATAATTTGTCTCATGTACTATGAACAATTCGAAGTTTCAAATGTTTTAGATTATAATCTGTCTTTTGAGATTTTTTTCATATAGTCATCTTAGCTAATAAGATGTTAAGACATGGACGTTTTGGTGTTAAAATCCAAAAATTAATCACATGTCAACACATAATTGGTCGATATGATAATTTAATTTTTTTCAAAGTACATATGACAATTAGAAACAATTGAAAGTTTGGATAAAAAGTTGAAATAGACTCATAGTATAGGAGACTAGTTGTTTTTTTGCCTTTTTCTTTGTCCTTTGATGGTCAGATCTTGCTGTCCTCGGTAAACGAGAAACACATCCTTAGTTCTACTATAGTACTTAAGGATATTGTTTACAGTAATCTAGTGAACTTATCGAATGTCAGATTGAAATTGACTTGTCATAATGACCTTGTCGAATGTCAGATTAGAATTGACTTGTCACATTCAGTGCATAAGCCACATCCAGTGGAGTACGCAACATTGTATATATTATGCTTCCTATTGTTGATGCATAAAGAACTTTAGACATCTTGTCATTCTCAATGTCATTTTTTGGACACATCTTATTCGAAAGAGATATTCTAGTGTCAAATGCAAGTCTATCTCTGTTTCAAATTAAAGTTAAACATCGTTATGAAATATATAACAGTATATATAGATAAGTTAGAAGTGAGATTCCTTGAAAAAATTTTGCATCTTGACACGTCAATATACAAAACTCAATAATAGTATATAGATATTACAAAAAATGCTCTAGTTGAGAGTCGAGCAAAAGACCTACAATTTACTAAATGGGTTCTCTAACCGTCTATGCTACGAGCTTGTTGGACTCTTCATTTTTTTACATTGATCTGTATAATATAAATTTGTAAAGTGAAGAAAAACCCTTCCCGCCTTCAGAAATCCTAATTCCAAACAAAAAACTTTACCCTACATAAACCCTAGTTCCCGAAGAAATCAGTGGAGAAATATGACAAAACTTGCCAAAATTAGTCACTTCCGACAAATCATTAAGTTGCCGCCGTGTAATCTTTCCTGATGGGACCATTGACACAAAATTGTAAAAAAAATTCTATCAAAGCTTTTCCATCTCAAATATGACGACGCTGCAAAGCCGATAACTCTCTACATCAACTACTCAGGCGGATCAATTATAGTTGGTAAACAATTTATTTTCTCTACCATGACACAAGGTAGCGCTAGGAGCACCTACTCAAGCTGAGTTCATGTTCCCACCATGGCACAAGGTTTATATGTGCGATGATGATGAGTCTACCGAGGAACACCCAAACCAGAGCATCTTAACCCTCTTATTAATGATGATGAGTACTATGGAGGTGATGAGGTTGGACTAAGTGATGGGGAGGGGATGATAGTAATGATGAGGATGATGATGGTGCGGTGGACAAGGGATATCCAGAAATTGAGCATTCTAACCATGAAGAGCAAGACGAATTTGGATATCTAGAAATTGAGCATTCTAACCATGAAAAGCAAGACTAATTTACATATGACGAAGATGATGAGAATCACCACACGTTACCTCCCTCAATATTCGCTGCACCCACATCATGAAGACAGGATGTGGGACTGTTGTTAATGATCAATTATTGTTAAATCTTATGTTAACTGTTTTTGTGAACTTTTTTTGGAAAAAAAAATCATTATCAAAGCATTTTGACACTTCAAAAAAAAACAGTAAGAGTATAGAAGATATGTTAGGAGTGGAATTCAGAAGTTTTGCATTTTAACAATTTACTTAGTCAAAAACACTCCAAAGTACAAAAACTAAAATCAAAATAAAAAAAATGCTCTTGTTTACAGTCAAACAAAAGACCTACAACTAACTAAACAAGTTATCTAACCAACTATGCTACAAGCTTGTTGGACTCTTTATTTTGTATATTGGCCTATATATTATAATTTTGTACAGTAAAGAGACACCTCTTCCCGCCTTCAAAAATCTTAATTCCTATTAGAAAGAAAAAGATTTCTCTTACTTAAAACCTAGTTCCCGAAAAAATCGGAGGAGAAATGAAAAATATGATAAAACTTACCAAAATTAGTCATTTCCAACAAATTTTTAGGTCGCCGCCGTGTAATCTTCCTGAACGGGACCATCAAACACAAAATTGTGGAGAAATTATGTAAAATTGTCATGTTCGACAATATACTAATTTAGTTAAATGTCTTATGTTTGAATGCTTACATAAACAATTATCATCAATAGGAAAAAAATTACATTCTAGTAATCCAATTCAAATGAGAAAAAAAAAAAGGAAGGAAAGAAGTCCATCCCCTAGTTTATGGAGCAAAACAATACAATCCAAAAGTTGATAGACCGAAGCGACACAATCTCAGAACTTAGAGGACTAGATTTCAATTCCCCCCAATTTTCAAATAATGGCGTCAAGCCTCCACTGTCCACCAAAGTCGCTAGACCCATCAACGCGATTTCTCGTTGAAGAACACTAAAGTCGCTGTTCCACGCCGTCCCTTTCAGAAGCAATAATGTGCAGCAGTAATAAACAATACAACGAAGAACGACAAGGATTACCCAATTTAATAAGCAACTCAGAGAGACGATAAAGGAGCTGAGATCTTTCGCTTTACACCTCTGAGAATCTCTTTCCATGTATCATCCGAGGTTGATTCAGCCGCGCGACGCCGTTTTGAGCTCGGAGAGCATTCAGGTGCAGAGCGGAGGAGGCGGTGGCTATGGTCAACGGCCTGGTGGTGGCGACCCCTGCTTGGTGCTTACATCGGACCCGAAGCCGCGCCTCCGGTGGACGGCGGACCTCCATGAGCGGTTTGTGGACGCCGTTACGCAGCTCGGTGGAGCCAGCAGTGAGCATTTTTCTGTTTGTGATCCGTCGTTTTGTTGGATTGTTTTGTTGGTAATGTGGATTGTGTGATTTGGATTTTTGATCGGTGTTGTCTGGTGGCGGTGATCGGTGGTTTGGATTGTTTGGTGGTGGTTGTGTTTGTGGAGTGTGATGAATTTGGGTTATTGGTTGGTGTAGTGCTTTATGAATTTGAAAGGTTGTGGTTTTTGGTTAGGGAAGGGAATTTGGAGATTTTGTTCTGTGTGTTTTATTTAGTGTTCGAACTGGAGTGATGCTGCAGAATGAAATTGTCGCGAGCATTTGCCGGATTTTGATGCTATATGGCTGGCGAGATTGACGCGTATATTTTGTTTATAACCTTATAAGTTAGCTAGTTTGAATCATCAGTTGCAGTGTTATATATTGGTCAATTTCGAATCTGGCAGATGCATTTATACTTGTGGATGGTTTTGCTTTGGTTTTACTGTGAGTTTAGGCTTTAGAGACTTCTCTTTCATGGGGAGAACGTTTCAAATCTCTCTATTAGAGGGTCTCTATCTGGGGCTAACTCTTATGCTGCAGAGTTTGTATCACTCAGTTGCACTGTCTTTTGGTTTCTATGGAGCTTATTACTGTAAGAGTTTTGTGCGTACAAAGTTCAGCATTAGACTGACTTTTAACTTGACAACACTGCAGAAGCTACTCCAAAAGCTATAATGCGTACTATGGGTGTTAAGGGATTGACTCTATTTCATTTGAAGAGTCATCTCCAGGTTTGCTCTCAATTATCTAATTGCTCTTTGCATGACTGACTTGATCTCCTTGGATCATGACATCATGTAACACTTGTCCGAGTTGTTTAAACAAATGTTTTATACTATCATGCAGAAATATAGACTTGGCAAGCAGTCTGGGAAGGAAATTGGTGAAGTTTGTAAAGATGGTACGTCCATATTTGTCGCTGGTCTCACCTGAGTTTATCTAACTACTGGAATAAATTAAAGCCTGCTTAATGACTAAACTTATACCAGATCCTTAGAGGTTTCATCCCTATAAAATATATAGCAGCTTCTGTATATAACTTACCAGAAAGGAGAATAACTTTATTGGATATTTTTGTATAGCAACTAACAAGCTTACAAAACTTTTAAGACTTTTTCTATTTCAATATTTAAATGCTGAACTTATTTCGCCATGGTGGAACTTTCAGGTTACCTTTTGGATATCCCTAGTGCTTGCAATTCTCCTCAAAACCTACAAGCATCTGACATGAATGAGTATGAGTTGTTGCATACAAAACTTTATATTTATGGGTTGGATGATATTAATATGTCTGTTGCTTCATTTAGTTGTTGCATACAAAACTTATATTTATGGGTTGGATGATATGTCTAGGGGTTATGAAGTCAAGGAGGCATTGAGAGCACAAATGGAAGTTCAAAGTAAACTACATTTGCAGGTTGAAGTAAGTTTCTTAATCCACCATTTCGAGTTTTTCTTATATAAGATCCAAAATCTTTTAGTGATCTTAGTAATAAGTTTGGAGGATATGTCGATAATGAATGTACATTTTATTTTTGGTTGACAATTTTATCTGGAGATGTCTTTTCGTATAACTTGTATGAACCCAGTGGATATAATTAAGCCCTTTCCCTTTTCTTAATCAATATCATATTATAACTGAAAATTAATGTTCTTGTATTATATTTATGATTGGACAGAATAAATATATAATTTTCACATAATGATTTTAAATATTGTAACTTTTATAGACATTTTGTTTAATATTTGGACAAAATTCAAAATGAATCAAAAGGCGACCCAAGTTTCCAAAAAAGTATTCTTAATCCTAAAATTTACTTTGTTATACAGGCTGAAAAACATTTGCAGATTCGTCAGGATGCTGAACGAAGGTATATGGCGATGCTTGAAAGAGCCTGCAAAATGCTTGCTGATCAATTTCTTGGGCCGGCAGATACCAGCGAGGATGGAGATGGCTATGAAGGAAAAGGAACAAAAGTGCCACTTATTGCTTCTCGCAACCTAATTGGATCATATCCATCCCAATCAGCTGATGAGTTTGGAATCAACGGTCCAGGTGAAGTGTCCCCAAGGCTCCATCCACCACGAACTGACTGTTCAACTGAAAGCTGCCTCACTTCTCAAGAAGGCTCTCCTTTAGGTGGAAAGAAAGCAATTTTAAACATGGATTCAACGAATGGCTCGTTCGTTTGGGGGGAAACCGATGGGTATGCTCCGGATTTGCATCTGGTACAAGTTAATGCTCAAGGGATCGCGGGGTGTGGTGTATAAACAAAATGCTTCTCTATTATTGGTAAGATGGCATTGTTGCTGTTTGACTTCCATTGCTTTACTGCTTGCTCAATTGTATGTGAAGGAAAGGTTTTCATATGGCTTATGATTTGGGAAATGGATTGAATATATTAGAGCTAACTTACGCCAAGCTGTAAATTAAAGATGCTGATGTTTGAATATCAAGAATGAACTTCTTTCTTTGTCTATGTTGCACTTTCTTGTTGTCGTTTTTCACCCCGAAAATTCTTATATAAATCGAGTGTTTGGGTCCCTAGATACGCGCCAAAGGGTCCATATTTGTCGTCGTTTCAGATATTTGTACTTTATGCTTCATTTCTTGATCCTTTTTATACTTATTGCTATCAAACCTAGGATTCAAACACAACATTTGGTGACTCTAGGATTTGCATTTGCATAACTTTGGTGTGATGATGCGACTATGGTCACTTTTCCTTGTTCTATTGCCCTTATTTGTATGATTTATTTGAATAACTTTTTGTTTTCTAATTTAAAAATAAATTTGATTGGGGTGTGAATTTCAATAAAGGGTTCGCCTGCACTTTGGAAACTTTGGCCGGCAATTGGAGAAATGATTCCAAACAAGGAAATGCCAAATGATGTACATTGTCTCACCACATATTGAATATCATATAATTAGTTATTTGTGATGTGATGAACATGATAATGGATACTTGGTGCTTGAGATAACAATAACAACCAACTTGCCAGCTTATATTTAATTAGGTATTTTTGATTGATTTAAATTTATCTAGTTTTATATTAGTTAATCTTAATTTATTCGAATTTAAATCACTTGATTTCGGTTTCTCACTAAATCCATTATTATTAGTTGATTAACCTCCATTAAGAACAGGAAGGGTGTCTGCAATTTATTAAAAGTAAATATAATTTAATATATCTTACATAATATTAATTATAATTTTATTTAAAAAATCCATAATCTCAAATATCTAACATAAAATTACTTCTTGTTAATTCAACTTAATTTGAATCAATAATTTTGATAAAATCAGTTCTAAAAATAATAACTTTACATAACTATTTCTTTTTTACTTTTCGATCTAGTTCTCTATTAAAATTTCAACTCCTAATTGATTTCTTAAGAGCGGTATGATTTGATTAGTCTCATCAATTCCGATAAAAATAAAGGCATGAAGGGACTTAATTAGAGCCGCAAATGAGGAAATTTTAGGATCCCAACTTATAATTCTCAAAAGCATCAACCAACTTTTTGATTACAAACATAATTGGTTCATTATCACATCAAATGATGTACATAATTGAAGAGATAAATGATGGAATGACGCAATTGCCACGGTTGTTGATAGGACTATCAAAGTTATGGCCGGTGTCAATAACGTCATAATAATTCGACTCATACTTCCACATTAGATGGACGAGGTTAATAATGACTAAAACTTCCACGCATATTTAGATTATTTTGTGTTGATGAAAAAGTATTTTGGGGGCTCGAATCTTTCTATATATTTTTTTTTATGTATTTGATCTAAAAATCAATTTTTACATAGAAATAATCTAATAAAGAAATTTGTACCCAAAAAAAATTAACAAACAAATAACTAATTTACTAAAAAATAAATCCATTTACTTCCAAATGGTACTTACATAGTGATTCTAATAAATTACCAAAAATAATTTTTAAAAAAGAGGAGAATAAAATTGGTTTTTCATTCAAGCAAATTACAGCATGTGATATTTCTATTTTTATCATTACTATTGCTATATAAATAAAATTTTGAAAAATGTGGCAGTGACTTTTGATTGGTTCAGACTTTCTGTAGCAGTGGGTTTAGCCACCAGCCTTCGTTATGACTGGTTCGTCCTAAGCCTGTGGACCACGGCCCTTTTCCGATTAAAAGTTAATAAATATATCGATCACATAGCATGTTGAACAAATATTATAGTTTTGGAGTTCGATATAATGTTAGTTTAATTAAAGATTTCAGTTTTGAACTTACAGAATTAAGATTGCAACTATTATTAATAGAAAAGAATATACAAGTTATTGGATTCAACTCAACTTATAGAAATAACATATAGAAAAAAAAAGGATATAGTATGTTCAACCTCCGTACGAATAATTATGAAAATATTATTTTATCATATTGTATTTAAAAATTAAAAAAGATATATTATATTATCATATTTATGTTCGTATCATTGTGCATGTATTTGTACGTTATAGATATAATTCCATAATAATTAATAAAAAAATATATGTTCGACTTAACTTATCATAAAAAAAAAGAATGACATATTTATGTTCTTTCATACGCCCAGACCGAAACATCTGCTCTGATACTATTTATAAATATATGTTCCACTTGATTCACATAAAAAAATAATTGAAGATGCAGGAGTTTTTAAATATTTGTCCGGTAACATATGATTTGTTTATTAATTAAGGTGGGGACATGTTAACCCACTTTAATACTGTGGTTAAAAATTAAAGTACGACCATAAATTAATCAATCTTTTATTTTTTTTATAATTCTTTTCATCTAATAAATATTATATTAATCGATTTTTATTATGAATTGGAGTATTGAACCAGCAACATATATTAACGAAAATGCCCCTCACATGAAAACCATAGTTTGAAAAGGGAAAGAAAATTTTCAGGAATTCAGAGCCCATTGTGGACTCCTCTTTCAGCTCACTTCAATTCTCTGCTCAATTGTCAGTCTTTCTTCTTCATTTATTGCTCCCAATTAAAATTCATTTCGCGTAATAATCTTCCTGAATTTTGTGTTATCGTCTGCGGAGTTTGATTCAGGCGAGAATTTTGAATTAATGCTGTGATTCTACTGCAGCCGCGTTGAATCGGCGTTCTTGAAGGATCAGTTCAGCAGATCTGTGTAAGGATTTCTTTTTTCTTTGTGGAATTGTAGGAATCGCGATTTTGAGCTTGTTTTCATGGAATTTCGTGTTTTAGGGGGGCTTATTTTGAGTTTGGGCGGGGTCAACTGTGGTGAATGTTGGTTTTTGACGGTTGAATGCTGAATTCTCGTGGTTTTCTGGAAGGGAAAGGAAAAGTTTGGGGTTGTGCCTGTGTGAGTTCAGTTTTGTGATTCCCGAGGTGCGTTGTTTTGTTGGATTTTGTTTTGAGGAGCGGATTGGGATGGTTATTTTGCAGATTTTTTTTTATTTTTTTTGCTCTGGTTCGATCGTTTCAGTTTGAATGCGTTGATATGTTGTTCTAAGTTGAGTCGGATGAGCTGAAGAATCTTCCGGTTTCTGTTTCTCGTAGTTAAGTTTCGAACTGTTTTAGCCTGAGAATCATAATCCTCGATTGTTTGTTCTACTGTTGAATCAAATTTGGTCTCTGAAACTCCAGAATAGTTGTTTTGCGTTTTTCTCTGTGTAATGATGCAATAAATTTGTCTTAAATAGTTAAAGTGAGCTGTACGATGGAAAATTCGTATCTTTTAATTCTTCGAGGGAAACAAAACATACATCTCTGTATCACCATCCTCCATCCTGGACAAAACTGGTATTTTAAGAAAAGAAAGAAGTAAATTGGTTGGCACAACACCAAGAATTATGTTGAGTGGACCATACTTTGAGCTATTTATAAAAAAGATTCCTTGAGTAGTACATCGAATCGTCATCAGTATTATACAATTATGTTTATGGATTTCAAGATATGTTTTGTTCTTATAGCTGATGTCAATGATTTCTTCTCCTGCGGTAGATTAATGAAGCATGTATCAAAGGAATGTTGTTCCTAGCTCAAGCTTAGTTCACGGGGTTCCAGCTGTTGAAAATCAGTCATCAGATTGTGGTGCCAGCACAATGGACCCTAACAATGCGAATAATAATTCCAATTTGGCATCTAAACAGAGGCTTCGTTGGACACATGAGCTTCATGAACGATTTGTCGATGCTGTAGCGCAACTTGGTGGACCAGATAGTAAGTTCTTTAGCTTACATATGGGGTTGTTTTTGTAAACGTCAGCTTTTGGTTGGAGTAGTAGAAGTAGAAGCTAAAAGGTGGCCCTTAGATGCTTCTAGCTTATCCCTACACAAATTAAGTTTGAACATTGGTTTTTCAAGACACTGTCAAATTGCTTCTTAAAAAAACAAACAAAAGTGCTTTTCTTTTTATAGTTTGAAAATACTACCATAGAGAGCATAAGTGTTATTTCAATCAAGGTTGATAAGTAAACTAACAAAAGTAGTACAATGCCAGATGAAATTACAGACCCGGAAAATCAAATCAAAACTGCTCACCATCTGCTTTTTAGAATTTAAATATTGATGAATTGTTGACAGTGTTTGGTAATATATTGAAGGGATGGATTTGTGAGGTTCAGTGGAAAGATCTTAATGTGGTTGTCATCTGTAAAGTCATTAGACGAGGAACTTTTCTGATATTTTATCCCTGTATTTCAGGGGCTACACCTAAAGGTGTTCTTAGAGTTATGGGAGTTCAAGGGCTAACAATTTACCATGTAAAGAGCCACTTACAGGTATACAGCCAACATCCCTCCTGAAATGCTATTATCTATGGATGTCTGTCACTTTAATTTCTAAGGTCTGCACCATTCACTAATTTTTCCCTGCCAACAGAAATACAGGCTTGCTAAGTATTTACCAGATTCTTCATCTGATGGTATAATCCTTTTGTCTTTTTCTTTTTTTTTTTTAATTTTTTGCAATGGTATTATATCTTATTGTAATCGATTTGTTTGTATGACATTTGAGGATTTCTTGGGCAAAATCGTCATTGTGCACTCTCTTATTTGTGTATTTTCTCTTGATTTTATATAAGGGGTAAAAGCTGAAAAGAAGGAATCTGGAGACATTTCCAATTTGAATGGTTCATCGTAAGTGAAATCTTGTCCCTCATTTTTGTCATGCTTTTCTCAGGGCGACCTATTGAGGTGCTTCACATTAATATAATTTCTCCGACTCAGACAACTTTTAATGAGATATCTTCCTCTCCTGTCCACTTCTTCATGTCTAACTCAGCTTTTCTCTTATTGTATTTTTCTTTATCAAGCAATCACTCTGGTACACCTATTTCTTTGATATCAAGAAATTTTTTGTTGGTTATGCTTGCAGTGGAATGCAAATAACCGAAGCATTGAAGCTTCAGATGGAGGTCCAAAAGCGATTGCATGAGCAACTGGAGGTATGCATCTCTCTCTTTCTCTCTCTCTCTCTCTCACACACACACCTTGGCTACAATATTTTGGTATGATGGCGTTTATAGCTGTAGGTATTCGTAATCTACGTATTAATCATGGAGCTATATTACCAGATACTTAATGCAATAAAATATTGAAAATGCATTGCCAACAGATGAAAAGATGTAGGAAAACATTAGTACACCCACTACCAAAATTAAGATTCATGACGTTGCATTTTACCAATTTGAAGGGTGTTAGGAGAAACAAATTTCTTGGAAATGTTTGTCTTAGGTGTCAAAGAATGTCAAAATTCAGTTAACGAATCAATCATGCAGGTGCAAAGACAGCTCCAATTGCGAATAGAAGCCCAAGGAAAGTATTTGAAAAAGATAATAGAAGAACAACAGCGCCTCGGTGGAGCTCTTTCAGACGCGCCCCCCTCAGGAGTCTCAACTTCTGGCACTGACAACAAAGCGGACCCCCCAACCCCTCCTCCAACATCCAAACCTCCGATTCTTGACAATCCAGCCAAAGAACATAGCCCGGACAAGAGTCTTTCGGTTGATGAATCCTTATCGTCCCACCACGAGCCGCAAACCCCAGACTCCAGCTGTAATGTGGAGAGCCCAAGTGAAAGACCTGCAAAAAAACACCGTGGAAGCAGTGATGGAGAATTTTCTAAAGAAGAAATGGTTCTTAACAACTCAATTCTCGAGTCGAGCTTGTTCTTGACACGCGAGCCGTTTGTTGGCTGTGAGAATCCACTAGAGAGAGTCTCAAATGGCAATATGTAAACTGTTGTAGTCCGCACTTGTTTGTTGAATTTGTATGTTTAGTTCCTGAACATAGATTATATTAGGTAGTTGTGTTTAGGTACCGGAATGTTAGGTTGAGAAGCTTTCTAGAGTTTAAAGCATTTTCTGCTGAGTGTGTGAATGTTCAGATGTTCTGTTAAATTTTTTTTCCCCATCAAATCCGACACTCCTCACGAGAGAAATTTCAAAAAAAAAAATTTATATTACCCTATCTTTATCATGTTGTGTTCATATTATTGTATCCGTATTGGTACATCATAACAACTCAAGTATTACCCTATCCTTATCATGTTGTGTTCATATTATTGTATCCGTATTGGTGCATCATAACAACTCAAGTATTTGAATTTCTTGAAGGTTGCCATCGCCTGTCAAGTCAACTTCTGCCTTCTGGTTACCTGTTACACTCGTGTAAATAAACAATAGACACCATATCGAAATAAAGCTCATTATATTGCTAATTAATACAGGTGACAGGCTAGTAACAGGCCCAACTGGGGTACAATAAAGATTCAACCTATCTATTTTCTTTTTTCCATTTCACCATGATTCCATCTATGATCGTGTACAGTACTTTAAGCAAGCATTGAGAAAGATGGACCCGTAAAAACTGACAATATGTGCAAGAAATAAATCAGAGTGACGAGTTCCAGCTGAAAGCTAACGGTTCAATCAAAACTCCATTTCGGCCCTCTGGATCTTGAGGGTACTAAACTTTCGGTCTGTGAACACCTGGGGGCTGGGATTTCTTTCTTGTTGATGCAACTAAGCATCTCCAACGGCTTCAGCTTTTATTTTCCGGCTTATAGGTAACTCTTTTCAGCCACAATAAAAGTGGAATCAGTAGTAAAAGTTGTAGAATTGGTTAGTGATGACGATGGAGAAGGGGTTCTTTGTCCATAGCTGTTCTATCTCCCTCCTCATGTCTGTATTCAACATAAATGGAGGACAACCTAGTTTCATCAAGGGTTAGGACTATAGTTTTGTTGTCCAAACTTTGATTGAATCCTAGAGATTGGCATCCGGCTTTACAATGCCATGCAGCTTCCAACCACCAAATCCAGCCAACGAAAATGCCTGGAGTTGAAACATAATGATGTTAGATGGAGATATATAACACCAAAAAGGAACCTGATTTCTGCACTAAAATAGTCGTTATGAGCAGAAAAATGAGAAAATGCCTCTCCCCATTCAGGTAAAAATTCCAAATGCAACAAGATATTAAGCCCTTTAATATGTAATAATTGCAGAGAAAGTGTGAATTAATATAGAAACATTAGTAAGGACCTCTTCCCATGATTCCCCTGTTGCTTCCAGCAAAGCAGCATTGCAAGTCTTCAACTCTACCGAGGCACCGGACAACATGGACGCTGCCTCCTCCCAGCCCCTATTATGCCCCATACACCTGCACAATTATTTCAAGCTTCAATGGAGATAAATATTTTTCATACAATTGTCAGCTTTTTAACGAGCAAAGGAATATCAAGAAGAGGACACCAGAGAAGATTCGTAAGAATGAAGACGTAATGAAATTGTAAATAATTCAAATCACCAGACCGGACGTCTGGTTGCTCACGAACACAAACAGAACTAAAATGTTTATTTTTCCTTATTTCCTTTATGGATTGATTTTCCATTAACTGTCGTCAAATGGTAGCATTTAACTTATTATCAGAGATGCATATTGATGCTCAAAATGAAGTCAAAATTATTACGTTTTAGAAATGCCATCATACTAACTCCCAACAAAAATGCTGTAAGAAGCTGTCAGAAACAAAACAGAACTCACATTATGGTAAAGATCTCATCCCTAGAGTATTTACAGATAGCCTTTTGAAGGTGCTCTGCCGTTTGTCCGTCCATGGCCGCAATTGAGTAAAAGCTTGAGATAAAGTGTATCTCAGCTTCCAAGAAAGCTTTCACTTGCTCCTGCATAATTTTTAGCGTTTCCCGTGTTCTCTGAGCATCACTACAAGCAACACATATAAAGTGAACACAAAATTCAAATCAGGGATCAATATTACGCGCACAGTTACACTTAATTCCAGAAGAAACTCCCACCTGGATAATATAAGCTCAGGAATCCAGCCCAACTCCTCAAGCTTCTGTGCAAGTTTGACAGCATCAGCTCGACCAGATTTACTCAAAGGGCGATCATGATCTAATGAATAAGAAAACCATCTACAATCAACTTATTAAATCCTTGACATAGCAAAATTTCTTTCAATTGCAGATTCATTTCAGATGATCTCTAAAACTGCAATCAATCATTTCAAATGTCGAATATAGATGCAATAACTTGTTTTGAACCAATCATTCAATAATTTTCCAAAACACAACAGTGGAAAAATAACTCAAAACTCAAGCTCCGCAACCTCATATATCCAATCATTCAACAAAATGTCTTCTAACGAATCAAAATTTAATATCCAAATTCATTAATCTAAACATATCCAGCTAAATCCTCCCGAAATTATGCCCATAATCCCAACCGCACATTATCCAAAATCATTTTCCCAATGCGGAGCCAACAAACAAAAACCGTCACTCCTTTCATCAGTTGCAAAGCAACCAAAACGACTACCTCTAAGCGACCGATTCTCCCACGAACTTTTCGCATGCCGGAGCAATATGAGGCGGCGCGACACCGATTCCGACGGCGTCTCCGCCGTGGGCTGGTCCCCCGCCGTCTCAATCACCAGCGAACTCCTGATCGACACCCAAGGTTTTCTCCTAACTCCAGTCGCCGGAAACCAGGGCAAATTTACGGCGGTGTTCGTGAGTGGAATCAAAGGGGCGGCAGTCATGGCGGCCAAAATTTTGCGAGAAGATATTTGCTTCTGTAATTTTCCCCATCAGTTTGCTTCGTCATTTCTTAGCCTTCGCGTAATCTCCAACGGTTGCGATTGCCATTTTAAAGAAGTCGCGTTTGGTTAGAACAACTTTAAACTGAAATAAAATTTATTTTTCCGTTTTCATTTTGGGGCTGGATTTAATAGTGGGGTTGTCGTAATGTTTTATTTTTTTGGGGCTGGAACTTTTTTTTTTGTCGTAATGTTTTATTTTACGGGTTGTCGTAATGTTTTATGATTAATGTATTAATCTTAGTTTTCGGCACCGACAGTGGAGACAGAGGGCAAGGGGGTAATTTGGCAAAACATTTCTCGAGTTCCATATATAAGGATTTCACATATAAATATCGATAATATGTCGCACATGAAATGATTATCAAATTATATTTTTGTAGATAGTTAGATTTGATGTGTTTATCCTGTTCACATGAATTAATTATTGAATTACGTACCACTAATATATATTAGCTTAGCGGCAAATATATATAATTTATCGATCAAAACACGTAATATAGTACAATTATTTTTATTAGTTTGATCTTGTATCGTGCTCGTACTAATACGAACACATATGTAATTCATAGAAAAAATAATTACGCCAAGAGTCGTGGATCCTGTTAGGACAAACGTATGGTTAAAAAGCCAAAATAGGGAATATAGAGGTGACTCATTTTTCATTTTTAACTTTATGATGTTTAAGTCAATAATCTTGAAAATTTAAATGAGTTAAAGAAGTATAGTTAATTTAATATAGCTAATATAGGAGACAAACAATGTAGTAATTTTACTATTCCTGTAACGCAGGATGCAATTAGCCCTAAATACCTAGCTCAATAGAAAAACATCATAATGTTGGTTGTGCCAAATCTGTTGAAATAGTATGATAGCGAGAGCATGCGCATGGAGGCGTATGGAGCATCAAAACTTATAATGGGTAGTTGAAGGACACTGTACTCGAGGGTCGAGGAATACTTGACCCTGAGGATGCTCTAGGTGGGCTATCTAATGATCGACAAGGTTGTTGTTTAAAGAGCTCGAAACCGAGTGAACCTTCATGTTTCTAGGGGTTGAAATGAGTGTTGGGCAGTGCTTGGATGGATTCTTTATCTACACGACAGACTCTTGTTGGTAGGAAGGTATTGATGTGATAGTATTTTATTGTGCCATATTAAATAGTCTTTTATTCGTATTTCTAAAAATATTGATATCAAAATTGATGGTGTCCAAATCCGGTTATGGAATGACAAATGTGGATTCTCAATCACCCAAAATATTTGTATTGTTGAGAAGACTCTGGAACTCCTGTAGCTGTGAAGATGCGGCAAACATGAGCTCAAAGGCCAAAACACAAAAATATGAGGTTGAACATGTTTTGACGCTCAGACGTTCAAGTCAAATTATTGGATCGACTTTGATCGATAGTAATGAGTATGTGGAGTGCATTAAATGCAAGAATAGTAACATATCTTAGTCATAAATGAAAGTATATTTATAGTTGAGAGTTTTATGTATGCAAATACACACAGTTGAGGGTGTAGTTAGACAAGCATAACAGAACATTACATTAGTACTGTCTAGCATGACTTTCTGTACCTACCGGGTCAGAGTAGTTGTAGAGAAAGAATGGGATATGAGATGAATTTAGTGCTCCTGCAAGGAAATATGTCGACATTTAATGCACCTGTAATTTTCATTCTAGGTCGATGTTGTACATCTCAAAGGCTTCTGAGTCAAAGGCCATTTTGGAGGAATGTGGGATCAAACAGGACAAAGAGATAAAACTTCCCAAACTATTGATAAGTGCTGGCTCGAAGAAAGGAGTTATCTACGTTAAGAGGGAGGACGTAGCCAGATCACCCCACTAGACATTAGCTAAGGCTTCTTGTGACGATATATGGTGGCACGTCAGCAAAACGGGATTTACCCTTATCAAAAACATAATTACAATTATTAATTATTATTTAACCTGTCATGTGGTGTTCACGATCAACTTTATTATGATCTTATCCTAATTTAATTGTGTTTTGTATTCGTATTGATGTGCCATAATTTCAGTTATGGCCCAATCCGCAAATGGCGGCCCGGGAAGCCCAGTGAGAGCCAATCAGCCAATCCTAAGCCCTGTCTATGGTGACGGCCCAACAACTATCTAGGAAGGCCTCGGCCCAGGACGACGTAGCAGGAGAAAAGAATCCGCGTTCCAACCAGGAAGCACCCGGATGCCTTGCGGGTCACGACCTGGGCTCTCCATGGCTGACCAGATAGAGTCTGCACCCCCATGGAGTCCGCTAAAGTCTGATGTGATCTTATCTCGTTAGAGGAAGTCCAAGCGGTTGAGGATACTTAAAGGAGTTGACAACTTCTTCCTTATTTTTCTCCAAAAACCCTAACCACCCTTACCTAAAAATAGGGAATTACTTAATTATATAAAGGAAGAAGTCTGTTGAGTAGGCATCGATCAATCTTCAGGGAAAACCTAAATATATTTAGTACTTCTTCTCTCAACGCTTGTATATGATTTTACGAATGAAATTCAATAATATCGCATATTTCTTTTTCCGTTCTTATTCTTTTTAGTGCTTTTAATTCATAGTTCTATTACAATTATATAAATTCGATGTTGTCACTTTTTTGGTGCACATCATCTGGCGCTGTCTGTGGGAACTTTGGGTTAAGGCGTGAGAAAGTTATTTAACGAACGATAGACATGGTAACGAAGAAGCACAACGTTGCTGCCATTAGAGCGTTGAGCGGCCAGGAAATTCAAGATCGCGTGGTTGTTGGGACACTAACCAGTCAGGATATATACAGTTTGGTAGCTACAGGAACGTTAACTAGCTAAGATGCGAATGATCTACTGACTGCCGGAAGGCTGAATGCTCAAAATATGAAGGATCTCATAGTTGCAGGGACGCTGACTCGCCAAGACGTACAGGAATTCCTGGACGCAAGGATGTTAGACAACCAGGATGAACATGATTGCAGGTAGAATCAAGAGATAGGCCTGCTAACCAGGCCCGCATGCCGCCGACGTTGATCCCCCAAACAAGAGGTGCAGAATCGCGTAGCTGAAGAGACACTGACCATCCAGAATGCTAAACTTCTTCTGGCTGCTGGGATGCTGAACGCCCAAAACGTGAGGAGCCTCATAGTGGCCGAAAACTTGACCTCTTAGAAAGTACAGGAGTTTTTGGCAGTAGGAACATCGAGTGGCTAGAAAACGTTGAGCCGCGCTGCTGCCAGATCTGCAGGGAATGGCCGCTCAGGAGTTGAAAGCTCAGTGCCCGGAAGCAATCGGATGGGGCTAACAGGCAGGCCATTCATCGGAAAACAGGATGTGCGTGATGGGTTTTTTAGTTAGGTGACGAACTAGCAGGCAGGACTGCTATCAGGACTGTTACCAGGATCGAACATCCTAGAGCAGGTCGCAGATTAGGCCGACATGCCCCCTCCGCCGGTGAACAGACTTATTTCTGATTAAAGTAATAGTTGATGCCCTATTTGCAGATATCTTGAGAAATCTTATTGTGAAAGATTAATGCTACTATAGCAAAATGATTTAAGTACCTGAGAAACTTTTAACCCTTCACGAGCCAGGTGACACCGTACATTTTTATCAGATTTTTTACTGCAATAAATTTAAATCTCATGTATGATGATGGAAAGAAATGTGGCTATCTCCAATTAAGAAGTTAACTTGATAATTATGTGAATTGTATTGACGATTTGAGGAGTTTCAGAATATATCTTTTTTATTTTTGGATATGCTAGAATTCTCACAAATATTTTGCAGAAGTTCCGTTCTCGCCAAAGTCTGGAAAAGAAGATATATCTACAGATTCTTGAAAAATATTGATGAGAAAATCTTATGTGATTTATGAGTTACAAGCGAGTCATTACATACCAGTTTAATTCAAATAAAAAAGGAATGCATGCTGAGACGGTCCTAGTTGAATTAATCAGGAACGCAGGCTGAGGCAGTCCTGGTTGAAGTAATCAGGAAAGCATGTGGAGGCGATCCAGTCTGAAGCAACCATGAATGCATATTGAGTGGAGAGATGGAGCAACGAAGGTTGGAGAATTTTGTTAAAAGAAAAATGAAGACTCTGATGTGATTTCTTGAACAAAGAAAATGAAAGCATAAAGGAAAGAATGACTTGAGTAATGAAGACTTCAACGGAAGGCCCAAGAACACCTAAACGAAGGTGACGAGTAAGCCACTAATGGAAGTGGACGACGCTCAAAACATATCTACCGAGTTGATAACCAGCTAGCAGACAGGAGGAGGTACTCTCCCCACAAGGGTGCTGCTACCAGGAGGGAACCTAATCCCTCTTACCACCCCGGGAGGTGGAAGATGCGGCACACTTTCCTGAGAAACAGGTTTGCTTGGAGATAACACCAGCAAGTGACTAGGATGTACTGAGGCATCCATGTACTTGATGTGGGAAGAACTCAACCGAAGGGTCACAAATTTGATACAAAGATCCATTGAGAAAGTGGTGCAAGAAACTTTAAAGGTTTCCACTCCACCAGCGCAAATCAAGGGAGCGGTGCAGGAAGTGATACGCGCTATCACGCTGGGATTGGTGATGGAAGCATTAATTGATAATCCGCTGCGACACCAGGCGAGCATAGATAACCTTCCTAATACACACCAGAAGGTACGTAACCATCTCGCTCCAACACAAAAGCAGGTGCCCACGCTCGCGAATGCCAACTAACCAGCAACACCGATTCTATTGCAGATACCGATCTCCCAGGAAGATGTCAGGAGAATCTAAGGTAACCAGTCACGAATGCGTAACCACCTTGCTCAAGTAGGAGGAGAGTCCCCTATGCGACTCCCTCCGGTCATTCAGGTAGGTCTAAGGCACCAACAACCGACGGAAAGCAATAACATCAACTCAAATGTTAACGTGGAAGGTGGCACTAATGTCGAAATGTAACACCCCATATTTCTAAGCCGACAGGTAAATTATGTGATTTAATTATAGTTTGCATTTTATTTGAATTTATGTGAATTATGTGAATTTATTTACATTTAATTGCATTTTATTTATTTTAATTGTCGGAGAATTGAACCCCAGAACCACCTTGAACCGAAATGAATTAAACCGAAAAAACCAAGAACCGAACCATAACCCAAGAACCGAACTGGTTCAGCCCTATATGAATTGAACCCTTTTTCATTTTTCCCACATTCCACACTTACACATTGTCAAGAAAGAAGAGCAAGAAGCCCTCCAAGTTCCCAAGCTTTGATCCAACTTCAAGACTCCATATCTCTCTCATTTCTTCACCAATTCTCGAGCCCAAGTAAGTTTTGGAAACCCCATGTCGTTCCTATCAACTACTCTGATCACTTTTTTCATGAAATTTGTGCATATTTGATTTTGGCAAATTGAAGTGAATAGTTAGGTCATTACGCATAATTGTTGATTTGAGCATTTGATTAGTTTTGGTTGAATTTAGACTTGATATATAAGTGCTATATGTTGCATTTGTTGTATCTATAGCATGGGTTTGGTTGGTATTGGCATTAATGGCTTGTAGCCAAATGTGAGCATATATGCATTTGAATGAGGTTTGTAACCCTTGCATCCATTCCTTGAATTTCTTGATGCATATGCTTAAGTACTTGGTTCTTGCATTATTGTGGTTG
>JBBMKE010000007.1:2729341-2751994 GCA_037834125.1 Lippia alba
AAATTGTCGGGATAGTAGGAAAACAGATTTAAAGGAGTTGCAATTTTTTACGATTTTTACAAATAAATATTAAAGATAATAAAAAGAAATCAAAATATTCCAAATAGCCCCATATATATATATATATATATATATATATATATGGGGCGGCCGCCCCCACCGGTCCCGAGTGTAGCTCGTCTATGGTGACAGACCTCAATATAATGAATCCATTAAAGAATAGCAAATGTAGATGCCTGGCAGAGAGCCGAGCAGCCAACAACAATATCACATTTTTATATATTTCAGCATATCATCATATATATGTCATAACAAATGCACCGTAAAATAGACTGCAGAATTTAGCGTATATATCTCCTGTCGTGTATCTATCCACCCCCCACACCCCCTATCCCCACCCCTTCCCTACAAAAACACAAACAAATACACCCACAAACTAATATTCCCATCTTCATCAAACCAACCTTCTGAAACCCTTTTCTGTTGCACACATTCTCCCAACATGAAGCCCTGCATTCGTCCAAGAACCCTTTTGCTATCCTCATTGTTCTTCGCTTTTCTTTTTAGCTCGGTGTGCTCGCTCGGGACGAAGCTCGAGTTGATCCACCGGCACCAGCTGAGAAGAAATCAGCAATTGTCTCAGCTCGAGAAGCTAAGGCAATTGCTTCGTAGCGATTCTTCGAGGATCAAGAAACTATCCCGCGACAGAGATGGAACGATGGAGGATCGTGAGGCCTCGGGCGAGATGCCGATGTGGTCGGGCGCTGATTACGGGACGGGGCAGTATTTCGTGGAGTTTAGGGTCGGGACTCCGCCGCAGAAGGTCATGCTGATTGCTGATAGTGGGAGTGACTTGACTTGGATGAAGTGCAGGTATTATAGGTGCAGGGGAGGTATGCGTAATAATGATATATAGTTGTAGTAAAGTGGGAGTGGTTTTTTAACTTGGGTGAAATGCAGGTATAGGTGCAGGGGAGGTTTGTGTAATAATAGGAAATTGAAGGATCACCGCGTTTTTCTCGGTGATCGTTCCGAAACCTTCCGGGCTGTGCCGTGCTCTTCAAGAATGTGCAGGGTTCAGCTCGCCGATATGTTCTCTCTCGCTCGTTGCCTGTCTCCAATGGAGCCGTGCGCGTATGATTACAGGCAGGTGTTTAATCTCACAGCCATTTCAATTTTGTTCTACCTTTGGGGTTTTGTGTAATTACAGAAAAGTCTGTCGGGGTATCAGAAATTAGGATGCGACTACTGAGTATGGATTCGAACCTCCAAAAACATTGATCATATAGGGTGTTATTATACTGCTTAAATTTTCGTTTGGGAAGTTTTTGCAGTTAAATTTCTTTATAGTGGGGTGAGAAGGTTAAATTTTTGATAAAATTGGAGTAATTTTTTCACATTAGGGAATAAAAATATTGATATCATTTTACATATATTATTTATAAGAATAATAAATGGTACAAAATATTGATTTGCAAAAATAATTGTAGTCTGAAAAATATTTGACCATACTGTAGTTGTGTTGGGTTGCAAGTTGGCACAGAACAAGAGATTTTGGTGGTGGTGTCGGATTATTAATTATTATTAATTAACTAGTTTTTACAGTAACAATACAAATAAAAATTATTCTATTTATTTTAATCGTATATAATATGCCTTAATATAGATTTGTGCAGGAAAATATTCTTTGTCAACCTCTCCTTTCACTATTTGGGATGTGTTTTTTCTTTTTTTTTTCCCAAAAAAAATCTCTAATTGCATTAACATTTGTGCTTCCCTGTTTTATCAAACCTCAAAATATGTCGATAAAAGGACCGAATCAAGAACTTTAACTTGGGTTAGGATGGGAGATTTAGATTCTTATAAATTAAAAGAAGAAAGAAAATAAAAAATATTTCAGCTTAATTATCGCTGATCATGATCCAATGCAGACTCGAGTTCAGTTGATCTGCGAAACTCAATCAATTATATAAATAAATGTAATATACTTAATATTTAATTGATCATTTTTTCTATGATATACACAATCACATGACAACATAAAATATTGTCCTCTAATTATCATAACCAAATCAAATTTGAGCTAAAATTTACCCTTTATAATCCCCTCTTGCGCTCTAAAACATTTCATAAACCTATCTCATATCTAATAATTACTAAACCATGTACTATTTTATAAGAGTCGGACAATCCTCGCCTCATAAACTAACTTTTGAGATGAGTTATGCGGCTGCACCGAATATTTCACGCATTTCTACTTTACCCCACACTACCCTACCTAGAAAAAGGTGAAAATGGTAGGATATATATTTATTATAGGATAAAAGATCCCAACTTCCTCTCTCCCAGGTTGATCATATTAAGTGCAGAGAGTGAAATGGTTAGCAGGCCAAAATTATTAATGATAAAGGCTGCAGTGTTACTGGTATGTCATTACATCTCTTACCTACATCCAGCTCTGCAGTAATGACAGTAACCAACAACTAGATTGCTTGATTTGCAGCATCTTCGTACGTTTGTCTTCATTCTTGTCTGTCCCAATTAGTGTCTCATTTACAACCATCACAATTCACATTAAGATCGAAATACAACCATTGTAGGACCTAACCTATGTTATCACAAGTCTTGTAGCTCGAGTGGATTTGGCAAAGATACATCTTCTTCTTTAAGTGCACATGCCCAAGATATATAACCTAAACCTCTAATATGTTGGCGTACCATGTTTTTCGTTTTTAGGTTATGATGTACGGACACTTTTAAAAAGTTGTTTTGTGTTGTGTCGGGCATTGTATCCAACACTCCCCGCCCCGAGAATTCAAGAAAAAATATGTGTCACTATATCCATGTCGTGTCATGTCCGTGTTGCTGTATCCGTACGTTATAGTTTTTAGGTTCTTGATTCTATGTTTTATGGGAAAAAATGATTAGTAGTGAAATTGTCTATTCGAAAGTGTATGTATTAATTGTTTAAGTTGCTTCTGCTTTTGGAAAACTTTGTAGTTGGCTATGACTGACTTT
Organism: Lippia alba; assembly: GCA_037834125.1. NCBI lineage: Eukaryota > Viridiplantae > Streptophyta > Magnoliopsida > Lamiales > Verbenaceae > Lippia > Lippia alba. Next base: position 2,732,360 of record JBBMKE010000007.1, read on the forward strand.
ATTCTAAAATCATTCTTCAACAGTTCTAACTCATAAATGAAAACTCAAAATTATACACACTTATCTTGAGACCCTAATTCTTGAATTTCTCCTTGTTTTACACTTAGGTACTCGGATGGATCGTCTACACTAGGCTTCTTCGCCAACGAGACTGTAACACTTACCCTCACAAACCGACGGAAACTAAGGCTCGAAAACGTCCTAATCGGGTGTAGTGACTCTTCCCTCGGCCAAACTTTCAATGGCGCTGATGGAGTATTAGGCTTAGGCTATAGCAGCTTCTCATTTGCCCTAAAGTCATCTCAAGATCAAAGATTCAATGGCAAATTCTCATATTGTCTAGTAGACCACTTAAGCTCCAACACTACATCAAGCTACCTCATATTCGGCCAACACGAAGAAATCCCGATACCCGTGCACAAGATGGAATACACACAACTAACCCTAGGAGTGTTATCATCATATTATGCAGTGAACATCAAGGGCATTTCGGTTGGAGCGTTATTTTTGGAAATTCCATCAGAAGTGTGGAACCCAAATGTCGCCGGCGGTGCCATCGTTGATTCAGGCTCGAGCTTGACATTTTTGACCCGACCGGCTTACGAGCCGGTCATGGCTGCAATAAAGGTGTCCTTGTTGAATTTCGAGAAGTTGGATTTGGACATGGGGCCCCTCGAGTATTGCTTCAATTCGACGGGGTTTGATGAATCTCTTGTGCCGAGGTTGGTGTTTCATTTCGAAGATGGCGCGAGATTTGAACCTTACGTGAAGAGTTACGTGATCGATGCCGCCGATGGAGTTAAGTGTCTGGGGATTGTCCCAGCTAGTTGGCCTGGTGCTTCTGTGATTGGGAATATTATGCAGCAGAATTATTTGTGGGAGTTTGATGTTATTAATGGTAGATTGGGTTTTGCAAGCTCTTCATGCAGGTAGAGTTGCTGGTAGGGTTTTGTGCATATTATTCCAAGAAAGTCATCACACCCCATTGTTGTGTAAGCCTTTTTTTATTTTTTTAATAGAGGAAAAATGATGTTTGCAATTTTAAATGGCCAAGTCTCTCTGTCATTCTCTATCTCATTGTTATTTGTGCTACAAAACCGACTCTGTAAATACACTCTACGTCAATGGTAGCATGTAAATTCCTTCAGGAAAGATGATTCTTCGTCATATTGTAAGGAACTTATTTCCAGCCACAAACATTACACAAATGATTCAATTCTTGCCACGTCTGAATTAATATAAATATTTACAAATTCTCTTAGAATATAGCCCTAAACTTGCTTAATTGGTGCACACCATAAGAGCGTGATCGGTCGTATAAAGACTAACACATCTCGAATATATTATTTATGCAATAATATTTTTGGAATTAATCTCTAAGCTTATTAGCTAAGATTAAATTGTGTTAATATAAAAGCATTCAAGAGATAATTTTGTGTTTGATACTTAAATTTGTGAAATTAGATTATATTTATTTTCAATTAATTGTAATTCCCCGATTATAATCTCACCTAATCACACATACACTCCATGATTCATTATAAAGGTAAATGAATGCGTAACATAATTAAATCCACCTAATTTCGCCTAATCCAGACCAGAATAGTCTAATATCACTAAGCTAACGCAAAATTAAGTCAATTAAAAAGGCCTAATCCGCCTTAACTAAGGCTTTTTAACCAAACAATTGGCAGGGTTTGGCAGAATCTGGCCTAGATCAAGATTTTCCATTTTTTTTTTCTACAACAAGGTAACACAAGGGATAGAGTCAACACATTAGCCGGACAAGTAGTCGTAGGTAAAGACCGACGAGGAACAAGGTGGCTGGCTGCCTAAAAAGCATGAGAAGATCTCAATATCTAATCATAGTGAAGCAAACCATGTGATTTATTCCCGTGAATCAAGCACTTTGTTCCTCGGACAAATATAGAATACCCATTTCTGTTTTAGAAACCGTTTTATTTGTCCAACACAGAATAAACATTATTTCTATGTTAACCATATCTGCCTACCGCATAATTCTTTCCAAATATGGAATATTTGCTTAATGTCTAAACTGAAAATAAAGGTTCATTGTATGTTAATTTCATCGACCTGCCCTGTGATTTTATGCCAAAAGATAGAATATTCCCTTCTAAAATTCTAAACCGAAATTAACTCTCATACTTGGCAACCTAATGAACACCAAATATGAAAGCCAACCTAAACACACAGCAATTACGGGGCAGTAGAACGGAAGGGAGAGAGGGAAATGGAATCGAGTTATGGCGAAGTCGGATAAGCCAGACAATAGAAGACTTCGGATGACAAGTGAAGCTCGAGACTAAAACAAACACATTACAAATGTGCTTCTGAAGTGGCCTTTGATCTACGGACACTTTTGTAGGATCTTAAATTGGTTCTTACCAAAAGAGCTATAAACCATCACAACTCCAAAAAGCAAGTTTCATAACTGTACATATTCTATGCAACTTATGCCAGGACACAACATTATATGGAATCTTTCATGCAAACACGAAAAGCAACACAGATGCACATACGAACACAAGTGTCCACAGTTAATAGTGTCAGCATGTACGCATCACTTAAAACTCCAGAAATGAAATAGACCTGCAATGATGAAAATTTCAAGGGAAAAGTCTGAATTACCAAATCCATATATGAACATCAAAACATATTTTCTTGTTGAGCAACAACATCACTTAACCAGGAGACTGTCCACCACGTGGAGCACGGGCCCCTCGTACACCACGGCCGCGCACCCCTCTGCCACGAACTCTGCCTTGTGAAGAACTCAGCGTGCCAGCCTGCAAGCCAGCCTGTCTTAGAGATGCTCTCTGTCTAGCCCTCTCCTGTAGATTAATGGTTCTCGAAGCTCCACTCAAAGGCGATGCTGCTCTCCCCCCTGCATCAGATGTGGGACTTTGTGTAGGCCCCCCACCCTGTTCTGAAGACACAACATCGGCGGTAGTAGTGCTAGTTGATGCTTCCTCAGTAGTTGTGCCGGAAGAAGACCCAACGACTTTATCTGTTTCTGCAATTGGATCTGCAACCTCATTGGTCTCTTCATCTGGAGTCTGAGAGGAATCAATCTCACCTGCTTCTAAGTTTGTTGGTGAATTATCCGGTTCTACTGATTGCTCAGCCTGAGCTTCATCCGTTGGTGGGGTATCATCAGTATCAGTTAAATCTGCAACGAGCTCTCCTTCTTCTCTATCACCACCGGATTCTGTAACTATTCTCTGGATGTCTTGCTCCGTTTGGTCAGAGAGAACAGTTTCACTTGGTTTCTCCGATTTCTCATCGGTGTCGCTCATATCAGGAATTTGTTCATCAACTGTTGGCTCTTCCACTTGCTCAACAACATTTTCGGGGTCATCCTTCTCAGGTTCCACGGGTTCCTCCTTATTACTCACTTCTTGCTGAAGGTTTGCCACGTCATCTAATGGCTGGTCCTCAGTGGGAGCGACTTCAGAAGACTTTTGTTCCTCAACGCTCTCTTCAGAAGCTTTTAGCTTTTTCGGAGCAGATATGTCGGAGCTTGTTTCCTCTGGAGAGAGATTCTCTTCTTGAGTTTCGGAAGAAACTGAAGCTGATGGGCGCTTACGAACAAGTCCTGCTACAGGTGCAGTCACGTTCCCCTGACTTTCTGGATTCTGAGATGATGATATGTTATTAGGTTGTTCGTCTGCTTCAGACATGTCAACATCACCCTGAGGTTCCTTGGGCCTTGTAATACTGGGACGGATGATTTTCCTTCCTGTTTTAATATTTGCCCTAGCTGGAGCAGGTCTTCTCCCTTTTTCCTCATTCGTCCGCAATGAAGGAAGGGTTGTAGAAGATGGAGCTGGGGTGGTTTGAGGCAGTGAAGTGGTTGGTTGGACAATTAAAGCTCCAGCAGATGATGTACTGCTATCCAGAGACTGAGCTGGTTGTGCCACCTGGTTAATGTTGGTGGTGGTAGATTCTGGTTCAGTCGAAGCTGATTGTGCCACGAGTTCAAAATTCTCTACAGCGATGAAATAGGCAGAAGCAAAATCCTCCAGAAGAGTACTGGAGATATCCTGGACTGTCGATGTACCCTCCTGCTGACCAGCAATGGAGTTCTTTAATTTCTCCACTTCATCTTGAATAGTTTTCAAAGCATGTCTGTGCTTATTCAGTTCATCTGAGAGCTTTGTTTTTTGGGTCATGAGATTATCCCGAGATTCTATAATTGTTTTCTTCATCTTCTGAGTCATTACTTTTTCTTTGTGATGATCCTCTTTCTCCTTCTTCAACTCATCTCTGTTCCTCTCTAATGTTTTCTCCAGCATTTGTATTCTGGTGTCTTTCTCCTTTTCCTTTTCTCTCTGAGCATGTTCGCCTGCAGAATCGACTGTATTTTTTTTAACCTGTTTGGCCTCTTCTAACTGTTTGGACAAGGACTGTATCTCTTTGCTTAGCTCCTCCTTTTCCTTGGTTTGTTTCTTCCTTACCTGATCCAATATTTTCTTGTGCCTTTCACTCAACTTATCAACCTCAGACTTCAGAGAAGCCTCCGTTTGCAAATATTCCCTTATTTTGTTTTCTTTCTCTAGCAATTCTGCTCTGCTTCTCGCCAGGTCTCCCTCTAAAGTTGATACTGCATTCTGCTTTTCTGACAACAGTTTCTTAACTTCCTCCAGCTGTCCATCCTTTTCTCTCAAATTAACCTGCATCTGCTGAAAGGATTCTTTCAGGCGATTATAATCATCAACATCAACAGCCTTGGATTTCTCCACCAACTCATCAATTCTCCTTTCAAGATGTACTTTATCCACCTTTAGTGCTTCAATCTCTTTCCTACAAGCTTCCAACTCATTCTCTCGGTCTCTAAGAAGCCTCTCCAAATTCTCAGTTTCACTCTTGACATTCTGGAACGCTTCACGAAGTTTCTGGCATTCTTCAAAATTATGACGGTTTTCCTCTCTCAGCTGCACATTACTTTCACGAAGTAGATTTAGTTCTCTAACCTGTAGTTGAAGAGATTTGAAATCTTCTTCTGAGAACAATGATTCACGACATTTTGTTCGCTCATCATGAAGTGCTGATTGTGCAGCCTCAGCTGACTTCAAAGCAACTTCTAGCTGAGATTGCAAACGAAGTTTTTCTTGCTTCAGCAGAGACATCTCTGTTTCAGCAATTTCTTTAGATCGCCGGAGATAATTCACAACATTCTGTAAACCATCTTCGTCAGCCAAGCTCTGGGAACTGCCAGTAGCGATTCCTCGTTCCTTATCAGCTATTTTAATGTGCAAGGCCTCAAGTCGACTGTGCAACATTTTATTCAGTTCATTAACTTCATTGTATTTCTTATCTGCTTCATTCTTATAAGCTTCAATGGCTAGCTTTTCCGTCTCCCATTTTGACTTCAGTTCACTCTGTATGAACAAAGCATTGAGAGCGCAAATATTGTAAAAGTTAATAAGGATAATTGCAGATTAATCCAAGCACGATAAACATAATTTAGAAGAATAAAAGTAGCTGTCTAACTTTTGCTGAACCAGGTGAGCAGAAATAAAGACACAATTGGAAGGGCGAGCAGCAAATTCTTTAATTTGTTATTGCACAATTGTTTTCTATGACTAACAAGTATTATACAGTACCTACCTTATGTTTTAGTTTTTTATCAATTAAATTACTAATATGACAACAAGAAGAGACTTAACCCAAGCTAAGGAGAAGACGTTCAGCAATATTTGCATCAATAACAATAGTTGAGGTATGGGTATATCCTAGTCCTCTATAGTTGATTTTTAAAAAGAGGCTGAAAAGCAAGCATAGATTTCTCGGTATCGCCCCTCCCTGTTACTTAGAGATATTTTCACACACTAATTACAAGTCATAACATTTTCAATGTTCCCTAACCCGGAGAAAATCCTTATAACTGCATTTCAACTCCCACTAAGCATGCAAGATGATTACAAATGGTCATAATAAGAGGATCAAAGTTATGGAGAAGAATGATACATTTTCTGTTGTAAGTGTGTCCACAACTTTACGTAGCTCAGAGGTTTGCTGTTGTGCTGTAGCCAAGGCTTGCGAAGTTTTCGTCAATTCCTGAATAGTTTCTGATTGTAGAATAACCTTGAGAAAAAAAGAAACCGACCGAAGAGTGTTAACATTTCATAAAATGCTTAATCTCCACATGCAAGAGAGAAAAAAAAATTCTAACAAGCCCTGAAAATATGTCATATAGATATTAAATTCCAAGCCATGTGACATTAAACCATTATAGATATTAAACATGTCTAAAGACTTAAGCTTTTAATCGCGTGGTTATACAATAAATAATCTTAAAAAGGGGATGTCTCAGAATGGAAAATCAACAGGTTATGGATGTCCGACCAATCAAGATATAAAGTGCTATGGCTATCAAATTTTCTTTTAACCATTCATAAACAAAACTACACAAGCAAACAAGTAAACCTTGTAACAACAGAAAGCCATAAACTATAATAGAACCTGTCTTTCGTAGTTGTCTTGAGCAGCTCGCCATCTTTGATGCTCTCTCTCCAAATCTTCTTTCAAGGCAGACATTTGTGATTCCATCACGACAATCTGTGACCTAGAGTAGTACAAGAACAAAAGGAAAAGGTATGACAATATGGAAAAAAGTACTAGAAAATATCTAATTCCACTTGATCATATAACCTTAATTTCTTTGGAACTTCGCTTGGTTTTTGCCTCGTGATAATTCTATTTGAGGCAAAAAGTTTGTTCTCATCTCTGTCACACTGGCACATTTCTTAATTAGTGGTCCACTACAGGAAGTCCATTACTGAATTTCAATAGACTAAAACTGATTCGGAGAACTACAAATCCATGGTCCATATAAGAGTTAAAAAAAGGATTCTAAATTCCAACCAAGTGCTTTGGTATCTAAACCAGCAATTTACAAATTACTTCAGACAATTTGCCTAAATCTCAACTCAATATAGTGACATCTTATCCAGGATCAAGGGTTTTATAACTTTATCCTTATAAATCTCTTTATCCAATTCATAAGATGATGATAATATGTGTCAAACAGATTCACACTAAATTACAGAGGAGAGAAAGAAAACTCACAGTTTATCAGAACAGTCATTCTTTAAACTGGATATTTCAGAAAATGCTCCAGCAAGAGCCTCTTCTTTTCCAGTGGTTGCAGAAACTGCTTCCTCTGTCTTCAGTTTACATTCACATTCAAGTTCATTAATACGCTCTCTGAGCGAACGAAGCTCATCTTCTAGTGATCTCTTCACTTTATCGCTCTAAAGAACAAAAAGGATGTAATTTGTGCCAGCCAGTGGAGCTATTGCAGAATGGAATCAATGAAAGCCAAAGGTCATCATTAGTACCTCGTTCTTAAAATTCTCATGGATCGATTCCATTTCTTTTAGTGCTTCTTCGTTTAGTTGAGCAATGTTTTTGTACTGAAAAAACAAACAAAATTCAGTACTTGAACAGCAGATAGAAGTAGACAAATTAGATGGATGCATACCTGAAGCATGTGATCTTTGTTAGCCTGCGCTTCAATTCTCAACTTCTCAATTTCCTCCCGGAAGTTTGCCAAAATCTAACCATATGAGAAAGAGTATGAGTAAACCAGTAATTTGCACAGGCAATTAAAGATAACATCCCAAAGAAGATTCCTATTAGTTTATTGTATTAAATCATAATGCCATGAAGAAAAGTTAAAACGAACAAGCCCATGAACCAGTTGCTGAAAGCAAACGTGCTTACCAATCTGATCACAGTTAACATAGCCTAGAGTCATTGGACCAAGAAATAAGATATGCCAATACAAGTTAGGTCCAAAAACACAAATAGAGCAAAGTGCAAGGGAAAAATCTTCATCTCACATAAAGCAGAGGCATCACCTAAATCCAGTTTAAATGATTGAAAACTAAGACGAAAGCATAAGATGGTGCAGCACCCAATATAAGTAAAAGTCCCTACAGAGTCCAACTTATAGGGCCAAACTCGCGTCAAACAATTATCTGAAATTGCAACATTCACTGTGTACAAACTAATAGAAAAGGTAAACCAAACAAAAGGAACGGAAACAATCTTTAGAATTGGTTCGTATATGGATCAAACAATTTAGGCTCATGTGATAGTTAGACAACCCATATTACAAAAAGGATATGTGCATCTTCAGACTCATCTTAGTGTCAGAAGAATGAAAAAGGGTAATAAATGCATTTCTAGCATGATGATGTGAATCTTTCTATGAATATTGGGGATGAAATTGTTATGTGAATCTTCCAAAGAAAAATGGGAATGGGGATTGGACGGGCGACAGCAGATGCTGGGTGAAAGCAGATTGGAAAATGGACTGCCAAAGATGGGTAAAAAATATCAAAAGACAACAGATAAACTCCACAATATGCATTAGAGACAAATGACTTCTGGAAGTACCTTTTCACTGGAAGAAGATGAACCACCTTCAGCACTATCAGAATCCTGTAGCATATATAAAAAGAAAGAATCACAATAACCATCAATGTATACAACCTAAATGCAAAGCAGTTCAAGCAACGGGTCTTGTACTGGAAAAGCAAAAACAGGGGTTATGACATTATGTACTTCAAGCATGAGTCATAATCAGGGTAACCAATATTTTCAGTTATAATCAGGGCGACCAAGATGGACAACTAACATATAAATGAGCACAAATAAACTATCAAATCAAAACTAACATAGTAAATACATCCTACTTAATGTCAGTTTATAAACCACATTTGCAAATTGCCTCGGGGTACTGATGAGCATAAAAAGAGAGCACCGAATAAATTAATACCTTTGTGTTTGGTGACTCCATAACCTTCTTCAAATCAGATAAACGAGCCTGGATAAAGTACACAATGAGAAAACTTCGTCCCAAATATCAGAGCAGTTCAAGTCAATCACTAAATGTGACAAAATAGTCACTAATATCACATAGAAATAAACTTGAGCACCTCGGCAATTGCAGCCCTAGACTCAGCAACTGCTACGGATTGCAAGGCATTAGCCAATTCTTTACTCAATTCCTCAGCCTGTCTCATAGCATTCTTTAAGGTACTTTCACGCTCCAGAGTAAGCTTCCGAACATTGTCACGTTCTTCCTGAAGCTCTTTTTTTACCTCAGCCCATTCTCTCTGAATAGTAAATAATTCGTAATACATTACAGCAGCCAAAAAGAAAATTATACGAGGGCAATATAGAGATCAAAATGTCTAGCAAGGCTTTGTTAAACTGTTTCTTCTGTTCTTCATGCACAAAATGTCAGAAACAAACTTTTAAACTTCAGAAGCAGGATGCACAACAAAATCGGAAGTACCTCAATTTTGTTGATGTACTCCTCTTGCTTTCTCTTCTCAATACCTCTGGCCTCCTAAACCAAGCCAAATAATAATTATAGCCTGCTTAACCAACTGTAGAAGAAAAAAAAAGTTCTGAAAGAGAAAACTACCTCCCGCACATCCTCAGTACTCTGTACAGTGTCCAAACTCGCCTAAAAGTGGTACAATTATAACAAGAATGATGTCATTAAAATCACCAACCCTAGAATATATCTTCTTCATTTATTTATTCATGTTACTTATTATTAAATTATCAAGCAACAGGTGCAGACCTGCAGTCGGTGAACTCTCTCTGACAAACTACGAACTTCATCAGAAGCTCTCTTCTCAGCATTCTGTAGTATTTCCTTTTCATGCTTCAAAATTGCCACCTTCAACAAGTACAAAAACATTATAAGAAACTTCAATTAGCATATCCTTAAAAGGGTAGGGGAGGAAGCAACCTCCATCGTTAACTTCCTAGAAAGTTCATTGCATGCATCTGAAGACTCAGCACTTTCACGCAACTTCCTTTGGTAGTCAACTATCAACTGAGAGAACTCAACATTTCTAGCAAGGACTCCATTGTGTTCTTCTTTCTGACATAAACCAGAAAATAAGCAGTGCAGTCTGAGTCAGACAACTGCATCACTAGCCTTTAAACAGAAATTTTTCAGATGCCAAAGGTACACTAATGTGTTACATATTCCCTCCAAAAAGGGTTACGTAGATTAGATAACACAAACTTGTGAACCTGTTGTTCAAATTCCTTCATATATCTGGCAAGTTTTTCTTGTGCAAATTGTGCTTCTAAAGCTAACTTGTCACGCTCGGTTCGTAGTGATATTATATCATTCCTGGGTACAATAAAATAAGCCGATTAGTGAACAGTGTAGTGAATAGTGAAGTCAACAAGATCTGCAGTTGCATCCCCTCCCAAAGCACCAAGCAGTTGAGCTAACTACAGGTAGATAGCCACTTTCTATCAAGAGAACACTAAACCAGAAACACAGATAATAATTGGATGGAAAAAAAAAAAAGAAAGAAAGAAAGAGGAGGCAGATAAAAGCAAATATGATTTACCTAGATTTTGCTAAATCCTCTTCAAGAATTTTCAGACGCTCAAAGGCCTTCTCTTGTGCTTTTCTAGACGTGTCCTGTAAAGTAATTCATAGAAAAATAAGAGTATTTAAAGACAGCAATAAATGATGGCCACACACCATACTTAGATCTCTTTATCAGGATCATGGACACATACGTGAATACTTTCTTGCAAGAGCATGACCTCCCTGCTGCTCCCTTGTTCTGCAACATTGGAAACATCACTAAAGCAAGCATATAGCAATAAATAATCTACCAAGAATACACCCATCAGAGAACAAAAATAAAGTCATCAATCCTCATCCAATACAATAAGGGACATTATCTGCTTAACTGAATAGGCTCTGACAGAGTAAGGCAAAGTCATGTGCAAAGAATTTCAGTATGTTAAAAAACTCGCTAAGGAGTTGTCCGATCTTAAGTATCCGCAGCTAGCCTAAGCATGCCCCACCACTATCATCAAACAACCATCACAAACAAGACTGCAACCTGATCTAATAAAAGACAGAAAAGGAAACCTAAAAAAATTACACGAGTGAAACCAGAAAACAGAGTCAGGAGCTCAAATCAACAACAAAATGGCAAGCATTTTTGATAACCGATAAACAATTAAAAGGAGCACATGATGAACCTTGAGATCCAAATTGACTTACAACACAAGCATGCATGACAAAGAGTTACTTGATACACAAGCAATACTAGATCTGTTACATTTTTCGAAGGATTTGGATGTTGGCTCAAGTTAGCAAGGGATATGTTTAAAGAAAATCACTGTGGGACGTTATGATGAAAGAAAAGATGGAAGGTGCTGGAAAGCTCAAGTATGAAAAAACATACGGCGGAAAGAAAAAAGACGAATCAAAAAGGACCTGGTTGACAAATTAAGGAATCGCTAAAATTGGATTGCAGTTGCACTTTGTAGCGAACAAACAAGATATTTAGAATCGTAACTGTAATCTGCATTAATGCATGCATTCATCTTTAACAAAGTGTCATTTCATAGCCTTAAAAATAAAAAATAAAAGCAACCTCTATCTCTAACAAAGAAACCTTATTGGCGGCCTTAAAAACTACAAATACAGCAAAAGTATGTTCATTAGCAAATATAAATTACATCTCTAAGTTGCAGTATTAATGGTATAACAAGCACATTGAAAGTAAGCTCATTTGCTCAAGAAGAGGCACGATATGCCGAATCTAACACTATTCTGTATCAATACTTTGTTTTCTAATATTACATTGTTTACACTGTACTCCTATATATATAGGACAGAAGAAAACCCTGGATTCTTATAAGATAATTGACCAAAATCCAAGCAAAGCATATCAAGAGTTGACATCACAGCATGAGAAAGTTAGCCATCTCGAGGAAGGTATTAAGAAGCAAACAAAGACAAGATGAAGTGAAAACCTGGAACTGCATCTTGAGGATGAGTAGGATAAGAACGAAGTTTGTGTTCCTCTTCATATAATTTCTTGTACATTGCCACCTATTTGCACAGAAAAGATAATTCGCAAATGAAGTAATATATGATCAAGATTAGATCACATAGTATTCCAGTATCACATGACTGACATGAACGACGCACCATACCAAGTACTAAGAATAAACTTACAGAGTTATGAAGGTTTTCGATCATGTGCGCCTGTTCCTCTGCTCTCAACAAAACAGCATTAACCTTAGATGCAGTCTCATCAGCAAGCATCTGAAGCTCCTTCTCATACTTATCCTGAAAAGTTTGAGAAAACTGCAAACTCAATATTGTTGGAATACAACTAAGTCTCAGGCATATAATTTTATAAAAAGTTAATGCCTTAATCTCTGCTTCTCTCTCCTCAATCTTATCAGATAGGTTGCGAACAAGACTCCGCAGCTGCACATTCTGTTCAACAAGTCCATTTATATCCTTAAAGTTCAACTGCACAGGCAAATGACTTCGTAACCATCATATTATTTCTTCTCAAAGTAAAGGTATTAGTACAGAAGAGGAAACAGAAAAATACAAACCAGCCGTTCAGAGAGGATATTCTCGGCATTAGACTCAGCACCCAATGATTGAGCAGAGCCAGTGAACATTTCATCATCATCAGAATGACCAACCGATCCACAACGTAACTGTACATCTCGACACTCCTTTAAAAGGATGGCCACCTAAGACAATAACACGTTGATAGAAAGTAGGAAAAATGTTTGAGTAATTACATAGGCTTTACTGATAGCAAAGCTACCCAGTCTAAACCAAAACCTTAGATCCCCTCCCAGCCATACCTGCTTCTGGAGGTCAACAATCTCATTCTGAGCAACAGCATAGTCACGCTCTTGTTTCTTTAAGTTAGCCTACAAGAAAAGGTGCATGTTTTTAAACAACATTACTACACAAATACAAACTTAGTAACTTAAGCCAACTCCACACAGGGAGGACAGCACAAACCTTCAGCTCCTGAATGGTTGTCTCCAAAGAAGAATGCTCAGACAGTGAATGCTGCAATTTTTGATTTAAAGTAGAGTATGCTTCCAGAAGTCTCTCATGTTCCTCTGCAAAAAGACATTTCTTGTCAATTGCCCTCAAAAGAAGTCATCTATTTATAATTATATTCAAAATTGTTGATAATATGTCATGATGAAACACTGGAAAGAACTAGTACGCTTCAAACTGCCAACTACAGTGCTGATCCTAAAGATTAGTTTTTGTTCATTCTCCTCCAGAAGTATTTCCAAGTCATTTGCCCCGAAAACCCATTTTCCGTATACAAATATCTTCATTCACTTGTAACAAATGGTGATTATTTGTAGCAATCACGCATTATCTCAGATCATGGTACTTAATAGTGAAAACATGGTATAGACCCAACCCAGAGTTGTAGCGAAACGCGCATGCCTTTTTTCAAACAAATGCAATATATATAAAAATATGTTCATAGTTTTATAATGCAACAATACATCAAAATATTTTCCCCATAGATTTTCATGAGATTATGAGCTCATTTCTTCACCCAACTTAATTACTATGCTTGGACTTAGACTTGATGGGCATTGAATAAAAAGAAAAAAAAAATGTGATGAGTCATAAAGATCACAAAATTATAAGCCCATGCATCAAACATGAATGCAAAAGGAAAAAAGCGGAAGAGGGGCAGCGGACAGCAACACAAGGAGGAGGGGTGGTGGTGAATCATGAGGGTATAGAGGAAAGAGGAAAGGAGCTTAAGCATGGGATAAGGGAGTTTTTCTCCTGCTGGTTGGTGGTATTCTAATTAAACCCCAGCTTTCAGCTTTTCTCTGTAAAACAGCGTGCAATCCTGGTCCTAGAGCTCCAGGGTTATAGCCCATTGAGCGCAGATAGCACACGCTAAGTGAAATACCTAAGGCAGCACACTCTATCTGCACTTTTAATAGCTATGATTAACATAATAAAAGCCATTATTGCCTCGCCAGCAAATATCCAAAAGGCACAAGAACACCTTTCCGCAGGCAGAGAGTTGTGTTTGAAAAGAAGAGCACCAGGGAACTTAGATATATTAAAGAGGACTCTGTTATTGATGATGTTTCCAATCTAACAAGACAACATACCTCGTTCATCCATGATAACTCCAGCTTTCTCTTCTATTTCGTAAAGCACCTGGAAGTAATTGGCATGAAATGAACTAGATAAGCAATTGTCACTAAATAATTCTGCAGGAAACACATGTGATGATCCATAAAACATACTCGTTCTAATATAGCTTGGGTTTGCTTTCTTCCCAGCTGCTCATGTCTGAGTGCATCAACAGCTTCTTGGTATTTGGCATAGATTTTTGCCAGCTTCAGAAAGAACAAAAAAAATAAGTGAACAGAATGATGACTGTTAGGTAATTAACGAACAGAAGTTACCCTCATGCTCTTTCTGCCAAGAAGCTAGTATACCTAAAGAGTTCACAAATTTAAATAAATAAAATAAGATCTATAAGACACTAATACAACTTACTGTCCATCCATCCTTAAGGAGTGACGCAGCCAAGGCTGTTCCTGAAACACCTGCTGGAATCCTAGGTACAATCACACGATCATCCTCAACCAACTCCGTGATATCAACTGAGTTCACCCATCTACAATTAGACAGTAGAAATCAAAACATCAACTTATGACCTTTGTAAAGATGGAAATGGAGAGTCTGAAATCAAAGCTTTTTAAATCTCATCCTTAAATGTATCTAAAGTTGTTAATGACTCACAAATCGGTTGTTAAACTACTCAAAGGAAGCTCTTTAAGCTTGTTTTCTTTCTTCAAGGTTTCTAATTCTGCTGTGGCAGTCTGAAGCTTCTCTCTCAAATCCGCAGACTCCTACGCAAGCCAAAAGAAATAGTCGAGTAAATTCGTAAAAAATATGTGTTTGTAAACCACCATATGATAACTGAAAAGAAAATCTGGCAAAAGCCAAAAAACAAAACAAATATACATGCAAGACATCGCCAACAATTAATGTTGAGCAGACATTATTACAAGAGATGAAAACATTGCCTTCTATTACTACCCACACCTGTTACCAGCTGGCTGCTTCACCCACTTCAACACACACACACACACACACACACAGAGTGCCACACACAAGACTCACACACACAGAGAATGAAGGAACTAGAAACTAATTTCATGTCAGGAACAGAACCAATATCACAGCCAATCCATTTGTTTTCAGCTACAAATTTTTTGTTGGGGTTCTGTTAATTGTTATTGACATTCAGCCAATGCTAATTGTCATATTGGAGCAGTCAAAATCTGATGAGTCCCAATATGACCATGTTGTCCTCTAATTCGGGAAATTGGGATATCTAATTCCATTAGTTTCTAAAACAAATTTTCAAGGGAAATGGATAGTAATATAAGAGTGTAAGTTTATGTAGCAATTAGCATAAAATAAATATGATGCCAGGTTCGGCAATAAGGCTAACCACTCCTCACAGAATCAAAATGAACAGGTTGGTCAGAGCAACAATGACACACTGCAAAGTATGGGGTCCCAACAATTTTTTATCCCGAAATAAACAAGGCTTAGGGGTACTTTTGGTATCAATAGTCCCTTTTCCTTGCACCCTGATCATATGAAGAAAAATGGGTGCAGAAATAGTTCCGAGGAGAGAAACTACCAAATTCTGATATAGACTAAAAATGATAAACTTAAAAATGTTTCCCAAACCCATACGACACATGGTCATAATAGAACGCACCTTTGGCATGTTCATGACTTCCTCAAAAAAAAAAAAAAGGTGGGACAGCATAGACCAAAGGGAGCATATCATTACAAAGAAACAACCAATTTCAGGAAAATTTGAACTTCAAATATTACATACCTTTTCCACTTCCTTCCTCGCCAACATCTCCTTTTCAAGCCTATCCTTGAGTTCACTTTCAACTTGATTTAAGTGAGTCTGCTCAGCAATAACAACATAAACAGTGACATTCCAAGAATATCACACTAACTGCAGCTCCACTCAATGAGTGTGTATTTGCATCTTTTAACAATTTTGAAAAATAAACTATAGACAACACTTACTTCTAAAGCCTTGATAACTCCCTCAAGCTCTCCTGCCTTCTTTGACCATTCCTCTGAACTTTCCTTGTACAGGTTTGCAAGCTTCGTTACCTTAGAGTTGAAAAACACCAAACACAAATCAGTAGTCAAAAAAGCACAGGCACAGCAAATGCCTGCATAATTAATAAACACTAATAAGTAACATCTGTAACATTAAAAGGATAAGCATACCAATAATTAACACTCTTTAGCACGCAAATTCAGAGAAAAGGCACCCCAGTGTTACCAGTAGCATTGCATAAAAGATCACCCGTAAAAAAATAATAATTTATTTGTAATCACATTTCCTTCAATAACACTGAAGCCAATTAAATTACGCTCACTCCTATATAGTGAGTTTAGAATCAACATGTCCAATTCTATTATGCTAGTGGTTTTATTTCAAACAGATCATCAGCAATACCCAGTCACCAAAGCAAGTACACCTCATGTATACTAAAAGCCATAGCCTCCAAATTTTCTTTCATCAAGCACAATCACAGGATAAGGAAAAAAAACATTACGAAAATGCTTATGAAGCTACATTAGTGATATGATCGAGCATATACCTAAAAATCAATAGCATTTATAAATATTGCAATACACTAATAACTAAACTTACAGTAGAGATTTCCGCAGACAAATGCTCCTCCGCAGCCCCAGCAGCATCCTTAGTAGATAACAACTCCTGGAGAAACAAGACGAATAACGATTAATTAAGGAGGTTGAAAATTGACAAAAGAAAATATAATTCATTTACACCAAAAAAAACAGCACGCAAAAGAACGCACCCTTTCCATGGATGCAAGCTTATCCTCCAACTCCTTCACTCTATCCTGGTGCAATTTCAAAGAAGTAGAGCTCTCCTTAAATTTCTTTTCCACCTGGAATTGGTCAAAAAGAGTGCATTTCAAGTAGAAAATCAAATTTTTGCAATGTATATAATAACATTTAAATCATATTTTACTCAGTGAAGAACAAAAACTTCAAAAAAAAATGAATCTTACATCTGCTAGCTTAGAAGACATGTCAGCCTCAAGCTCTGCATTTTCTCTACGCAGCTGGATAACACTGTCAACCTTAGCTGTTAACTCCTCATTCAGCCATTTATTATGCCTCTCAAGAAGTTCCTTTTCCTGCTCAGCGCCATTTTTTAAAGCAAAGTTATTAGTGCTGCTCGTACCAAAAAGAATAGCAACAGCATAAAATTGACTATGCCAATCATGATAATTGCTAGATAGGCAGAAGGAAAAAAGTGATTTGCACTGAATATCTGTCCATATTAAAAGAATCTTTACTTTGAGTATTTGGTGGTTAATCTAAAATAGAAAATATTGTGAAGAAAATGAAAAAACTCTCAACTTGTTAGTAAAAGTATTCATATCCACTAGTTTAATTTTCCATATTCAGATGACAAATGTTTGTTAATAACATAGTCCCTACAGGTAATACAGAACCACAGTTAATTTAACAAGATTGTCGAAGACTTACTGATCTAGAAAACATGAAAAGAGACTTTCCAGTAAACATTGAATTCAATAGATATCAATTTTACTTTCCGTAGAATTCAATAGGCAGAAAAATGAAACTATGCAGGTCAAAGCCAAGCACAACGAATGATAATCATCATCACACCTAATTAGAGATCAGCTCACCTGCGAAAGCCGAGCAGATGTAGCACGCAATCGTCCCAACTCCGACTCCAGCTCGCCCATACCAGCTTCTTTTGAAGCAGAACTCTCAGTCAAATGAACCTTCAATTTCAGATAGTCCAGTAAATAAAATGATGATCTAGCTTAAATTTTCACGAAAAATATATCTAGAAACAACATATGAGATACTGATTACAATAATTAATTCACCACTCAAGGAAGAAGAAAAACTACAAAAGAGTTCGAGGCACATTGAATGCTAAGTTTTCATGTAATAGATGGATATGATGATATTCAGAAAAAACTCAAGAGGCATAACTCTTACAATTTTATCGAGATAACTCTTAATGGTAGAGTTTTTCTCGCTGAGTTCCAAATCCTTTTGCTCCAGCATCTCCATCAATTGTCTCTTGGATTTATGTAATTCGGATGATTCCCTCGTGAGCCTCTCGATCTCCCCGTCTTTCTCAATCTATATTTCAAATAGTTCAAAAACACAAATGCAACTAATAGTTTATAACAATTATCAATAACCAACAATAATAAGTTAAACTGTGGAATACAAACTTACAGACTGAAGGACGAGTTGCTGCTTCTCTGTTTGCAGCTGTACAACTTCAGAACTCCGTTGTTCAAAGGAAGAGTTGAGTTCCGAAAGCTGTGACTGCAAGGAGGCATACTCAGCAGAAAGTGAAACGCATTTCTGTTCGTTAAGCGAGCACGTTTGCTCGAGGGTGATGGAACGAGCGTCCGCATCCGCCTTGATCGTTTCTATCTGACTGTAAAGCCCTCGGATAAACGCATCCGCTTTATCCGCCACCAGTCCGGCGTCGTCCGAACACCGCCGGAATTCTTCGTCCGATATAAACAGCGGCATAGTTCTCCTTCACTAATCAATATCCAAACGCTACAATCGCAACAAAACTATCACGCCCTAATTTTTTACGCAAAAACAGCAACATTCTCATTCATTTCTTCACGATTTCCAGATTCGAGCAGAAGAACCTCAAAATAGCAGCGTGCGTGCCCTAGCTATCACGAATTCTGCGATCCAAACTGGGAGATGAAGGAAAACCTAGGGTTTGATGATTTTGCTGCGCAAACAAAAAATAAGAATTCGAGAAAAAATGGGAAAATGGAGGGAGATTGTAAGGGAACTTTTGAGATTTTCTGACGGAAGAAGACCGTTCGAAGGAGCTTAAGCAGAGGGGTTGAGTCGGTCGAATTTGGGCTGCTAATCAGGCCCATTTTAATATTTGGGCCGGCCCATGTGATGTTGAAACTTATAACATAGTTTAGATAACTGAGATAATAATTGTTCACATTCAAATTATATAATTCGTGGAAGCTTTTTCGACTTGTAAATGTTCGTATAAGATTTTTATTTGTGACTGTATCATTATTTAAATTCAATTTTAATGATTTTGATTTAAAAATAGCTCATGTGTATGCACTATAGATATGTCATGTGTCTTTTTATTAGTCAAAACTACTAAAAAATCATGTTTAAATCGTGGTATATTACAAATATATATAATATTAGATGTCCGTTTGCAAATTAAAATAATTCAAAAAGGTGAAATTCCTTTCTTTTTCTTTCTTGTCAAATTTTTAATTAGCTTAATTTATAAAATTAATGTAATATTGGAATTTGGAACTCAAAAAAAGAGTTTCCATAATGGGAAATCAAGTCTTTAATTGATAAAGGATATCATAAGAAACATAGTTGTTCCATTTACAAATAGTTAAGACATTTATTATTCATAAATGATGGCAGAAGATGAAAAGAATGTCCAAAATTATAATTTGGCTTGCAAGCTAATTATATACAATTAGTCTCAGCTCAATAAACTCGTCGCGCAAGGTGAGCCAACTAACTCGCTTACAAATCTACTTTAAAAAATTCATCTAAAAGTCATAATCCGGATAATAATAATAATAATAATAATAATAATAATAATAATAATAATAATAATAATAATAATAATAATAATAATAATA
>JBBMKE010000007.1:2763354-2778140 GCA_037834125.1 Lippia alba
AATATTCGAGCATAGTCATCGTGGTCCTCGCACCGAATTAGAACGTGATTTCTGTTGAGCAGGCTGAGTTTGACCTCTTTGGCAAAACCCATCTGTTGGAACACGAATTCAAGGAAACGCATAGTCGGGTATCCTATAGTGAATTTTTCGACTAACGCAAAATGGAAATCTTCACATAAAATCTCCTCTTCTTCATCAGAGAAGATAACGGCCGGTCGACCCTTGTACTCTTCCACTTTCGCAATCGGCGTGAAAGTGTCGGGATCAAAAAGATTTGAGTTTGGCGAGATCATCAGGATGTTTGTAGTCTTTCGCTTTGGATGCCGCCACTCGTGCGTAAGTCATCGTCGGGTCCTACGGTTTCAAAGCTGCCGGCGTCTGAGGCTCTCCCATTCTTTGTCATAAAACATAAAACTTAGAGAGTCCAGAGAATTTATAACATGAAAATTTTAATTTAAGATTTACTCTTATACACACATCGAGTGTCTAGATTCACTTATATTATATAAATACTAAACTTAACCACCCCCACCACTTCTCTCTCTTTTTCTTCCTCTTCTCCTTCCCCAGTCCCCACCCCCATTATACCGCCGCCGTCCCGCACCATAATGCGGTCACCTACCAGAGTCATCGACTCTTCTCCTTGTCAGATTCAAATCTAAATCCAGATTTGAGTATATGTGTTTGCGTTTGTCCGTGTGTGTTTTGTGAATCTATGCTTGTGTGGATATGGAGAAATGGGTGCTGTTTGTTGGTGGCGACAGTGAATCTAAGGAGGGGATAGGCAATGGATGATGGCGGCAATGGTGTATAAGGGGGAGGTGGTTGTTGGAGGTTTGTTGGTGGCGACAGTGAATTTGAGGAAGAGACAGGTAATGGATGGCAGCGGCGACATGAGGGGAGGTGGTTGGCGGATTTGAACTTGGGAAGGTGATCCAGTAGATTTGTGGTAGTGGGATTTTTGGTGGGGGTGGCGATGGTAGTGGGAGCAGGGGTTGGTGGGGGTAGGGATGGAGGGTGGTTGGTTTTTTTAAAATTATATTTATATTATATAAATAAAAGGGCTAATTCTTGACACCCCTCATTCTTTAGTCCTTAGTGCACTTTGTCCCTTAATTTTTGAATTAGTGCGATTGTCTCCCTCACCTTTAAAAAATATCACACATAACCCTTTTTAATAAATTTTGACCACCGATTTCTCCTTCATTGCGGCGACCCAAGTTTCAAGGCCACCGTCATCATATTCGTCTCTCCAAAGTGACAAAGCCCATACCCTTGCCATCCCTATTAGCAGCCGAATGCCGCTACAAAACTTCGTCCATCGTGCGTCATCTTTGACCGGTAATTTCTACTTCGTCGGTTATCGAATTTTAGTACCATTACTGTGTTTTTTGCGTCGAGAGCTTCAAGTTCATATATAATATCAACACATTTGAAATCTTCTTTGTATAGATAGACTTTGCTAAAAAGGTTAAGCGTGATATTTTTCAAATGATAGGGGGATAATCGCACCGATTCAAAGGTTAGGGGTCAAGTGCATTAAACCCCAAAGGATCAGGGAGTGTTTGGGATTAACCCTAAATAAAATTATAAATATTATATATAATATTTTTATATTAGATATATAGAGCAAATTACATCCTACTACCCTGTAGATAGGCGAAATTACAAATCAGGACGTCAAGTTTGAAAACTTACATATTAGTCCCTGGCCGTTATATTCCGTTTGAGGTCCCTCGGTTCCGTTAGGTTTGACCACTATAATTTCTATTTTACGCTTCTATTTTTTTATTTATTTATGAAATTACCAAAATACCCTCAGGGACTATTTTGTAATATTCATGTAAACAGAAGGGTCGTTTTGTAAGAGAATGCATACGTCAGGGATGTAATTGTATTATTTTCACCTATTTTCAAATATGACCGTTTATAGCCGTTGGGACAGTTTCTATATATAGTCTTGTGTGTCTTTTATGCCTCTAAAACATAAAGAACATGGTTAATTCATATGCAGCTTCATATTCACGTGGTAATGCACTGAGATATAGGAAAGAGTTGTGTCGAGTACCAAATTGCACTCTTTGGACGAAGATCAAGGTTGTTGAGAAGAACAATGTCAACCATGGGAGATTATTTTGTTGTTGTGATGTTCATGGCTTCTCTCACTGGTGTATGCCATTAGATGATACGCAGTTTGAAAGTGGGTCACAGGTGGAAGATGAAGCAGCAAGCAGTTCAACCACTAGAAGACTTCAAGTTGGACAAGAACCAATGCAATCCAACGTTTTGTATAAGCTAACAGTATGTAACATGTGTTTGCTTTTGTTGTTGTTGTTGTCTTACTTATTCAAAGCTAATATGTAACTCAAGACGTACAAAAAAAAAATGTAACTCAATTCAATATTAGTAAATAAAATAATAGTTTCTTCAATACCTGATTGATTGCATACATACTAGCAAATCCCTAAGATTTCAAATTGTCCATGAGCAGATGATTGTTTTCATACATCAAAATAAGATAAACAGGTTTGAAGGCCAAAAATTATAAAACATAACATCAAAATAAGATAATCAGGTTTGAAGGCCAAAAATTATAAAACATATCAACACAGCCTTATCAGTTTCCCAAAATAAACAGACAAAAAATACTTTCCCCAACTTCTAATATCACATGGGCTTCACAGGATCAAACTCCAAGTTCTTCTTGCTTGCAAATACTGGAGGCTTTTCAAACTTCTTATTCAGCATCTTTGTGCTTTGAGCAGAGGTGTTAACATTGTTGTTCTTTGTTGCATCTTTCTGCTGAATCCCTTTACCTTTGCCCTTCAATGTTGATATTGACACAGTTTCCTTTTGCTTCCCCCTTGAACTCACTGTTTGTTGGGTATAGAACTTTATCCCAACTTCTTTCCTAAATTTGTCCAAGATCCGCTGTGAATTCTTTGAGATAGTAGGTTGTGACATTGCAATGCCTTACTTTATCAGTAGTGTTGGATGGCTTTGCCGCAGTTCTTGTGATTGTGTTGGATTGGCCTTGCTGGTGTTGATTCTCTAATCTGTATTCCTTTTGCTGGAGATTTAGTTGTCTTGTATCTTTTCTGTAATGTGCTCTTGCCTTTCTTCAGAGGTGGTTGTTCAACATTAACTAAAACAAAATTACATAAACATAAACTTACAATTGATATATTTAGACCACTAATAAATAAATAAACAAAAGCAACATCAAAGCACCTGCTGTGTCATTGTTCAAGTCAGAAATGGTTCTCTTTTTGTTTGTTGCCATTCCAGGAATATCATTATCCATTCTCAAGCTAGCAACAAAGGAATTATGTTCCACATTTCTTTCACCAATAACACTTTCAAAAGCAACTGTGTCACCAGTACGTCCTTGGTTCATATTAGCCTCAATCTTGTCCAAACTTGCATAAAGCTCATTCAACTCTGTTGTTTCCCAATCATCCACACTGTCAAAGTCTGTTGCATTGGTTTGTTGCCCATTTCTTCTTGATTGTTCATCTACATCAACATTTCTCTATTGTGACAATAAAACAGGAAAATATCATACAAAAATATATTCAAAACTCAGGGAAATAATCAGAGAAAGACAGTGCACATATTATATTCCTTACATCAGGGATTCTCAGTGGACATGTTCTTTTATTGTGTTCAAAACTCATGCACATTCCACACTTAACTACAGCAGCTATTGGCATAGCTTGGCCCTCTCCTGGCTCCTTCCTTCTATTTTTTTTGGCCTCCCTGGCAATCTTTTCTTGTTTGGAGGCAGCAAATCCTTTGGCAACACATCAGGAATTTCTTCCCGGAAGCTCTCATAAGGCACAGGAGAGATCATGTGAGAATAACATTGCATATATCTTCTATTTTAGGAATCTTATTTTAGTCTTTCAATCTCCTTCTAAAATGATGCACATCATTAAAATACTTTCCCACCCTTAACTCAACAGGCCCACTACCAGTGTCAAAATCAGCTGAGGGATAATTAAAGCTACCCTTTAGTGGATCATTGTCAAATTCCTCATCAGAGTTTTCAGCCTCACAACCATCATCAGAACCATAGTTTGACATTTCATTAACTTCATCATCAACTGTATCTTTTTTGATTAATATTGTCAATGTTCTCAACATCTATTTCAGGTACATACAAACTATCATCTGAGTTATAATCTTCATCACTATCCACAGTTACTTTTTTACCCTTATCATGTTGACTCCCAGTTTTCTTGTTCTTACCCCCGCTAGCTTCAACAACTTTACCCTTACCCTTCACACTAGTTTGCGTACTAGAACCACTGAACCAGCCATATTGTTTACATTCACATTCACATTTCCAGAAATTCCTTGAATCTGAACCCTGCTATCTACATTATCAACATAACATTTGAATCAACCACATTTATATTCACATTGGGTTGAGGGGCAATTGACACAACATACACATCAAACACAGTGCTGTCACAGTTTCTTTCAAACATTCTCAAAACATCAGAATCAGTCTCAACATACATATTACCCCTACCCCGGAAAG
Organism: Lippia alba; assembly: GCA_037834125.1. Taxonomy (NCBI): domain Eukaryota; kingdom Viridiplantae; phylum Streptophyta; class Magnoliopsida; order Lamiales; family Verbenaceae; genus Lippia; species Lippia alba. The sequence goes on from JBBMKE010000007.1 coordinate 2,767,901, forward strand.
TGGACACATGAATCCTTAATGAAACATCACCCATAAGAAATAGATCTTTAATAGCATCACAAAGTCGAAAAAGCTATACTTATCTGGATCTACATCATACAAACTCGCAATTTGGCTGTCATAATGAACCACCAACGTATACATGGTATCTCCCATTGTACCTATAAACAACTAAAATTCTAAATGTAATAATCATCCTCAACATGAAACAAGATCAAAATTTTACATTAAACGCACACACACTCTTACGGCGAGCAGAACAAAAAGAGGATAACAACAAAAGTAGGGCTTTCTGAAAGAATCCGAACATTTTACAAAAAAAAATCCATCAGCTTTAACGATTAAAACAGCTAAAATAGTTTTTAAGAACAAAAAATTAAAAAAATTGAAAGAAGGGCTGAGAACTAGGGTTTTCAGTCTACATAATTTAAATCTTCAAGCAAAAATGTTAACATAAACACCAAAAACACTAGATTTGAACGTCAAAACAAGAAATTTTTAGGGAGTCAAAAATCTCACCAAAAACCCTCAAGGAGAACACTGTATACGGAGCAAAAAAACTAACCTTAGGCTCTTCCCACAGTGAATCGAAGCACCTCTTGGCCTATTACAACGTCTACGGCACCCAATCGTGTGAAAGATGGTTGTTTCCAAGATCAAAGTGAGCAAAAATGTCGATTTCAAACAAGGGTTTTCAGAGGGTTTTCATGTACGGGAGATAAAAGGGTTGGGTTTGGGTATTCTTGATTCTCAAAATTTTGGCTATGTGGTTATACAATCAATTATACCTGAAGGGTAACAATGTCATTTAATATTTTCAGTAAAATCAGTTTTATAAAATAATAAAAGAAAGCAAAACCGTTAGGAGCATTCAAGTCTTTTCATATTTTCCTCACAAAAACCTATTACGCAGTCAACACCCGTGTATGCTCAATATTGAGGTTTTTTTTACTTATTCTGCCTAATATAGGGTAGTACTCTGTCCACAGAGTTTAAGGCTCGTTTCGAGAACTCCAACACTTACTGCGTTCTTCGCTAAGGTATGGGTTCATCATGGAATCTAATGGGTGCATTTTTTATTTTTTATTTTTTGAAATATTGCATTTTGTTGTTAATTGAGATTCTTTCTCTGATGGTAATGTGTACAGTTTAGTGATTGTTGTTGGCTTAATGCACTTTTGTAGGACAAGTGCATTACAAATTACAATATTAACGCACGGATATATTGATAGAATGTTAAAATTGAGAAAATATTCGGAACAACAGGCATTTAAGCTCCGACACCAAATGATTACAAACAAAGCAAACAGGTTTTCATTCCACTAACGTATAAGACCACCGGCCCCTTGTGCAATCAAGGTACATCAATTTGATTTAAACTAGTGAACCAAACTATATATAAATACGATACGAATATAACAATATGAATTTTATTATTATTATTTTTTTATATGAAGAACGCTAGACATGATGTTCGTTACGAATATCTGATCAACACTAAACGATAAAATGATACTTTTATATGTGTTCGTGCATCAAAGTTACCAAATGATTAGTACTTCAAAATCCATCAAAATTTTATATACCACTCCAAATAGTTTATACAAGACAAAACGTGAAATAAGAAATCTCGGATTATGATGATCAAGCCCCACTGTACATAACAAAGAAGAATTTTTGGACACCACCAGTATACTTGCTCTCTTCTTCCTCCATAGTATCACTCAACACCATCCCTTTAGTTTCAGGCAACAAAGCAACCGCCACCCCACACAAACCAACCATCACCCCAAACAACCCATAAGACAAAAGCAACCCATTCCCCCTCCCAACCGCGGCCGCCAACGGCCCAACAACGCCCCCCAACAATGACGCCTCTCTCACCATCGCCACAGCCGAGTTCCTCACACACGTCGGAAACAACTCCAACAAGTAAATCAAGAACACATCATACGCCGTGCAGGCGCCGAAAAAAGAGATTATCTCCAATGACATCTGGACCCCCTTGGATCCCACAAAAACGCTCGTAACACTGCAAATCCCGCTCAACAAAGACAATCCAAACAAAGAATCTCTTCTTTTCAATTTCCCCATCATGAAAAAAGTGATCAACGAGGCCGGTAATTCAGACAGTGCATTAAAAGTGACGCTCAAATACAAATTGAAAGGCAAATTGCCGAGGCTTAATGGCATGCCGTAGTACATCAGGCTAAGGCTGAACCCCATCGCCATCACCACCAATAGACGCTTAAAAGCCCAGCTTTTTTTAAGCAGAAGCTGTAAGGTAGAGTAAAAACTACTGCTTTTCTCTTCGGATTTCTCCTCCCACTTAATGGAATCAGCCAAAAAGCTCTCTGTTAAGCTGCTGTGTACATGTTCACCACTTTTCGCCATGCTTCTGAGCGTTTTCAAGAATTCTTGCTTTCTCCCTTTCACGAAAAGCCATCTGGGAGATTCGTGAACTGAGAAATAGAGTAAAATGGTGTAAGCTATACATGGGACAGAAGTGAAGAGATACATTAATCTCCAGGAACAACCTCTCAGCAGAAAAGCTATAATCGGGAGAGAAAGAAACCCGAAAGTGAAGAATACGAATCCAATCACTCCTATCTTATCCCTCCATTTCTTCCCAACAAGTTCACTCGCATGAACAAGTGCATTCGTCCCAATCGTAGCACGTCCGAACCCGCTCAAAAATCTCAACCCACTGTAAATCCAAACATTGGGTGCAAAAGCTGTTAATGCTCCGGGCACTGACATTGCCAAGCAGCATAGAACAAGCAGCTTCTTCCGACCCAAAGACGAATCTGCTAAAGTGGCGAGCACGAGACATCCGATTAAGCAACCCACGAAGAAGGATGATGCCGGAAGGCCCGTGATGATGGAGTTTTCGCATTGGAGGGACCACTCGGATATGGTGGATACTTGCGCAGGCATATCCCACGACCAAGAATCTTTTGGAAGGCGGCATATGCTGCTGCTTGAGCTACATGATGAGTTTCGGCAACTCCATTTGGGTTCTGCGTCCGTAAAGATGCTGATGAAGGTTTGCTGGGCGTCGAAAAACCAGGCTAATGATGAGATTGTGGATTGCAGGAGTTGTGTTCTTTGAAAGTCCCCTATAAAGGTTTCGATTGCGTCGTCGAGGGAGAGATGTTGGGGCGACGGCGGCGACGCTGCTGATTCAGGTTGTGGGAATATCGCCGACGATGATGCTGATTCGGGGTCTGGGAGTAATGGGTTTGGATCGATCATCTTTGTTTCTCCAAGGAATATAATTTTTGATCAAATTCTGATGAAATTCGAAGAACTTGGGATCATGAGTTGAAAGGTGATTAAAATCTTATTGGTGTGGAAGGTTTGTCAATGCATGATAGTTGAACTAAGCAATTCAATCAAAGATTTAGAAAATATCACAAACCACCCCTCACCTAATATGATAGTCCTTATTCTTGCTCCATATATTTGCTCGAAGGGAAATTTACGATCAGGTACCCTGAAGTTTACCCTAATTACAAATCAGTCCCTTTTCTTTTGATAATTACATATTAATCCCTAAAAACAATGTTTCAATTACAAATCAGTCCTTCTACAGAGATTAATATGTAATTAAAACAGTGTTTTTAGGGATTAATATGTAATTATTGAAAGAAGAGGGACTGATTTGTAATTAGGGCAAACCTCAGGGTACCTGAATGTAATTTGCCCATTATTTTTTTTAAATATCCGTACATTAGTCTTATTCTCCTGTCACCAAGACATAAACATGTATACTTGATCTATATTTAATTATTTTACACTAAAAATGTACGTTCCAGAGATTTAACTATTCTACAACGTAACAACTAGGTTCAATATTCAAATCTCATATAGGTTTCGTCGATTGTCATAAAAAATTGGTTGACTAAGACCATAGAACTTAAAACAATTTTAACTAACAAAATAAATAAGTAAAATATCATCTACGTTTTTGTCATAAATGAAAACTTGTAGTGTATATAAATAAAATGATAAAAATAAGTATAAGAACAAAAATGACTGCTCTAAATAGTTGAATTGCTCACAACAAAACTGCATTATGATATACTTGAAAGTTGAAAATCTTTTTTTTTTAAGAGCTGCCTATGTTAAAAGAATTCAAACCCGAATTATAATTAAAAAAATAATAATTTAACCATTTGAATCGATATATGTGTCTTAAATTTTTTTTTTCTTTTAAAACATGCAAACTCAATCAAAATTCGAATTCAAAACCGTACTTTAAAGAATGAACTAATTAATCACTTGAACCAACACTATTACCATGTCTACTTTAAAAAGTTGAAACCCTTGACATGTATTGTTTTCAATATAGACCCATATAATTCTACAAATTAAACATATTTAGAGAAGAATATTGCATTCTTGGTCAACGCAATTAATCAAATTTTCTGCTTTCGTTGGTCAATGAAAACTCGCGTTTTTCATAGATCTTCCCTGTTTCTCTATTTCTCCTAACAAATAATACAGAGGCAATTACTGATATTCCAGATTTAATCCAATAACGAAAAACTCTCATGGTTTGAATATTTATAAGAAAAAACTTGTGTAGAATTTTATTTATAATTTTTCAGAGTATTTCTGGACTTCTGGTAATCCTTGTTTAACTTTTAGGATATTTTTTCATAATTTTTCCATTGAGTCTCTTTTTTCGTAATTAAATTAAGTTCTAAGGATATTCGTAATTAACTCAATTATAAATTAGAAAAACTGAGGGAGTCCATATTTCTTAATCTCTCCGTTTTAGTGTGATGACTTTTCTTTTTGGTTCGCAGTTTTAGTCTGATGACTGATGTCAACATATTATGACATTAAGCAACATTATATCGTCAAACAGGCCATTAATTAAAGCAGCATTATTATTGTATATACTAATTATATTAGAGTATATGTATTAATTTCAATATATAAAGACAGACTCAACAGATTCCAGCACAGAGAATAATATATAAAACACACACACATTAGACCGACTTTATTTAGTCTTTTAAGTGATTAACGACACTCAAAATCTATTTATTAAAAAAAATTTAAATTCTATTAAAAAAATTCTTAAATTAAATGATATATATATATATGTATATGTATATTCCTTTTATTTTAGTTACATACATAGATAACAATACATATTTAATTAGTTTCTACGATATTACACATTTGACTTAATATATTTGCCAAAGTTTTCTTTGAAATTTATAACATGTCGTAATTAAATAATTTGATCCTACGACTAGTTACCAGGTGATGACCTAAAATTCACAATAATTGTAATTAAAAAGAAAAAATTGGTTGAAACTTGAAAGTCTTAGTTTACATGCTTTTGAATTTCTGTGCAGCCGCGCTGGGAGACCCCCCGAACCAGGGAATTTCAGAAAATAACATTAATTAATTTGAATTCTCTAGACCTGCTAAATGAATTAATTATATTTTTCATTGTTTTTTTCGTATCTTTGAATTAATTATGTGGAAACTATTTATGGAGTAATTTAGCAGACCATGCTACGTAACATGTCTACCTAACGTTAATATTTTCAAATTAATGGACGGTGAAAGAGAGACAATAGGCCTAAAAACACCTTTTGACTAATTTAGTAAGTATTATTTTAGCATAGTATATGGAGTAAGTTGCATTTATCACGTTATAAAAGATATTTGATATTACAATATCTATATTGTTTAGACCATCAAATGATAAAGTTAATAATTCGAATTAGAGATCTCGTATTCAAGTCTTTAAATATGCAACAACTATTATTAATTAAGATAATTTTACACCTTAGTAGTTCGACTCAATTCAAACTTCTACGTACATATATAAATGACTTTTTGAGAATGGAGCAAAACATTAAGGGCATTTTCAAAATTTCTCCTATTAACTTTGATAGTAATTTGACCTTTTTAATCAATAAAAGATCATTTTTCAAAATTTGGTATGATTTTGTCAGTTAAGTAAATCTAACTCCTATAATAGCTTTAATGGTTATGATAGGTGATATACATTTGAAAAAAAAATACAGACCTATTAATACATTATTAAATAATTTCCTTAAAACCCCATAAACAAAAGAAATTAGGAGACACAATACAAAGTTGATACAACTTTTGGAGTACTTTAGGAAATCTATAACAACTACAATAGCTTTTACACCTAATTCTTGACACAATGCAAACCTAGCGAAACGTAACTAGCGAAACGTAATTACGTGATTTCTTTCTAATGAATATAGGGTTTAGATTTTTTTGAAAAGCTGATACCACCTTTTGGTAAAGAAATATTAATCGCTATAGTAGCTTTGCAGTTACATTATAGGTAATTCATGATACGATCGGGACCAGGTAATAATATATAATTATGTAATATCTTTTGCTAAAACACGGTATTCGGGAGAAAAATTGAGTTGAATTCATTGTGTATTTCTTAATCATTCAAGTACAGTAGACCTAGAATATATATCAGAGTAATTGGGTAACAAATCCTTACAAATCAGGCCTAAATACTATAAACCGGGATTTAGTCCAATATTCCAAAAATACAATATTTTCTAACACTCCCCCTCAAGTTAAGTGATGGAGTCTCCAATCCTTAACTTGCTAAGTACCATCTGGAATGTTTGACCCGTGACAGCTTTGGTTAAGATATCGGCCAACTGATCTTCGGACCTGACAAAGGGAATAGAGATAACGCCCCTCTCGAGTTTCTCTTTTATGAAATGTCGTCCACCTCCACATGTTTCGTCCTATCATGTTGGACCGGGTTTTCTGAAATCCTGATAGCAGCCTTGTTGTCGCATTTCAAGGGACTTGGGCTCGACGGACTCATCCTAATCTCTGAAAGTAACGTTCTTACCTAGAGTATCTCAGTAACTCCTTTAGCTATGCCTCTGAATTCAGCTTCAGTGCTGGACAAAGCTACTACCTTTTGTTTTTTACTTCTCCATGTCACTACATTCCCTCCAACAAGTACAAAGAACCCAGATGTCGACCTCCTATCATTAGGATTCCCTGCCCAGTCTGCATCAGTGTAGGCTTCAATCTCCAGATGACCATGCCTCCCCAGCATGATCCCAGTCCCAACCTTGCCTTTCAAGTACCGAATAATCCGAACCACTGCTTCCATGTGTTCCTTCTGTGGTTGATGCATGAATTGGCTTACAACTCCCACAGCATAGGCAATATCCGGTCTTGTACGTGACAAGTAAATTAATTTACCAACCAGGCGTTGGTATCGTTCCTTATCTGTTGATTCTCCTGACTCCTCAATCTTCAGCTTATGATTCACTTGTATAGGGGTTTCAACTGGTTTGCAATCAAGCATCCCAGTTTCAGCAAGTAAATCAAGGATGTACTTCTTCTGTGACAGGAAAATCCCTCTTTTTGACCTCAACACTTCGATCCCTAGAAAATACTTCAGCCCTCCGAGGTCTTTCATCTCGAACTCCTTGAAGAGGTTCTCCCGAAGTCAGCCAATTTCTTCTATGTCACCCCCTGTTATGATCATATCGTCCACATATATGATAAGATATGTGATCAATTCCCCTCGTCGTTTCAGAAACAAAGTATGATCAGAATTACTCTAAACATATCCATGGCGCTGCATTGCCAAGGTAAATCTGCCAAACCATGCCCGTGGAGACTGCTTTAGTCCATACAACGCTTACAAAGCTTACACACTTCGCCTCTATCAAAGCCATCTGTAAATCCCGGAGGTGGCTCCATATAAACCTTTTTTGTTAGATCACCGTGTAGAAAGGCATTCTTTACATCAAACTGATGCAAGGGCCAATCACGATTAGCAGCCACTGAGGGCAAAACTCATACCGTGTCTAGCTTCGCCATTGGAGAGAAAGTCTCGGAGTAATTAATCCCGAACGTCTGTATGTATCCCTTTGCCACGAATCTGGCTTTATACCTCTCGATAGAGCCATCTGCATTGTGTTTCACAGTAAACACCCATCTGCATCCAACTGGCCTTTTTCCATGGGACAACCTTCATATCTCCCACGTCTCATTTTTTATTAGAGCATCCATCTCCGTTTCCATGCCCTTGTTCTATTCTTCGTTCTATGTGGCTTTCTCCACTGTTTTTGGAATAACCTTCATGCAGAGAGTTCCAAAGAAGGCCTTAGCAGTGCTTGACATACTCCCCCTGACCATGTTCCCTATAGGATATCTGGCTGTCCGGGACGAATGATCAAGTGAGTACTTGTGTGGAGGAACTCCCCTGTTACTTCTTTGTGGTAAAGAATACCTGTTACTCAATGCTAGATCCTCAGAGACAATGTTAGCAGCATCAGGAGTATCATTATCAATAGAATGATGAACAATGACAGAGGTAGAGCTCAGAGTGTCATTTATCTCGTTTTGGACATCATCCGGAGGAGAATCATTGGGTGTTGGTATGGTGGTACTGAGAGTTTATGTGCTCTGTGCTGCTTCAAAATTTGGCTCTGAGCTATTTAAGTCCGGATAACTCAGCCAGTTTAGTGGGTCATGTTGTGTCTCCCCCTGACCCGGAGACTGGGTGAGGAAATAACTCTTTTTCCACGAAGTCACAATCCATGGTCACATGAGTATGCCGTGTGGCGGGTTTATAACAGCGATACCCTTTCCGGTGCGGAGCGTATCCCAAGAAAACACACTTTACTGCACATGGATCTAGTTTGTTCCGTTCTGACTTTGGAACATGTACAAACACAGTGGAGCCAAAGATCCGAGGTGGTAAGGTGAGGTGAGGTGGTATGGTAGTTTGGGTTTAGAGAACAGAGAGTGGTGTTTTGTGGTCCAAAGCTTTTGTAGGGAGCCGATTCATGAGATAGACGACAGTGGCAACTACTTCAGGCCAGAAATAGTTTGGGGCATGGGACTCGGTTAGCATAGCCCGAGTCATTTCAAGCACGGTTCGGTTTTTCCTTTCAGAGACTCCATTTTGTTGTGGGGTGTTTGGACAAGTTGTTTGATGCACGAGCCCTTGTTCACAAAAGAATCTGCTCATCTCACGATTAACAAACTCTCTTCCATTATCCGACCTCAGAATTTTAATTTTGTGATTGAACTATGTTTCTACCATCTTACAGAATGTCACAAAAGTGTCATAAACCTCAGACTTGTGTCTCAAAAAATAAACCCATGTCGTACGTGAAAAATCATCCACAAACAGAACAAAGTACCGAAACTGAAATTGATTTATAATGGGGGCTGGTCCCCAAACGTCAGAATGAACTAAAGAGAAAACAGTGTCCACTCTAGTATTATTCGGTTTAAACATAGTTATGTGAGTTTTGGCAACAAAACAAGTCTGACAATCTAACTTTACTGTTTGATTACTCTGAAATAATGAAGGAAATAACAATCTTGAATACCCTAAAGAGGGATGACCAAGGCGCTTGTGCCACAACCAGATTTGGGATTCTGTAGATCTTACTGAAAGAAGAGCTTGAGACGGTTTCTCCACTTCATGCACATAATATAATCCCCCCTTTGCAGTACCACACCCAATTATCTCCTTCGTGTGAATGTCCTGTATCAAACAAAAATGAGTATAAATCAGGACCGTACAATTCAATTCTTTCGTAATCTGACTCAAAGATAGCAGCTTGCATGATCAAGACAGCACATAAACACAATTGCTTAATTTGATTTTGGGAGTAACAAACACGGATCCCTCTTTTTCTACTTCAACCAAATCACCATTTGCCCATTGAATATAAGATTTTTTGGGGTTCTTGAGATCAGCAATATCAGATAATTCAAATGTCATTGAATTAGTTGCTCCATAATCGAATATCCATTCTGACAATTTCTCTGGGTTACTTTATGTGTGAAAACCACAGAAAACTAAACTTAGGGGTTCTTTTTGCAATTTCTTAGAATTTGGGGGCATATTCTCAGTAATGGACATATAAGAATTAGGAAAGTTAGGGTTTGGGGGTTATGACCCAAAGCCGGCTTTGTCTGAAATGCTTCCGCCGGAGAAGAAGGCTGCGTTGGCGCGGCCGATTTCCCCCGCCGCTGCACCGGCGTCTCTCTTGACGACGCCTGCAGCGACCTCTCCTCCGCCGGAATCTCCGCTTGCTGCGAAATTGGCCCGCCTTCCCCCCTTTATTCCTCCATAGGCGACTGGCTTCCGATGGCCGACCCACCAGTCCGGGTAGCCAACGATTTCAAAGCACTCTTCTTTTGTGTGCTTTGGTTTTCCACAATG
>JBBMKE010000007.1:2780386-2791057 GCA_037834125.1 Lippia alba
ATAATACCTCAAAAGTCATCCTCTCGAAAGGATCTCCATCAATAGAGACATCCAAAAACACTAGCACTTTCTGCTTATTCATTTTCTCCATGCTCCAGATTCACCAACTCAAACTAAAACCAATATTCACAACTCAATGTCAACCACGAAACCCGATATAGATAATCAAAAGACAACCCCAGCAGATTCACAGACAACTTCCACATAAATAATCAACAAAACTCTTCTTAAATAATAACCACACCATAAATTCCAATTCCCCCATTATAAGGCCCAAAAAATTGCACAGGTAAAGTCCCTACCTGCAGGCTCAATTTAACATCATATTCATTAAACACACTGTTCTCTGTTAATCAGTAAATCACCCTGCAAAAATGTAAAATAACACAATGGCCCAGGCAAAAGACAATGCAATCAAAAACCTAAGATGAACAATAATTAAACATATGCCTCAAACACAAACACACACTAAATCCCCCACCATATAACTACACATCGGAAACCCTAAACCCCATCCGCAGCACATCTCCCCGCAAAACACGGATACTCATAAATCAGCTTCACTATCCGGTAACCATAATCTCCGGCGTGAGAATTACGGTGAATCCTCATAGCGAACAGGTCGGGAAAATCAAAATGAAAAACTTTTTCAAGCAATCAGAGCATAGAGAAACAAAATTTGAAGAGAAAAACACAGAGAAATGAAGAAATTATACGCGATTAGAGCTAGGGTTTTCGACAACCTTGGAAGCTGGAGGAGCTGGAAAGAGCGTCTGTGGACTGTGTGATTCAGGAGCAGAAAAACCTAGACATAAAACGCTTTCTATTTTCCTTATTAATTATTTTATTATTATTATTATTATTATTGTGTTTATTACTATATATATAGGGATGAATCCATAAAAAAGAAACTTTATTGATGGAATCTTAATTTACTTTATTATTATTATTATTATTATTATTGTGATTTACCTTTTCTTTTCTTTTGTTATATTTATTTATTATTATTATGTATGTACTAACAAATTTAAATAGAAAGTTTTTGAGAATAATATTTGTCCCTTTGAAAGTTTAGTGTTTTGTCATTTTGGCACCTTAAATTTTAAGAAGGATTTCTTTCTTGAGTACTTTGTTGGAGAGGAAAAAAAAAGGGTCTCGTTTATGAAATTTTCAATTTCGTCTCTAATTTTATACGAATTGACATCTTCTACAAGCTAAACTTTTATTTATTTATTTATTTTGTCGAAATCAAAACATTCGATGTTCATTATAATGATTATTATTTTCATTAAATCATAGATATCTAAAATAGTAAGGCCGCGAACATGAGATTTAAAGTTGTTCGATACATATTAGTATCCCTAAGAGTACTAACAATTCAGAACTACTATCAAGTGGTGTAGTTTAGCAGTTTGGTACTATGTTAATTTAACCAATGGTCTCAAATTCAAACCGCTGAGAACGAAATTACCATTGATTGAGAGAATTTTACACTCTAAATGTAATGTCTCGTCTCGACCCAGGCTATAGAGAAAAAAATAATAATAATAACAATTCAAAACTTGTATAGGTATCATGGTCGCAAGTCGCAACATTGTTAAAGGAAATGATGCAATGATAGCAAGTTTGATCTCATATATGCGTATACACTTTGCTCTTGATCGCAACAACTTTTTTTTTAATGCACACACCCCAAGTGGTCAGGGGGATTCGAACTCAGGACCTTGCCTTCGAGAAAGAACCCTCAAACTACTTGGTCAACCCCTGTTGGCTGCTCGCAACAACTTCATTGAGGGTTTATTCTATGGAGTTTTGCATTTAGGACACATTTAATCTAATTTTCATATGCATTAACTATCGCTCAATGAAATTTGTGAATCCAGAAAAGGAAAGGAAGTTTTTCTTCTACTAACATGTAAATAGATTTTCAAGTTCATATGCTAAATTATAGCACGATCAAGTCGTTTGAGCTTAACCTTTATTTTTGGACGAACTAGTCTCAACGTCATTGTAAGCTAAGAATTGGGAGTTTTCTTTCCTATCTCCCTGATCCCAAATGGCATAGGCCTCTTCGTTGTGTGCAGCATCGTTCCAACCTTCATATCTTCCTCAGTCATTCTTAGAGGCACAACAAAAATCACAATCACTGAATCACACAAACCAAACTCGTCATGACAATATTAAAGTCTTCTACAAAAAGTATACTGATCAACTGCATAAACCCACTATGCAGATCCCCCATTTGGAAGTCGTAGTAAAGGCCAACATACAAACCGTACTTCCCATAGAACAAATTGTACAACTTAGGGTTAGTGAAGAAGCCCGTGAGGATGCCTCCCTAACTCGTCGACACCACATGGGTGTGGAAGACCGCCATCGTGTCTTCGATTTTCTCAAGCAACACGGACTTATGGTGCACGACCATCGTTGTGAACCGAGGGGTTGAACCCGAGCATATGCCCATCATGAGCGCTGCCCATCCATGCACAACTCTTATAATCAATACATGAACAAGCAAGGTTCATGAAATTACAAATACCACCCTCGCAAATTAAAATTTCACCATACCACATCTAGCATGATTCAAGACCTTAAGGTTCATGATCAAAGTACCTGCAGCAGGCGTGATGCAAGCCAACCCCGTGATCATGTCCTGAGCTGCCCCGATCACCGAAGCCCTCCCGAAGAAACAGATGTCAAGCACGCGCCACATCAACAAACACAGTAACTAAGAACTAATGATGGTCGTCCCAGTTTTGATTGATATTTGGAAATGCTGCTATTAAACTGAGTCTATAAAGGAGGTGCTCGAGCTACTAAAGAAACACGGGAAACTGAGTACTCTTTTAATCGCCAAAGCTTGTATGAAATCATAAGTAATTGTGATCAGTACTCAGTCCATCTACCTTCTAAGCCTGGTGGAAAGATGGGGAAGTCCCATGGGTATCATTAGATTATGTACTTCTTGACTTGATAATACCTATCCTTTTTAACTATATACATTTTACTTTTGTATTTATATATCACAAAAGATGGAAAAATTTAGTCTAAATATAAAATACTTTCTAATTATACCGGTTTAACCGATAGAATTACTGAAAACTGGGCAATTTCTTTTTTTTTTTTTGCTTTTTATACATACATAACACTATTTATAAAAGGCAAAGCAACACTCTTTGAATTAAATTAACCGGTTTAGAGGGCTGTCAATGGTTGGATTCCGATCGGATTAGGAGATCCTAAATTTGAATTCCATAAACGGAGTCAAACCTGAATCGTATAATTCAAATTAATTGATTTGAGCCTATATGCAATTGGGTCGGATCAAATTATGTAAATAATCCCACCCAATTGACAATAATATATATATATTTTTATAAAAATATAAGTATTAACAAATAATTACTATTTAATGAAATTTATTTAAAATATGTTCATCTAAACTTATTAACAAAGGAAATTATATATATATATATATATATATATATAAGCAAACAATTGGGATTTTATTATTGCTTAAAGTTATAAAATATGTAAAAGTATTTTAAATAGCAATCATATTACTTAAAATTCTTTTGGCAAATTACATTAAGGTACCCTGAGGTTTGCCCTAATTACAAATCAGTCCTTCTTCTTTCGATAATTACATATTAATCCTTAAAAAACTGTTTCAATTACATATACAGAATGACTGATTTGTAATTGAAATAGTATTTTTAGGGATTAATATGTAATTATCAAAAGAAGAAGGACTGATTTGTAATTAGGGCAAACCTCAGGGTACCTGAATGTAATTTTTTCTATTTTTTATACGGTGTCCAAAGCCGGAACCAAGGGACCGAAAATTAAAATACAAAATATATGAAATTTATTATTAAATAAAGAAAAAATATATAAATACCTCAAAATACATATAAGAATAAGTAATTTGTAAATTTCAGAGGGGAAGGCGAGAACCAACACATACCCCTTCCCCTACCTTCGTTTCTAATCGTATCGGACACTGTTTAACGATATATATTTAAGTTGTTCATGCATCAATTTTAATTCAAAATTATGTTGATTATATGAATAGCAAACTGTGCGGAACTAGCACCGAGTTAACCTGAGTTGACGCGGTTGGAGAAGAATCAGATTCGTGCTGGACCATCTAATTTTTATGCGAGTATGTCTTCCTTTTACTCTGATTTATCTTCACACTTCTTTCCTTAGTCGGGAGGACAACTGAGAAAATTCCTCTATGAAGTGAGTACCAGAGTTTCATTTAGCGTTACACTTTGTATATTTATTAAACTTAAATTATATTAATACATAAGTAAAATAAAAATAAGATAGAAGGAGAGAGAGAGAGAGAGAGTTAAAACCTATAAAATGTTTAAAAAAAATATATATTGATAAAAGGCATAGTGTTATATCTGGACTCTTGAATCCGATCCAAGTTCGAATTTTTTTTTATCTGATTCGAATTTTATCCGTTGATAGACCTACTTAAAATAAAAGGCTGAGCTTTCTAGATATTGGGCTCTTGATTTTTGTATGGGTTATCCTATTACGGACTAGGCCCAACATAAGTAAAAAGGAAAAATAAATTATTTCAAAGAATATAATTATTCATCTTATGATATTGGTCAAGTATATGTAATGGGATTTTAATGAGGCGGTGGAGATCGGTATCGGGGTGGTGGCAAGGGACTGTGACGGCCATGTTGTTGGGTGGGAGACGGATAGGAGGTGGTTTACTAAGGACCCCTTGGTGGCGGAGACACGGGCTCTTCTTTTCGGTGTACACGCATAGGTTGGATTTTGGTTGGAAAAAAGTGATTGTTTGACTATTGTTAACAAGCTCAATAAAGATGGTGAGGACCTTTCGGATATTGGCAACATCCTTGAAGACATCAAGATTGTTTGTAGATGTTTCGATAAGGTTCGGTTCACTTTTTGTCGTCATGGTGTTGATATCGTAGCTCACACTCTTGCTTGTAATGTTGACTTATGTCTGTGTTGGTTCTTCGGACTTTCCTTCTTTTGTTTCGGAGGCAGTTGTCTCTAATTTAGTGTAGTTCGGCCGCTTGGCCGCCCCTCAAAAATAAATAAATAAATAAAAATGTGCATATTAAGTTCTTAATGATTAATATCAGAGTGGTTAAGGGTTTTTTATTCGAATTAATAATTTTTTAATTCAACTTTTTTTGTATCGGTATTGTTCTAAAAATAACCTATTATTTATCATGTAATTGTAAAATATATCATGACATCATTAATGGAAATATATACAAAGAATCCATAAAAGTAACATTATAGTTTATCAATTCACCAATATACTAACATAATCAAACTATTAATTTTTGGATAAAATATTGCTATCAATAAGAAAATATTTTTATCTTGACGGTCCAACCATATAAATTTTTTATATTAAGAATAAAAACATAAGGTAATATTAGTTTTATCATTTTCAATTATTAAGGTATCACGAAAAGGGAAATTTATTAAACCTTTTTTTTAATACAAACCCAATTATTTTAAAAAGTTATTTAAACTTTTATTTTAAATAAAAGAGTTAATTTTATTTTTTTAACTAACTCTAATAAAACTCAAACTCATAACTTATCCATCTAGCTTTAATAAACTCAAACTCATAATGTCTTAGTTCATAGGTACAATTACTTTCTACTTAAACCATTTGCTCATAAAAATAAAAAGTAAAAGATTAATACTATTAAATTCCATCATTTAAAAAATAATAATTATAAATTCTATCACCTATGACCTCTAATGCACCGACACTTCTAAAAATATCATTTTGTTGTGTCGTGTCGTGTCGTGTCGTGTCCGACACCGTGTCCGACACTTCTCATGTGGAAAATTTACAAAAAAATCCGTGTCGCCGTATCCGTATCGTGTCGTGCCGTATCCGTATCCTTATCCTTGTAACATAGCCTATGACATAATAAAAGTACATCAAAAATACATGACTCTACAAACCTAGTTTCCTTCCCCCAAATTAAATTTGGAAAGGTCTAATAAATTCTAATTAAATTAATTAATCCCCAATTCTGATTTTGGAACCCTTGCTTTTCCCGGTAAAAAATCAGTATATTTGTACTCTATATTCCAATCCCTAACCCCCAAGATAGAGAAGATCGCAAGTATACCATTCCTAATCGGAGAAGGGAAAACGCTCTGAGAATTTGTGCAGGCGTTTCTCCTTTGATCCGTGTTTCGACTGCGTTGTTGGGGTTCCGACGATGATTACGATCGGAAAACTTTGCGAAATCTAGGAAGAAAGAGTGTGGGAATTACAGGAGCATTTCCCACCATCTCTTTTGTGCCAAACCCCTTTGGGATTGCGTTTATCCCCTTTCGTTTTTGTGTATTTAAGAGTTTCTGATCTTCTTCCAGCTATTTGGTTGTATACATTGTGCTTTGTTTGTTTTGGGGGGTGAAATTTCAGTTGTTAGAGATACAGGATAAGGAAAACAAAGGAGAAATACTGTTTCGGAGGAAGTGATGAATGCGAGTGGTTCGTCTCCGACTGCGGGAGGACCTGGATCGCCCGATTCGACCCCGGCCAGGAGGAATTCCAGGCGACCCAAGTGTATTTTTCTTTACCTGGAATTTATCGTTTTGATTTCACTTTTAATTTGTGTTGATTGGGTTAAGATATCTCGTTATTAGATCTGATTTCGTGAGTGGTAGTTAGTTGTTTGGTTTAGGTTTAATGGGGCTCTTTTGGAACCAGCTTAATAGGTGGGAGAGTTTTGAAACCTTTGTTTTAGAATTTTCATGCTTCATTGTAGTAGAGCTTTCTGTTTTTGAGAAACATTGGGTAAATATTGCATCAAGGGATGCATTTGGTAAATTTTGGTGGGATTTTCGGATTTCACTAAAATCTTCCTTTCGTTTGTGGAAGGAAATCTCGTCTACGAAGGTAGAAGATGAAAAGTGTATTTGGTTATTTACCAACATCTTTTACTCTCTGGATTTTAGATTTTAATGGAAGAAAAATGCTTTAAATCATATCACAAAAAAAGGGTTCATGTAAGACATCTGGTGTAGAGCTTCAAGTTTATCAAGAGATTGTGGGAATAAGCTCTTGCTTGCAGAAATGTCTGTTCATTAGTTAATGTGATCGACTGTGGTGTGAAAAGGTTACTTGGAGAAATGTTTGTTGATTAGTATCCAAGGCATTGCTGAATTATGAGATACTGTTGAAGGCCTTGGATTTACAAATGAGTGTGAATTTGTTACCCAATAGGATTGAAATTAGGGAAGGATATTTGATATTGACCACTTCCAAATATGTTGTTAGCCAACTTTATTTTTTAAGGTGAAGGCATCTCACATTTACTCAATCTAAAGATGTGGTGTTTCAAACACATCAACAGGCTTGTTAAATTCTGTAATGTGGGCATGGCACAAGACTATTATAGCTCTATAATGTCAATAATGTAATCTTTGATAGATTATACTTTGAATGTTGGCCATCATGAGAGTTATTTTGCCAGAAAGTTAATATCATTGATTGGGCTCAAATTTAAATTGTCTTTCAAACTGTGTTTCTTCAGATTCCAGGTTTACACAACAGGAGCTTCCAGCATGTAAACCTATTCTCACACCTAAATGGGTTAGTATCTTAATGCATGCCACTATACTGCCTATTTTATGCCTTACAAATTATTGATGGTGAAACTTCTCCTCTGGTACAGGTTATTTTGACATTCTTGCTTGTTTGTGCTGCCTTTATTCCCATCGGAGTTCTCTCCCTTCTTGCTTCACGAGATGTATGCTCCAACTCAACTCGACTGTAATTTATGTTTTGCTAGTACCCTTCAATTTAAAAGTGCTTTGCTGACTGAAAGATTCTTTTAACATGCCAGGTTGTTGAAATTGTAGATCAGTATGACACTGATTGCGTTCCTGAAAGTTCAAGAAACGACAAGGTTGGATTCATTCAAAGTGCTCAAGAGAAAACCTGCAATAGAACTATCACTGTGAGTGAATTTGTAGTAATGCATTTGTTCAGGAGTTAATGTAATAACATATAAACATTACTAATTAATCAATTAACTAATACCAGGTTCCCAAAAACATGAAGCAGCCAATTTATGTGTACTACCAGCTCGACAATTTCTACCAGAATCATCGCAGGTGTTTGTAAAGAATACATCTCCCTCTCTGTCCTGTAATTCCTTTCTGTTGCACTTATTATAAACTGGTGTTGAAACTTTATCTTTTCTGGGTTTCTTGATTATGCAAACTCGAGGAGGAGTTGGCTGAGTGTAATTATGCCTTATTTTTAATCTCTCTTAAAATTTCTTTATGAATTTTTTGTTGGTGTTAGATATGTGAAGAGCAGAAGTGATCGGCAGTTGAGAAGTCCTGGAAGTGAGGGCAATGTAGATGCCTGTAAGCCTGAGGACAAAACAGGGAATTCACAACCAATTGTTCCATGTGGTCTTATTGCTTGGAGTATGTTCAATGACACGTATGACTTTTCTCTCAAAAACCAGCAGTTGACCATAAACAAGAAAGGTATCTCATGGAAAAGTGATAGGGAGCACAAGTTTGGGAAAAATGTCTACCCCAAAAACTTTCAGAATGGAACTCTAATTGGTGGTGCCAAACTTGATCCATCTAAACCTGTAAGCCTCTAGCCCTGTTGGTGTACTAGAACAGGAATATTGACTTAAAATTTTGGGACAATCACACTGGCTTAACCTCAGGTTTGGACTAATTACACTAACTTTAGGTTTGAGAAATTACAAAAACCTATACCCTGGTTTGGCCTAGTACATTTTATCTTAGTCGTAATTTTAAATTCAAATTATGCCAGAAAGTATCAAGGGTAAAATAGGTTATTCATTAAAAAGTACGAGATCTGAATTCTTTGATAGGGGAAGTTTTTGAAATTTCTCAACTGAAAGTTTGTGTAATTAGACCAAACCTCTGGGTATGTCAGTGTAATTATCTGTTAAATTTATTAAAAATGAGTTTTCATGTATTGGATATGTTTACTCAGTCCATTTGTTTCTTTCGAATTTGCTGTGATGTCCTTCTGAGAATCCATCTCATGAATGAATATGTATATGTGTTGCAGTTGAGTGAGCAAGAGGATCTTATTGTTTGGATGCGAACTGCTGCACTTCCAACATTTAGAAAATTGTATGGGAAAATAGAAGTGGATCTTAAAGGTGGTGATATTATTGATGTGACTCTACAGAATAATTATAATACCTACAGTTTTGATGGCAAGAAAAAACTGGTTCTTTCAACGAGCAGTTGGCTCGGAGGGAAGAATGATTTTCTTGGTATTGCATATCTGACTGTGGGTGGATTGTGCTTCTTTCTGGCCATGGTCTTCTCACTTATTTATCTTATTAACCCGAGGTATTTTCTCCTCCTCCTGTACTAGATACATATTATGCTAGTTTCTTACAATGTACTTACGGTGGGTTTATCTTGTTTAGTTCTTCATTGCCGTTTAATGTTAATGATGTAAATTTCTGTCATCAGGAAAATTGGTGATCCGTCATATTTGTCATGGAATCGGAGTGCAGGAGGTCATTAAGCTATAGCTTTTGAGTGCTGTCAGGTGGATATAGTGTAATTTGTTACAGTGGTTATATGACTCGAATCTCGATCGTCTCTGCTTTATCCAGATTTATGTATAAATCTCATCCAGAGGGGGTTTGAAATGTTTTATATTTGAAACTTGGCTTGAATCTGTAAGAGCATTGATCACATATTTCAGTTTCTCAGTTTCTTCTACCTTTCTGTTTCAATTTTCTTAATTCTTTGACTGTTACTTCTGTTTGTCGATTTGATCACTGCAGCCTGCAATATTTTATGTCAATTTTTCTCTATGTTAGCTTGAAACAGAGGATGTGCTCGAATTGGAAGTCCCATATTTTATGTTTCCTTATCTTCTGAAAACTAATGTTGAAAGAAGATATTGCTGCTGATTTATGCAGAGAGAAGAGGTTATCTTGTGCATGAGAGCGCAAAAATGTTTAGTTTTTCTTTTTTTTTCTCTGGTGACATGTTTCTGTGATACAATCTGGACATGACGGTACAATTTCTTTTTCTCAAATATTATTTATGCGAAGATATGATATGATGTGATAAAATGATATTTTTAAAAGTACAGTAAGATGATATTTTTAAAAGTACGTAAGCATTATAAGTTAGAGAAAATTGCATTTTTGGTCCCATAGGAAATAAGTTAATTTTTTTCGGTCTCGTAGTTTTTTAATAGTCCCGCACTTTTAGTTTTTCGACAAATAATAATCCCAAAATGAAAAAAATTTCAATATTAGTCCAAAAAATTTAGAAATATATATTTATAATATATTTTCTTAATTAGAAAATATATATCAAATATTAGAAAAAATTTAAAAGAATATCAACCATATGATATGCATTTTATTTTTATAATAAATAATAAGGGAAAATTGTTCAATTCATCCACCAGGTTTATCCCACTTGCAATTTGTAGACATGTTTTTGGGTTTTTGCAAATTTCATCCTTTAATTTTTAATTCCGTGAAATTATAGGACAATGCATGTCAAAAATTGTTCATCTGTCTACCGGAAGGACACGTGTACTGCCACGTGGCAGATATTTTGCCACATCAGAAAAAAATAAAAAAAGTATTTAAAAATAATGCC
>JBBMKE010000007.1:2802451-2814369 GCA_037834125.1 Lippia alba
ATGTAGTAGCATAAACGGAGTAATATTATTTATCACATAAATGACCGACACGGTCCAGCACATAATTACTCAAAATGCGAGAACGTGAATCACCCTATCGACCGACACAGTCCATCTAACAAAATGTAAGTAATCCAATCCCAACATTATTAACATACATAACCATAATCTTGTCCAAAAGAATAAATCATAAATGACAAAGTATGCTACAAGCATAATAAGTTGAAAGCTAGACAACAAGACACGACTCTAAAGCAAAACCCCATCTAGCTTGACTCCAAAATGCAACCTGCGGACACGAAAGGTAAAGGAGGTCAGCTCAAAAGGAACTGGTGAGGAGAGTTATATAAATATAAGGAATTTACAAGGTTCAATGCATGCTATAACAAAGGCGTTCATGATCCGTTTAATTTTTCCAAAAAATCTATTCAAGGTTTTCAAAAGAACGGATCACAAACCACACACACACAACCGGATTGGCGAGTACGAGAACTCCATCCTTACTTCCCAAACCAAAACATATCAATTCATCCTTCACACCGTTGATGTCGAGGGTGTACGGTCCCCGATCATCCATAACATGGAGAAGTCGGTCCATGAAACCTGATTCTCCCAAGAAACCTTAATCCCGAAACCTTCTCGGCATCTTAGTAGTTTTGTCCATAGTGGAACTTCGAATAAGTACATCCGTCGGCCCTTGTCTTCCCGAAATATCACCCACCTCCATTCCCGAGCTCAATTGGTAATTCCCCAAGCACTTGCATGGTACATCATAGTCGTGCCACAACCCCATAGTTCAAAAGTAGCCATAGATCAAAATTCAACGATTTTGGGTACTTATCCCATATACCAAAGTTTGTTTTTACTTGAAATCATTTTTATAGGCAAATATAATATATACATACAAGGTTCTCAAATCATGGCATACTATATATATATATATGTATAAAAATGGAGGTCAAATCATCAAGCGTGAAAGGGTCGTAGGTGTCCACAGTTTTGAAAACGTTTTACATATTAGCTCCTCACTTTTACCAAGATCCAACTGAAGAATCACCACGAGTGAAGAACTACTAGACCGGAGACTCACCACCTAAGAAGACAACGTACCAACAAGGGTGAAACCAACTCAAACCAAATAAGACGACGCATGGCTCTAACACGTGAAATTTTGCGTAAATGATGTTACATGAGTCATATAACGAATCACATAATCATAAGACATGCAATTGGTTCATATGTGAGCATATCATGAGTATTTAAAACATAAGACGTACGTTTACAAAGGAGCGTATCCAAAATCGAGTCAAATTAAGAATTAGACATCATACATATTATTTTTATAATTTATAATAATTTTAGAAATGAGAAAAATAGGTATTCGGAAGGCATTCAAATCAATAAACAAGAACCCTTCCAACTTAGTTCAAAAACCTTGAAGAACATAAACTCACATTAAAGCACATAAACTTACATTTGAGAGTTAGGAAATCAAAGAGGAAATCTTATTCTTTAACTTTGAATCTCTAGCTTCAATCATCAATCTCAGCTCTTGAAAATGGTGAGAAGTGTTCTTGATGTTCTTGAGAGAATATGAATAGGCTTAAGTGTGTTTAAGAGGAAATAACGTTAAAATGAAGTTTAGTGTTATAATCTCAATTGGTATATTGGGCCAGCTGAGTAGGGTCACGAATCGGGTCATATGAATAGGGTTAAAGTGAAATTGGATTTTAAATTGGGTCGTGGTCACTGATTTGGCCAAAAAGGTTGACTTTCCGGTTTGATTTAATAAAATGGTCATAGCTTCTTCTCCCGAACTCCGATTTGAGCGTTTCAAAAACCCACGAACTCGCAACGAAATTCTCCAACCAATTTTAACAAAATCTACCCAGTTACAGGCTTAAAATTAAATTTACCTTTTAATCCCTAATTTAAGCTTTAATGTCCAAGTAAGCACATTGGTTCGTTTAAAATTAAAACATGCTATCAAAGCTTGCAAACATTAATACGAGCACATAATCAACAAGTCACGATGCCACTTATAACATGCTAAACACATAGTTCACATAAACCACGAACAATTATCATTTAAAGGCACGTATCCACATAAGTCATGCATAAAAGCGTAAATCGCGCTCACTCTACCAAATCTTACCTTGTTCGAGAAACGGAGCGCTACACATATTTTTCTTGAATTCTCACATGAGGAGTATCAAACACAATATCCGACGCGACATAATACCATACGAGAAATTGATATGCCTAGCAGTGTCCTTGCATCATAATATTTAGCTTATGCCTAATCACTTTTACCGGATGACTCGTCTGCACAATTTATAATAATATTTGTCGTTAACAAAATAAATAAATATCCAATTGGCAATAAATGAAAAATATAAAATTCTCTTTATTCTCTTTGGAAAATAATGAATTCATCACAAAAAATAAGCCCAATAGTTTAAAGCCGTAGTTGTAGAAAGAGGCCCATACATATTCATTAACCATATCCATGCAACGAGATCCATGGCCATGAACATTAAGGCCCGTGTAGGCTGAAATCTCAGGCCCGGCCCGGCCGATCTCTGCAACTCTACCGACACCTGCAAAATCTTTCACTTTCTCCGCTTTAATGAGCATACTGATAGCAGAAGCTTTTCGTTGAATCTCAGATCTCGGAATTTCTATCGTCAGTGATTTGTTCACATTTTTGAAGGTTTAGTCGATCATCTCTGCAGTATGGATTCATCGACGCTGCTTTTCAATC
The DNA here is from genome assembly GCA_037834125.1 of Lippia alba. Classification (NCBI taxonomy): domain Eukaryota; kingdom Viridiplantae; phylum Streptophyta; class Magnoliopsida; order Lamiales; family Verbenaceae; genus Lippia; species Lippia alba. Next base: position 2,805,216 of record JBBMKE010000007.1, read on the forward strand.
AGCTCAAGGTTTGGTTTGGTATTTTCGTTCTGAATTTTGAGAATATTTGGTTTGTTTTGATTTCTCATTCGTAGAAAAGGCAGAAAATGTAAATGACTAGTGATGTTCGTTGATTAACAGGCAGCGCAGCCGTTTTTCGTGCTGGCAGGGCCCAATGTGATTGAATCAGAGGATCACATTCTGTACATGGCCAAGCAAATCAAGGATGTCACTTCCAAGTAGTTCAATTGCCGAGAATTTATGTGTTTTGGTTGAGTTTATGATGGAATTAATCGATCACACTGACTGAGTTACTGAATTTGTTGATGTTTGCTGCATTGTAGGCTTGGATTGCCGTTGGTTTTCAAGTCGAGCTTCGACAAAGCTAATCGGACATCTTCCAAGTCGTTTCGTGGCCCTGGATTGGCTGAAGGTTTGAAGGTGAGATTTTCTGTTTGTTCGTTGATGCTGTTGGGTTTATGTGTGTGGTTATGGAGCATGAGCTCTATCAATCTATTTCAGATTTTAGGGAAGTTCATGGATTGCTGATTATGTTTTATTTGGGAACTCGCGTTGAAAGTCCACCTAGTGTTGTGAAATATTTATGTGCGAGCATTGAATGCCTAGAGTTACCAATCTGTTTCTGTTGCTTCTTTGTTGCAGATACTTGAAAGGGTAAAAACGACATATGATCTGCCGGTAGTAACTGATGTGCACGAGTCAATCCAGGTTAGATTATACTGTTTACTTGAGCACTATTTACCAATGGATTTCTTGAGGTAGCAACCAAGATCAAAGTGTGCTTTCTTACTGGATATAGTGATCAGTATTGTGCATAAAAGAATGCAGGTCAGGAATGAAAATTCCCATATACGTTCTTGAAATATTCTGGCCCAGATTAAAAATATATATATAAACCGAAAAGGGCAAATTCACTGCTTTGATGTTCTCAAACTTCTTGAAAGAGCCTTAAGGATGTCGAGCCTAGAAGGTTTTCTGCATTATTCACCAATGTTATGGGTAGCAGTTTGTACCTTATTCTCAATAGGAAAGAGAAACACTAGTTTGCTGACTGATTTGGCTATTAACAGCATAGTCTCAAAGAATTAACTTTCAACTATAGATGAACACATAGACCTTGAGCCTGCTTGAATTTCTTTAATTCAAGACCTGCACTATGGGATTTTGTGATTTTTTTTTTCTTTCCTATGAAGTGATTCCAGGATATGGCATAGCTTCACTTATATTTAGTTGACTTAGTTCATGACTTAGTAACATTCTGATGACGTTGTGTAGTATTTAACAGAGCCCAACTGGTGGATAACTTCTGACACTTGGTTTCTTGCAGTGTGAAGCTGTAGGAAGGGTTGCGGATATAATTCAGATTCCTGCTTTCTTGTGCCGCCAGGTTAGATTCGTGGATCCTATATTATATAGCATATGGTTTTAGTCTTGAGAAACTGTACATCCGCCGTACTATAGTCAGGCCATATAAATTTGTTTTCTCTGCCCTTTGAGATGACAGACAGATCTGCTTGTGGCAGCTGCCAAGACTGGGAAAATTATTAATATTAAGAAAGGCCAATTTTGTGCTCCTTCTGTAAGTATTTGCCCCCTAGTTTTGTTAGACTTGGTTTCTTATAGTCGCCACAAGTTACAGCAAGTTACATGTCCCATTACTGTTGTCAATTCTTGTGGATGGATTATGTAGGTCATGACAAATTCTGCTGAAAAGATTCGAATGGCGGGAAATGAAAATGTCATGGTTTGTGAAAGAGGCACAATGTTTGGTTACAGTAAGTATCCTTGCTTTTCCTAACCACATACTAACAGATATACACACAAATTGGTTGAAAATAAAGGGTGCAGTAGAAAAAATATCAAACAACCTTGTGAATCTAATTTTGTGGGGCATGTATATTATGAATTTCTAACCTGTCCAAGACATTCTTAAGCCACATCCAACTGTTCGTTTGAACCAAAACTCAACATTAAGAAGTTGTTAAAATAATTTCCCTGAGCAGTGGTTCCTTGAATGCTACTAAACTTACCCTGATATTGAAGTCTTTTTTGTTGAAAATCAACATGTATGTGGCGGCAGCAGAACATAACTTTGTTGGTATAATATGCAGATGACTTGATTGTTGATCCACGCAACTTTGAGTGGATGAGGGAGGCCAACTGTCCTGTTGTAAGAATGTTGATCCTCTGTTATGTGTTAATGCATATGTTCCATTATTAATGTATCCAACTACACAATACCTCAAAATGTTGATGTTCCAAATTTGCTTATTTTGTAAGTCTTTTCTGAAGTGATAGTTTTCATGAATTAATGTCTATATCTCAGGTGGCTGATATAACACATTCATTACAACAACCTGCTGGCAGAAAGGTAATATTACTCCATTATTTCTAAGTTAAATATGCTTACTTAATTGATCACTGAATCAAATAGTACAGACCATGAAAAATGTTATTTCCAATTCAAATCCTAAGAATTCGCATGGTAACTTCATGTCATCGCGTTCCGATGACTACTCAGTTGGTAAAGTTTCTTGATGCAACTAGATGGTCGCATGATGCTACAAGACTATAGCAATAATACTTTACTCATAATAAATAACATGTTTGTTCAGCTGCTTTTTTGTTATTGTGTGTTTTCCCCTCCATACTTCGTCTGATCCTCAAATGACTCTAATTATGTGGAACAGCTCGAAGGTGGTGGCGTTGCCAGTGGAGGTCTTCGTGAACTGATACCCTGCATTGCCAGGACAGCAGTTGCAGTGGGTGTGGATGGACTCTTTATGGAGGTAAAATTTGTCCCTCTCTAATCAAAGGAACTCATTTTTTATTCTCTTCATTGTAGACTGTGTATTGAATATTTTACTTAGATAACTCAGTGGAGCAAAATTTATGATGTAGCTTCCCTTTCAAACTTCCTTCTGAATTTGCTTTTGTGATTATGTGGCTGCTTAGGTGCATGACGACCCTTTAAATGCTCCAGTTGATGGTCCGACACAGTGGGTAAGCATACTGTCTGTTCATTGAATATTGATATCTCTATTCTGGACTCTCATCAAGAGAAACAAGCATATTGTAACCTGGATAAATAGTAGGTATCAATTGGTTTCCCTGTTTATCTTGTGCAGCCTCTTCGGCACTTGGAGGAACTTCTGGAAGAGCTCATGACTATTGCTGTAAGTTATACCTGCCTTATGCAATTGTTTCTCAGAAGCTCCTTTCGTTTTGAAGAATTAGATCAACATGAAAAGAAGGGTGTTTAATTGCTACTCTCATATAAGTTCAGATTCGAGATAATCTGAGTCTCCTAAGAGAGAGTTGGGAAATTTCCATTTCAATAAAGAAAAATATATAGACACTTGTTTTAGAGCTTTTCATATTGTACACTTTTGATGAAGTACTCTAATTTGTGTATTCTTTTGTTTTCATAGAGGGTTACGAAGGGGAAGCAGAAGTTTCAAATCGACCTCACCCCATTCCGCCCATGAGATGTGGAGCCGTCTCAAATAGGTAAAACATCTCCTAAACCCCCAACAGTTGGTACTTTTTGTGTGCTTCTGTGTTTTCAAGCGTGTTCTTCTGACATGCATCATTCATGTTGTGATGTTTTGCCAAAGGATCACATGTTCCTACCTCTTCTCATGAACTAGAAATATATATTCTTATAAGCGTCCCAGAGTTCTTAAACTGGACAACTTTGACTACCACTTAGCACCATCTTCTAATATGTCATTTCTGCGGTTGTGAATTCCTCGCGAATGCGACATTGTTGCATCAGTAACCCAAACTCTCGGGGCATGTGTTACTACAAGACCCACATGATGTCTGTGGTTTTCTTTTTTTGTTTTAGGTCTTGATACTTCGAAGGGAGCCTCGGCCTTGATAGTTTATGCGATAAAATCGATTGATTGGATCATTAAGTCCAATGTATATGGAAGCGTTTTGCAATGTAATTGAGTAGATGTATCCAACTCTGTACAATTTTATAACTCATGTGTTCATTTTACTTGTCCTATACTTTGTCAGAACGTTTAGTAGATCATATCATAGACTTTCACATTATATGAAGTACGTTACTTGTGCTATGGTTTGTAAGAACCTTTTGTTGATTCATATTTTAGACATTCACGTTATATGAAGTACGGTACTATAACTACTCCGTACAATGTAGTTTCTTTTTCTTTCTTTTTTTTTTTCTTGGTGAAGTAAAATTTAAGTGCAGGAGTAGCTGCCCATCTCCCATGATGGGCATATATTTTTAAAAATACAATTTTGTTGTCTTCTTGGCCCTGGCAAGTGGTAAAATCTTGAGAGGAAATTGTTGGATCATGTTGTATCTATATTTTTTGTTCGTGTGTGTGAACCATAAGCTCCAAAGTGTTAATCGATTGAGTTAATCATTGTTGGTCACAAAATCGATTGCATTATGCCATTTGCCATATAGTCGGGAAGGCCGAATCTACAACATAAGCTGTGAATATTTTCCGGACAATTGGGACATGCAAAATTCAAGCATATCCCATCTTTCTTGCAAGAAAAGTGACTTTTTTGAGAAATTAGCAAATCCAAATTGGCCTACACATTCAAAATTGTCTTCGTATGGACTATGGAGTAGAGATCGGTCATGATGTTCTGGAGATACGGCTTTATATGAAGTGGAGATCAGTCATAATTTTCTAGCTTTACATCTCTCCGTCTAACTTTCTCTTCTCAATTCCCCCTTTACACACACACACACATCTCCGGTTCTGGTGAGCACGCGCATGCTCGTGTGAGAGAGAGAGGGAGAAGGGTAGTTGCACATCTCAAGGCCACATGCATGACACAAGCAGTTCAACAGAGATCTTTCTCCCAAGCGTAGGCATATACCTGTGGCAAGGTTCTTTTCATATAGAGTGTTTACTTCGTAGGATGAAGGGGGATTAGATTAATAATCCTACTTAAACTCATGTTTATTGGTATTTTTGCGAGTCCGGGATTGATGACATAGCCCGGAATGATATTGGATAAAAGGTTGATTTTTCATCCCCCACCCCCCATGGGATGACTAATCCACCATCATATCCCACAACTCATCCCATCACTCATCAATCTCATCTCATCCCAACCGACAAAGTAAACGCTCCATGAGAGTGAACCATTCGGGGTGGGTGACAACCAGGCAGATTCGTTTTTTCCCTAGTGGGCATGATGTAAATGCCAATAAAGTTGGAGATACTTCAATTTTCTTATATCACGTTGGTGAGGTGAGTGATATTGGTGCTGTTCGGATTTTGCAAGAGGTGATTGTTGTCGATCAGACTAGCAAACAGTTGCGGAGCCACTCTTCCATGAGGGGGCCTCAAAATTTTTTATTTATTTATTATCTATATATATAGATATTTGTAATGTAATTTTATAGAATTTTTTAATATTGACCCCTCTCAATAAAGTTAAAATTAATACTAGTGAGGGTCAATATAATAAATTATTTATTATTCTTTAATATTATGCTTTGATCGACCCCCTAAAAATAATTCCTGGCTCCGCCACTGCTAGCAAAGACATTCATTGGGGTTATTCTCATTTGACCAAATTACCTTGTGAGTTGTGATGGGATTCCGTGTGTCAGACCGGGTCACAATTCTGGAACAATTCATTTTATAAACAACGAGAAGCTCCGATCATATTTGAAGGATGATTGTTTGATCTTACGTGTTTTTATTGGCGTCTTACGTGTGAATTCTCGACCCCAGGTTCACACATGGAAGGTAAAATCAATGTGAATTTCAGAAATTGAAGTATTTTGTTATATCCAAACATGTGCATTTCCTTTTTGTTTTGCAGGATATTATGGCTGCATTGTTGAAGGAATATGTCACGAGGGTTTACAATCCCATCGACGAGAAAAAGAAATGTAATTAGAGATGTTTGTTAATTTATCAATTCCTTACATGTAGAGTTAAGAACTATGGAACATACTTTAACTGCGAGAATCTTCTGTTTTATATTTGTATTTTATCTTCTATTTTATTAATGTACGAGTGTGATAAATTAGTAGAGAGAAATAATTGTAATATATAAAAAAAATGAATGATTTTTCTCTTAACCTCAAGGCATATATGTATATAGAATCTCGTAACAAGCTTTTCTTATTTAGAATTCTCGAAGAAAATTGACTCTTCCTCCTCTTCCTCCCCTTTCATTTTAGAATAGGATCCTCGTTGGTCCTTTCACTAATGATCTCACTACTAGTAGTTGTAGTTTACGTGTATGCGCGAGGGGCTATCCTTAATTTCCTTACTGTAGACCACCCTTGCGCGAGGGACTATCCTTTCCTAATCGTAGACCACCCTTGCTTTCAACTACATTTTGGTTTGATCAACATTTTGTTTTTATTTTTGTGGCCAAAAACTCTTATTTTGTATCAACTAGTAACCCTGTACACTCGATGTGTGTGCAAATAGAAAAATGTTAAGAAATATGTTATATTAAAATTTTCATGTTATTGTTTAATTTATAATTATTTTTAATATAATTATAGTTTTATAATAAATGAATAAATAAATAAATAAAATATGATGATATCAAATTAGTATATCTGTTCAAGTAGAAACTAAAAAATGAACTAAAGAAATATATACTAAAAAAATAAAATGAAATGAGAGGGAAAAAATTAAAAAAAATAAAAAGGAAAAAATATGAGAATCCGGTGAATATGGAAGAGGCTAAACACAAAATTGCCAAAATGTGTAGGTAGAATTTATTGTGAAAAAAATAAAGAAAACAAAGTCCATGACACCCATTAGAATAACAACTTTAAAAGTTCTTTAAATTAATTAATTTAAAAGATATATGTATATAGTTACTAATTAAAAATGTTCTATTGGTGCTTTGAAAATAAAATACGATACTGTTACATTACATACAATAGATATATACATACGAAGCTGATGCAATTGGTAAGCCTAAGCACTAAAGATGGTGGCAATTGAAGAATTCCCTACAGCTGAAACCGAACAAAAATCACCGGCGGCGGCGGCATATGATTCTGAGGCGTGCGAAACGGCAAGTGAGACGGAGCTAAACGACGACGACGAAGAACAATCGGGTGATCGTTCTCGAAGTGATACAGGTAGCTATGATGAATTGATGATGGTATCGGAGAAGCAGAGAAGGAGGTACCGTCGCAAAGACATGAGGAGGATCGAATTGATGAGGTACTGCTGCTTTTCATTGAGGTAGTCTTTTTCAGATTTCCTGTTTGGTCGACATTGCTCGATTATGGTGTTATACTGATATAGCAAAAGTTTTTATGTTGTATTCTGCTGAACGTGACGAATTGTGATAATGATTGTGAAGAGTGTAGAGTTTTGTTGTTGAAATTTGATAATCTCCAAAGGAAATGTAAGAATTCAAGTAATGTCTGGGAAAGGTTTGAGGATTTCAGGCATGTTAGAATGTTTTGTATGTCAGTGTTCCTTTAAGGATGATTAGTATGAAAAAAGCAGATAATTTTCGTCAGTTCAAGTGGTGAATTTCTTTCACCCTTGAACAAAGATTGCAGTTTTCGCCTGCTGTTGTTATGCGTGATGTATCTCACCTTCTACCTATTAATATTATTTCTGAGCTTTTCCCTTTTCCTATTTAGAAAGAAGCCTTGGAATGTGCAGACAGTGCAAAACTTGAAGGAAATGTGTTATTTAGAGATGGGCTATATGAAGAGGCACTGATCAAGTATGAGCTTGCTTTACAAATGGTGCCAGATGGGGACTCGTCCGCTGAAATATGTTCGATATGTCACGCAAATCGTGCTGCTTGTTTCTTTAAACTGGTACAGCCACAAGAACATTCATAGCATCTACATGTGTGCAAACACAATGTTTAACTTTCAATGTCTAACCGGTTAAAATTCTTATTGAAGAGTCATGCGTTTATGTTTGATATTTTTGCTGCTGCTTCTGCATTCTGCAATTTCTTTACTTTTCTAGAATTTGGCTAGTTTGGGGCATGGATGCATAATGCAGTTTCATTGTCTTCTTCTGCATTTTTCTCGTTTGATCTACTTAGGAAATTTTCTGTTTTCTGTAACCTACTCACTTGATTTACAGGGAAAGTTAAAAGAAACAATTAAGGTGTGCACAAAGGCACTAGAACTAAATCCTATGTACATAAAAGTCCTGCTCAGGAGGGGCGAGGCACGTGAAAAGCTTGAACAGTATGAAGAGGCAATTGCCGGTACAGTTGAATGTTTTTGTGGGGCTTGTGTTATAATAACCATGTAGTGTCCGAATGAAGGAAGCGAAGCTGTTAATCTTCTATATGTTCCATGCAATTCATTTTTTCAGCAGAAATTTCATTTTCTGGCAGATATGACAAAGATTTTGGAGTTGGATCCATCACAAGCTGAAGCTAGAAAAGCTATATTTCGTTTGAAGCCATTGGCAGAAGAGAAGCGTGAAAAGATGAAGAAATAATTGGTGAGATTAAACTTGCCTGATTAATGCTCGTTTTGGAACTCTTTCACTTGCTTCACCTCAAAGTTAACTGCTCGCCTTTATGAACAGAAAAACTGAAAGAAATGGGGAATTCTCTTCTGGGGCATTTCGGAATGAGTGTCGACAACTTCAAAGCTGTCAAAGATCCAAACACTGGTTCCTATTCTATCAACATTCAGAACTGACATAGTGGAGTACATGAAGCTGTAAATTAGAGCACACGTACGCTTAGGAGCTCATCTACCTCTGTATGGATCTTTATTTTATATTTCGAATTATAAATCCAGAAATACAATTATTCTCTTGCTGTTCAGGGCATATATTGTTCAAATAAAGCAATATACCATACTTGGCAGGAACAAATAAACATCATAAATACTGAAATCATCTGTTTTCCTTATCTCGTATAGAACATAACAAGAATAACATAAGTTTTACATATATTTCCAGAATATGATACATCTCTTTGTATACTTGACTGTAACCTGGCATGCTTCTATCATGAAAACAGCCCAATTATATCACAAGAAAAGGCCACGCATTATCTCATGTAGTCTGTGTAATTATAACTATATATTTGATTATCTTCAAACCTAGGATCCCCCTAAAAACTTATCGACCCTACTATTTGTTGCTCTGGAGATGAACTTCATGCAGATGGGAGGTTGCACCCCAGC
>JBBMKE010000007.1:2840311-2857869 GCA_037834125.1 Lippia alba
ATATATATGGGTTTATATAGATATAATATTAATGACTATTATGTTAAGAAAATATTAATGATGACTATTCAAAAATTAACCATATATACAATTAAAATCTCAAATTGATACTTACTAAATTAACAATGCCAGTGAAAATTCTCAGTATAAACTGTATTACCGTGGAGATAACTCATACCATATATACAATTAAAATCTCAAATTGATACTTACTAAATTAACAATACCAGTGAAAATTCTCAGTATAAACTGTATTACCGTGGAGATAACTCATCATATTAACACTAATATCAAAACTTTAAGATTATAAAAAATATGAAACTTTATTATAATATTAAAAACTTTTAGGTACTACAAATCCAAGTGTAAAGAAAATACCTCTTCTTTGTCCAACAGATACTAATAAATGGAAATTTCAAAAAAAATAATTACATCGGATTATTTTACAATTAAACTTTATTATAATTAATCTATATAAATCGAAATTTTTCATTTTAATTTCTCACTTTTGAATACTATTTGTGGTCTTGGGTACCGTTGTGTATTTCAAAATTACTCAGCCATTGTTTTAATTTGATTTGTAACTCTAAGAATTGTGTTGTTAAAATCTTAACAATAGAAATCGTTTTATTTATGTTTGTAAAATTTAAAGATAATTTTGTACTTTTGATCATATATTTAATATAATATTCATACAAACTGTTAGGGGTATAAGTATATTTTTACAAATTCTTTTAAGTACCTCTGACCAAACAAGACTTACAAAGACTATAATATAATTTTTCAGTATAATTCACCGCAGAAAAAAAATTCTAACTGAAATCTGAGTCAGTCAAACCCTATCATTTAAAAAGTAAGTATACTATATTTATTATTTGATTTATCACCTTTTTTAAAATTTTCCACCAACTAGCTAGGTATATATAGGTGAGTGGATGGATGGAGCATATATGAAACACATTGCCTCACGAATTGCAAGGCAAGAAAATGACTTAATTTAATATACATGCATAAGATCCTAATACGCTCGTAACATTTCTAACTAATTTTCTAGCACTTAGCTTTCAATTCTTATGAGTTTCGATATTCGTGAGCCAGAAAGATTGTCTAAAATGCTAAGCATCACCTCAAAATAGCATGTAATGCTATTAAATGATATAGCTTAACGGTTGATTTTATATTAATTTAATTAAAAACTTTATATTCGAATTTTATAATTCAATCCGACATTTTACTTTTTTTTTTTTTTGCTTTTTAAAAGGCCATACAATCCACAATTTTCTTTTCTTACTTTCTTGCGTGCCCGCCCCCTCTTTTGGTGAGCTTATGTCGGCTGACGACCTCCAAATTAATATATTAATACATCATGCACCTCGGAGGAATATGGAAGATTAATAGTTCACAATGTTCAAATTGGAATATGAAGATTTTTACCTACAACCTAAAACACAAGGAAAAATTCTTGGTCTGCCCAACAATGGTGAATTTAGTATTTGATCTATTCTTCTTTTAGTTTTTCATAAATTGTCACCCACTCGTTATACCGACTTTTGCCTTTTGACATTTTCAATCAAATCAAGTTTAATATTTTGTTTGTAATTTCTTCAAATCTTGACACATGACTTTCTTAAATGCAACAAATGCCATTTAGATGAGTAGATAATAATAGATTAAACTTTACGTTTAAAATTGAAATATAATCGATAACGTTACTTTCACCGTAACCCAATGCTTAGCTAGGGTTAACTACTCCAATAATTCTATAAAAACTTCTCATTCTTTAGGGTTAAAGGCTTGATTAATTCCTTATGTCCAATTAAATGTCTTTTTTGTTTTTGTTTCTGTTTTTTTAATATTTTTTTGCTCTTTTAAAAGTTTATGTGTGGAGCAATTTATAATCAGAAACGGTAAAGTAAAAGACTTTATAGCGAAATTCCACCTTACAGAAAAAAATATATTTAGATGATAAAAGTCAAAATAATCATAACTCGGATCCTAATTTCTTTTTTCACTAAAGTGATCAAGTTATTTTTACAAAAGCAAAAAAGATCAATGTGAAATAGAAGGGAAATACCGTACATTGATAAATGCAAAGAAAGAGTGCCTTTTCCAATAAAATAATGACAGGACCTCGTTAAAAACCCGACAGGTAATCTCGGTCCGATTTTTGGAAAAAAAAAAAAAAAAAAAGAAGGGGCCTTTTCCAATAATGTTCCCTTGGCATGGAATCAACATAGATAAGACATGTATTCACTTTGATACAACCCAATTTAATCAAATGAGGTCCCAACAACCCAATGTGAGCTTCTTTCCAATTCAAACATTTATTTCAAGATCACTTTGCAATGACAAAAGAGATATGAATTTTGAAGAAACTATTGACAAATCAATCGACTGAGTCAAGTACGATGCCCACATTGCCAAAATTCGTGGTTATTTCAAAAGTGAGCTTAAAACAATTCATTAACGAAAGGTCCCAAACCCTTGATTAGCATCCCAATACGCGTTTTGTTCAATTTAATGCAATGAAAATGATGCACGTACGTATTTATATAATAAAACAAATCGCCTTCCAATGTTGTCAAACCTTCATTTTCGTGATTAAATTCTTTAATTTCCATCTTTAATGTCCAAATTAGAGCTTGTCAATTGTGGATATTATGGTTAGAGTTGTCCGAACTATGTACGTTGATGGTGGCCATAGTGATCGATTTAGGTCGATCATGTCTCGATGATCTTTATTCGAATAAGTATTTCTTGCCCGTTAAAGTTCGTTTGTAAAAGCTTCTGCTTTCGAAGAAATTAAGGCTGTGAGAGGCCAGAGTGGGAAAAATCGGATGTATTTTTTGGTGGAAAGGTAGGAAAACATTATGTTAGAAGCTGGGAGAAACAACCCTAAAATGCTTCTAGCTTTTACTATATTTCAACCTTTTTTTTTTTTTTTTACAAGAAAGCCACTTTTGAGTCTTGGACCTACAATTCCCACATCTTTTTTCTTTTTTCTAAATCATTTTTAATCACACATAATTATATAATTGTTAGTGTTGATACTGCCGTCAGTGTCTTTTTCCTCGTGATAGAGATAGCTTAAAATATAATCCAATCTAATGCAAAAAGAAGCAAGAATTTGCTTAGAAACTACACTTGATTCCTCACCCCCTCGGCCCCCTCTCAAGAATAAAAACCCTTCGGATATGACTTAGATTCTAAGTATATATGATTTTCGGTTATTACACTAAACCCCTATAAATTCCATCAGAGTTGCACGTTAGAATTGTTGCAACATAACATGGGGAGGCAGTCTTCTTATGAGAAGCAGAAGCTGAGAAAAGGATTGTGGTCTCCCGAAGAAGATGAGAAGCTGTTTAACCATATTACGCAATACGGCGTCGGTTGCTGGAGCTCTGTGCCTAAATTGGCAGGTATTTTGTTCTACATTAATCCTTTTTTTTTCCCTTCTTTAATATGAATATATACATATATAAGATATTAATTGTTTGATTAATTATGGATGCAGGTTTGCAAAGATGTGGGAAAAGTTGCAGACTTAGATGGATTAATTACTTGAGGCCTGATCTTAAGAGAGGAACATTTTCGCAAGAGGAGGAGGATCTCATCATCACACTCCATCAAGCTCTTGGCAACAGGTTTTAAAATATTAGAATATGAAATCTAAAATAGCCTAACTTGTAATACGACAATAAAATGGGACACATCCTGAGGTTTGGCTCAATTACAAAAACTTCCCTTGAAGTTTGAGAAGTTACATAAACTTCCCTAGAAGTTTGAGAAATTACAAAAACTTCCCCTGATATTCTCTAAGCTTTGGCCTATTGCATGTTTATTATAGCAACGAATCTAAAAGCAAACATTGACTAATAAGTTTCAAGGTCAAGGTTATTCATAAATATATTAGATATGATTCCCTCGCTGAATTAGAGATATATAAAAAAATAAATAAATAAATAAAAATAAATATATTAGATATGAAATCATCGGTTGTTACTTGTTAGTCGAGATGTAATAATAATTCTCTGACCGGGGGAAGTTTTTGTAATTTCTCAAATATCAGGGGATGTTTGTGTAATATGTCAAATCTTAGGATATGTTGGTATAATTTTTCCACTTATAATATTTTTCAATAAATCTTGATTTCTTGCAATCTTTTATTCAAACTCCCAAAAAATTGGCAGGTGGGCTCAAATCGCAACACAATTGCCTGGAAGAACAGACAATGAGATCAAGAACTTCTGGAACTCATCTCTGAAGAAGAAGCTGATAAAGCAAGGCATTGATCCAAACACTCACAAGCCAATCCCAAAAGCACAAGTTAAAGAAGAAACAGACTCTCCAGACTTACAAATCCTGCAGCCTGATAATATGAACCATATGTTATTCAGCCACGGAGGTCATATTCAACCTTCGAACGACGCTTTTCCGAGCAAACAAGCCTACGACCCTACATTCTCGTCTGAATTTCCAGAAACCACTGATCCCGCCAATCAGTACTTATCAAGTTTCATGTCCCATTTCCAACAAAATCCCATCAATCCCAGCTATCCATTCAGCTCGTTGCCAAACATAGTCGAAACAGATGATTCGTACAACCCGGTTCCACGAATCAGCACGTACCTTATGGAGGAAAGCTCGAGCAATAGCTCAAATATGAACATGATGCAGAATGACAACGACGTGATCGAAAATGGTGATGCATTCTGTTGGGATGGTGAAGAGAAATTTGCATCAGTGTTTCAGTATGAAGCAGATCATATGGATGTCATCCAGCAAATATAGTAAAAGAAGATTGAATTTTTTCCTCAATCTCTACATTCTATATACATATTTATAGGGAATACATACAAAGATTTGATAGTTCAAGGGGAAGCTTGTTAATTCCCAGGTGAAATATTTTATTCCTTTATTTTATTTTTTTAATTTTTTTTCTTGATTTAATTAATAAACTGAGTTGGTTCGTCGAGAACTGAAACAGGAAATTCGATCCGATTTGTTTGAGCTTGCAAAATTATTCTTTATTTTATTTTATTTTTATTTTATGAAGGGGTGATTTAATTTCTTTTGGTTGTAATAATGGATGGTTTGCTGAAAGTCTCATTGTGATTGAGGCAAGATTTGTTGTGGGAATGTACTTCACCTCTATGTTTTTGTTTGTCTGAATTTGTTAGACTTTGGAAATTTACATATTGACTTTGGAAATTTACATATACAGTCCTAAAGTTTTGAGTTCATATTACGTAAACACGTATTGTTTATTAAAACTTGTCGTTTCAAATAATCAAATTGAATGTCTTTTATATTTTATACAAAATGCAGAATGTCCTACACGGTAAAGTGAAAAAAAAAGTAATCAAATAACTGACAACAAACTATATTTTACTTTTCTTAATAAGTTATGTGAAATTACAAATTAATTCTTCTGATTAGAGAAATTATGGTACGGTGCCTATAATTTGCAATACATATACAAAGTTTAAAAAAGATCAATTTCTTTTAAGTTCGATCATTTATAGCAAAATTTAGAGATTATATTCTATTTCTTCCAATCAAATGACTTATAAGTCTCCCAAGTATTAATTTTGAAACATGTTTTTTTTCTCTCTTTTTTGTATTTTGGATTGCAAATTAATTGTGAAACATGAATATACCGTCACGGGTTGTGTTCAAAGCAACCAAAAAGTAAGAAATTACTTTAAGAATAAAAATGAATATATATATATATATATATATATATAGCTACACCATTATTGAGAATTTCTAGCAATTCTATCCACATTTGGAAGAAATTATTTAAAACTATTTTTAGGAAGATCACTTATCATGGGACCACTGTACCAAAAATAAGCAAAAAAAATTATCATGGGACCATGCAAAGCTTCAACATCCTAATATAATTGGAGCACAAAGGCACAGGAAATAAAGCATAAGAGACCAAGTCCTTTTGCAATTGTCCTGGATCAAATTGGTATTTATGAAATCACCAACATTACCGAGACGTTTCAAGATTTTCATTTTGTCTTTTTTTTTTTTTTTTTTTTTTTTAAGGAAACTGACCCAAAGCTCGTGAGGTTTTAGCCAGATCCTCACCTCATATATAGACAATTTCAAGATTTTCATATTAAATAGTCGAGACTACTTAATCTTATTAAAGTAAATTTAAAATTATTATAATTATCAAAGGATATAAAATTTACAATGATAATGATAAATTATCTATGGTACTACACATCGAATATTAGCGGAAATGTTTTATTTAATAACGACTGACGAAGGGATAATTTGTGCGCTACTACTAAATCATAAAAGACGGGAAGAGTAACTCCCGAAAGGCTGAAACCAAATGGCCCAAGTGTAAATCCGCCTAAATACAAGCCACAGCCCACAAGGGTTCAAAACGTAACTTAAAAAATAAAATAAAATGAAATTGCATCAATCCATCTTCATGTGCTTATCAACACACATCATTATTTAGTGAACATTAATTATTGTATTCAATTAAAACGTCCCAAATATAATCATGGTCCTCAAGGAAATGAATGCACCTAATAGATGTGATAAAACTACACCATGCCACCTTAATTATTTAAAGGGAGTGTGTAAAAACACTAAGTAGTGTGATTGTATTGTTAGTAAAGCTTCCAGAGCTTTCTATCTAAATTTGCTCTTTAGTCCACTATAGTTGGAGCTCGCAAGAAAACACAAATTCAAACTCATCACCCCAACACAATTGAAATAAAAATATTTAGAAAAGAAAATTGGAACGGACCGGATGGCAAAACAATTAGAATAAGTTACTATCGGAACATTTTAATCCAGATCTAACTCAATCAAATCAGTTTTAATCACATGAATAGTATTTTATTCTTGTAGTACTATTTGTTTGCATTTTTAACAATTTCAACGGTTAATCTTGGTTTTTTTCTAATTTTGGTACCTTTTTTTTAGTATATTGTATTTTTAGTGTATTTTTTTGGTGTATTGCAACTTTGGAGTTTTCTGATTTTGAGAAAAGCGGAATTACTGTGCAAATAGTGATTCCGCTTTTACCAATAGCGGAATTGCTGTAGCATTCCGCTTTTAATCTGTTCGTTAATTATGATTGCAATACAGATTAAAATAGGAATGCTACAGTGATTCCGCTAATGGTAAAAGCGGAATCACTATTTGCACAGTGATTCCGCATTTCTCAAAACCAGAAAACCCCAAAGTTGCAATACCAAAAAAAAATATACTATAAGTACACTACAGGGAAAAAAAGGCTCCAAAAATAGAAATTTCCCTGAAAAAGATCCAAGTCATTAAGTCAGATGAGGATTGCTAATTGCAATTTACAACTTATATCTTCTTGTAAAATAGCTCACAATAAATAGAGATTATTACACTTGACATGTTGTGGTTTGACTTAATCATAGAAAGTTTTCTTGATATTTGAAATGTTATCAAAAAAATTTTAAAATATTTTAACTTGATCCAGGTATGTAATTGTAGACATAAATTTAAATTTGATTATTAACTAATAAAGGACATAAAAAAAATTAGGTCTCATTCCAAACGACTTTATATCTTTTTTGGACTTTCATGCATCTTATCTCTAATTTTTTAATCGATGCGATATTCTTTATAATAATTAAAAATGTTCTTCTTAACACTCTTTGATAGAATATTAGAAAATATTTGGCTTTGATTCTTTGAACAAAAATATGACGTGATTTTTAAGGGAAAATTTGTATATATTAGATATTAAATGTGTTAATATTATACTTCAAATCGAAACTCTCGATATAAGGAACACAATCGTTGTTTCAATATAAAAACTCAACAATCGATAAAGGAGAAATTATCGGTCAAATATGACAACTGACAAATCTTTACAAGAGAATTCTGATTGCTTTCGACAACCAAAGTGTAATATCTTTTAAATATTCAACAAAAAGAAAAAGCACCAACTCAAAAATTAGGGCAAAACACATTAGCATTCAAATTACATAGAATTTTCGGAATTATTCTTAAAAATTAATTATATTCTTTGCACAACTAGAGTTAGGCCCCTTGAAAATAGGTCTACATACATTTTATGGTCACATCACATACCGTATAATTTGAATAATTGCAGGTGAGTTTTTGTTTCTAGGTACACTTAGGTCCACCTTTGCTAATTTGAAACAACTATTATCGACACAATAATAATTGCTTTATTCTTTCTTGTATACACAAGTCAATCCGTTTAACTATTCCTGTGTATTAAAATATGCCCATAGACTTGATGCTTATTTAAGGGTTCTAAATGTAATTAATCAAATTAGGACTGCCTTTATGCTTTTAGCTTAAGAGATTTATACCATAATAACATTATATAACAAATAATGCACAATTTATTATTTCCTCGTGCATTTTTAACAGAATGATAATTTGGATATTTTCTCTCTTAAAAGATATTTGGAGGAAGAAATACCAAAAAAACCCTTAAATTAAGTTTTATTTCTGTAAAATGTAAATATCAGTTCAAATATTTACGATACAAATATTTTCCAACCAATAGTAGCTGTATATATACTTCGGGTCCTATCAAATGGTGTAACTTAGCAGTTCGACGCTACGTCAACTCAACCAGAGATCTTGCCGTGCTGATAGAAAAAGTTTTACATTTTAATAATTTGACTCGACTTGAATACTAATAGGATACATAGATTTGACATTCTAAACACAAAATCACAAATTAAATTAGTATAACATACCGACCAGTCGAACATTACCTAATGGTATCTGCATTTATGAACAGCAACGACATAAATTCGAATCTCAGTAGTTCTACCCGGTGATCCCAAGATAATTTTCAAAGGCCCAATCCAAAAGCCCATTTCAAAGGTATATCAAAACTGAAGGGCAAAAATGTAAATGCGCAGTGGGTTCCACTGACTGAGTTCAAGGTTCCAGTGGTTCTGCTGATTTGGTGCAAACACTTGAACAAGGAACCCATTCGCCAAAAAGGGAAGCGAAGCAAAATACCGAAGCGAAGACTGTGGGCGACTCACAGTGAGGAAATCTCGCGATTGATTGAATTCAAACTCCAACTCTTGTTGATTTAGCTCGCAATCTCTGCTAATTGGATCAAATCTCCACAATTAGGGTTTCTCCGCGCTTCTCAAGATGGTCAGTGCTTGCAATTACCGTCAATTTAAGCAGAATTCGTGTTTTGTTTTCCAGATTTTGATGGATTTTAGCTGGAAATGGGAGATTTTGAGTTGTTTGAGCTTCTTGCTGCTGCTTTTAGTTGTTATAATTGGCAGTACTTTTGCTACTGTTGAATCGCACTATTTTCAGTAACTATACTGTCTGCTTTAGTGCTAGTGGAAAGTTGTTTTTCTTAGTGTTCTGTTTTGAGAAAGATGAATAGAATCAAGCTTTATGCTTTTTTCTTTTTCTTTTGCGGGTATGTTATGTTGGATTGTTGTTTGTATGACAGAACAAGTTGGGTAGAGGGCAACGTGACAAGGTGCAGCAGTTCATGTCGATTACTGGTGCGAGGTATGTTGGAGTACGTTATTCTGTTGTGAGAGTTCAATTTGGATGCAGTTATTGTTATGTAGTTGGGAATATGCTTTTCTTCATGCTAATTTCCTTGCGTATTCTAAGTTGTTCTATTTATGTTTTCTTCCAGAAATTTGAGACTTTGCAGTAGGGTTGTCTTGTTTTCTCTTTTGATGTGGAAGTCAATTTGTTTCACTACGGGATTGTGGACCCTTCTGGTTCTTTTTTCAGTTGTCTTTTAATGACTGCTGTGGCGATGGAATTTTGGAAATGAAAATTTCTGATTGATTTTTACTCAATTTTATTATTTTCTTGATTCGTTTTAACTTTTTCGAGACATGAATATCTTATCTATGCAGCTTATGCTTTTGGTGTTAGCAATTAGCAGTGCTTTGATTTGACATCATCATTTTTGGTTTTATGTTTTGGTCCTCTGATTGCTGCAATTGTGTTGTTCTTTGTTACTAATGCAGTGAAAAAGTCGCTATCCAGGCTCTGAAATCCAGTGATTGGCAATTTGAAGGAGCATTTGACATCTTTTACAGCCAACCCCAAATTAAGTCAGTTGCTGACACGAGGCATTTAGAGGAGCTCTACAATAGATACAAAGGTAAATCTTTGATTAATTTTGAAGTTCTATTATTTGCTAAGGACTGCATGTATTTTTTGTTAACCATGTTCAGTTGCATCTTCACTTTTAAGATAGCTCTTGATGACAACTTCCAACTAAAGAATTCAACTATTAGTTTATTATCTTATTGCGAAGTGGCAATTGTAATTTGCCGATCCTGATGACAATGCCATTTCGATTTTTTTCCCCTCTCTTTATCCCAAAATTTTATTCAAGTATTTATCTGAAAAATTGTAACTTTCACTTATTTGCTTATCATTTTTGCAGTTTGCACATTTGGGCCCATGTCTCGTGTTACATTGTATGTGGGTCTTATTTTATATTGCGAAAAGCCTACCATGAGTGGTCTCACTACTTATTAACTGATTGGATTACTTGTCAAGATTGAAGTTCTATTATGATTTTCCACATGATGTAAAAAAATTACATAGTATGTGGGTCTTATTTTATCTTGCGAAAAGCCTTTTTATCACGAGTGCTCTCACAACTTACTAACTGATTGAATTACTTGTCAAGATTGAAGTTTTATTATGATTTTTCACATGGTGTAAGAAAAAGATACTCTCAGCCCATTAAGAACCCCCCACCCTCGAGAATAGCATCATATAATGTTATGGTGTATGTCCCATGTGAATTTTGGATATTTGATTAGTTGAAATTTCACTTATAAATGTGCCATAAATCCAATTTATTGTCTTCTCTTGCTGTCACACGATGGGTAAATGAATCTTTCTTTAGAGGATATTATTAAAGCTTTACATGATCTTTGAATATGCCATCAAACTTTCAGCGATAAAGTTTAACTGTTTGGTTTAGTCGTACTGCCTTGCTCATCATCGTGTCTAGTCAATTCCTCTAACTCAGTAGCTTTGATTGAAATTGACTATCTAAAACTCGCAGAGTACATTTGGATGGCCAGATGGCAGGAAACTGTTATTGCTAAACTTCTTTTCTCTTTCAGTATGATTTTGATTATGTGTATCAAATTATATGTAGCTCTAATTAAATTCGATTGTGAAAGTATCTCACATGCGGAGTAGTTGGTTGAAAGGATTTTGTTTTCTTTGCATTCCGGCCTTTCGAATGTAGAATCTTACTACAGGCTGTCCATTCTGCAGATCCCTATGCAGATATGATTCTGGCTGATGGAATCACTCTCCTGTGCAACGACCTCCAGGTAGATCTAGCAATCATTCTCGTCTTGACCACAGCCTGTTAATTATGGTTGGAGTAGAAAAAAGTTTAAAGCATTACTGATTACTTTCTTGTATTACTGGAGTCTACAGGATTATGTTCCTGATAACATGTGTAATGTTTTCTTTGTTGCAGGTTGATCCTCAAGATATTGTCATGGTAAGTCATGTTTGGAATTGCATACCTACATGTTTTTGTTGGGCAAGGTTCTGGATCAGTGATTTTTTGTTTTATTTTATGAAGCACCTTGTCTTGGTCAATGACTGAAGTAAAGTTTGGTTGCTCATAAGTCATAAGCTTCTCTTGGTCTCATGTTCCTCTGTGCATGTTATTGTTTTATTGTTTCTTCTCCTCAAATCAGACACAAAAATTTTCTGATTGTTGCTGCAGATTTATTGTTTAGGATGTACAAAATAAATTTTCCATCACAAAGATATTGTTGCTATCTTTCTCTAATGTGAAAGGATCCTGGAGCTTTGCTATTTGGAAACATTTTATTTGAAGTTATATATTGCTTAAGGTTTTCCTAAAGTTCTTCCAGTACTTGATATTGAGAATAGCAACTTGTCTAGTTTTAAATTTTGCGACATTAATGCAAAATCAACTTGTGAGTTTGACCTAAGTGATGAATGGTCACAATTACTTTGCAATAGTAGATGTAAATCTTTTTGTTTTGAGTTGTTCATTGTTTTTAATGCTAAATTTTCATATGTTGTGCTTTGCAGTTGGTGGTCTCATGGCATATGAAAGCTGCTACCATGTGTGAATTCTCAAAGCAGGAGTTTATTGGTGGATTACAATCACTTGGGTGCGCAACACTCTCATAAGCTTTTGTCTGTTTCCTATTGTCTTTGCTTTTGTCTGAATATTTCGTCCTGGTGGTATCTGGCAGGATAGATTCACTGGAGAAGTTCAGAGAAAGAATACCATTTATGCGTTCTGAGCTGAAAGATGAACGTATGTTGATGTCATGGAAATCTAGTCACTGAAACATTTTGACTTTTTGCAAAATTGTGTTTTTGGAGTGCTTTTTTTCCGCTCAAATTGTTCTACATCATACCCATACTGGAACTCCTTTTACATCATACAGTATGAAAGGCTAGTGGTTTTGTTCTGTTTTAAGTTTCTTAGTTGTGGAAGTCTTAGCGAACATTATATTTCCAGTATGCAAGTCATTTTCCTTTTAAAATTTAAAGAAACGAGTTACATCTGAGGGGAAATATCTGTAACTTAAATCAACAAATACCTATTTATCTGTTACTGAATTATACTTCTAATTTTTCTTGTCCAGAAAAGTTCAAAGAGATCTATAATTTTGCTTTTGGCTGGGCAAAGGAGAAGGTAACTTTCTCCACACGATTGGACTAGCGATTTTCTTATTAGAAATGGATCAGATTTCCTTTAAATTCAGTAAGATATTTGTTGATTTCAGGGTCAGAAGTCTTTGGCATTGGATACTGCAATCGGAATGTGGCAGTTGTTATTTGCAGAAAGACAATGGCCATTAGTCGATCATTGGTGCCAGTTTTTGCAGGTGGAATAAACTTTAATTGGATTTTTTATTTTGGCATAAGTTTCATGTTCTCTTCACTATTTCTATCTATTATGCTAGATCTGAAATGGAATATTCAGCTATTAAATTATTGTGCACCATTTAATCTGCATGTATAGACCCAATGATAGAAGAATGTTTGATATTGTAAAAACTAATAACACTTCAAAATATTTGACTGAGTCCGACAACTATGCTCCCCTCACCCAACATAGAAGAAAACATACGCAGCTCTATAATATATGATTTATAATTACAGGATTATCTAACATTTATTTATAACCAGTATATATGAAAGGGAACCCGTCGTCATTATTTTAAAGTATAGCTTTTGAGACAATTAAGGAGGCTGTGTGCATGAATCCAAGTTATATGTGCCAAGCAACTTTCATACTTGAGCTAGGTTTGAATGATTGTGGAGTTGTATTTGGAGCGTCTACTACTTCATAATTTTTTGATGTAGTTTGAAAGAATAGGTTCGTCATTACATAGATTAGTTGTTTGATGGTTAATTTTCTTCTTTGGCATTGATGATTCAGGCACGGCATAACAAAGCAATTTCTCGTGATACCTGGTCCCAGCTATTGGAGTTTGCACGGGTAAATAACTAATGCACTTTATATAGCTTGCTCGCATGCATATTACTACTTCATGTTTGCCTAATTACACAAAATACACAAACTTCCCCTAGCTTTGAGAAATTACAAAAACTTTCCCCAACATTACCCAAGGTTTGGCCTTGTTATTATAGTCATGAATTTAAATTGAAATGCAGACTGTTAAGGATAAAATATGTTATTCATTAAAAAAAATTATAGACTTCAATTAAAATCATTGATTGAGATACAGGAAGTTCTTGTAATTTCACAAAACCTTCGGGGAAATTTGTTTAATTAGGTAAATCTCATGGTATGCCGATGCAGATTTTCCTTAAGCAATTCATGCGTTTATCATTTGCATTACTTCTAAGCCATCATTGCATTTTCAGCTTTCTGCTTCGTCTCTTCTGAAGCATTTACAAGAAATTGATTTACTCGTGTGATCTTATTTCTCTCTCTCCCTCTCCCTCTCCCTCTCCCTCTCCCTCTCCCTCTCCTATTATACGAATGCAGATGGTGGATCCTGCATTATCAAACTATGATCCTGACGGTGCTTGGCCATATCTCATAGACGAATTCGTTGATTACTTGACCGAAAATGGCGTAATTCAGAAGGGCAAGTTGAGTGATTGGAGTTACAAGCACTGAATGATCGCCCCACTTGTGTATTAATCTGCTTTCTGGGTTTCCTTTTAGATTCATGAGGTATAATTTAAAAAAAGAAAAAAAAAAAAAGAAAAGAAAACACTAAAGAGGATCATAGATCGATCGATTGCGTGTAAAATTATGGGGGGCTTGTTTCTGAATTTTACATTGATAATTTTCTTTCTTATTTTCAAAGATTATTTTTTGGTTTAGCTCGACCATTTTTTTCAACCCAGGGACAGAATCTTTCCTGCATATGTTGTTGTGGTTGCCTTATTAGTATAATGTTGGGATATTTTTAAAAATGTTATTTTGTCGTGGATAATCGTGTTGAATAACTCATGTCGGGCATTGCGGCCGATATTCTTCACGTAGGGAATTAAAAAAAACAAAATTCGTATCGATGTCTGTATGGTCTTGTCTATCCTGTGTATCATAGCCTTATTATTGTTTGCGGATGCCAAAATGAGCAGAATTGAATATTTGTTATTCCAAGGTTATTGTTGTCTATGACACTTACACATATGACAATCACACAAATTTTTTTAAAATTTCAGAAATAAAAAAGAAAGGAGTCTTACGTTATTCCTCGATCAATAGAGTTTGATAATATCATCTCCAATTTCTTATAAACACCTAATTTTCGACTTTAAACGCTTCCTGATAGATACTGGAATCTATTTCACAGGCCATAAACAGTATGTGTTTGGCCAAATGTTTTCTCCTATAATATACGTACACTTCTAAACGTATAATTTTGCCGTGTCGAATACAGTGTCCGACACTCTTTATGTTAAAAAAAAAATAAAAAAAATTCCTGTCATGTCCATGTCGCCATTCTCTAACCTGATACGGCTACCACCAGTTAGGATCATCGCCGTCGGAGGAGGTGGGAGTAGAAGAAGCAATAACAGGTGGGCAGTCTTTAGCACACATACACCTCATAAGTATGCCCTTGCATTTGCCACTTTGATGACCTTGATTCGTACAAATTGTATTGCAGTCTTCATCTCTCAAGCACAGACCTTTGAAAGCTGCGCTGCGGGTCTCGCACAGAGCAGATTCTGCATGCACGACGACTAGGAAAAGCAGCGGAAATAGATAAATATATAGAAAAAATGGATCATTTATGAGCCCAAAATTGCAGAATGCCATAGAATTCGAGAGTTTTCATGAAAAGAATGCTTACAAAAGAGGGGAAGCAGCACGAGCAAGATCAGCCTCTTGTCCATTCTTGTTAATGTTATTGGTAATGTCGGATTGATTGGTTCTTGGTTTGATGAATAATTGTTGCAACTTTTTAACGTGGGAAATGTTTATAGATACAGATGGGAAAATGGGAAAATCAAACAGATGGATGGAAGTCTTTCTTGGCATGAAAGGATCTCTAATTAGTCAATGATCCTCATTAATTCAATAGTCTCTAAGAATAACTATTTTTGGTATTTTTTGTTGCACTTTGATATAAAAATTGGATAATTTTAGCCCGAATCTGATTCGGTTAAACTTGTGTAATGAGGGACTGAGTGTTTTACGCACACGTGCTGTGTGATTGGTGAAAAATCTCGTGAAAGTGAAAAATTAATTGACAAGTACAATATACTTATCGTTATGATATGTTTTCTGTCATCGAATTAACGATCGATAATTGAGTGATTGATATATAACTAATTTTTAAATTAATTGCAGCCAATCAACGGTACCCTATAGAATTCAACCACAAATATGAATATTTCAAAATATATATGTAAAAATAAGAAAATTTTAAATTTTAGGAGGGATAGAGACTGTCACATGTTCATTTGGCTCCGTGTCTACTCGAATCACTACTCCATAACTAAAATCTACAACTCACCCCTTGGCTTCGTCCTTGCTCAAATAATTACTTCGTTAGTGAAATTTTCAATTGAATTTTATCGATCACTAATGTTTTACTAAATTTAAATATTTTATGATAGGAATTAGGACCAGTAATTTTGTGACAGGGAATTAAGCTTTACTATTTCATGCGATCTCTCCCCCTCTCACCCTATGTTTCTCCCAACACCATCCAACTCATTTTATTTCTCACCAACAATACTTTTACTGGTACAAATTAGCATTCCCACACCAAAAGCATATAAATCAATCTTTTCTCGACTTTCTAACACCACCACCACCGGCGCCACCACCGGAGTGATCAGCGCCACCGCCGTTTACCCCACAATCCGTAACACAGATGCATCGGAGGAGGAAGCCCTTGCATTTGCCGGTCATATAGCCTTCCTTCTCACAAATTGTAACACAATTGTCGCTTCTAAAACATGCGCCTTTAAAGTATTGGCTTCTTGTCTCGCACATTGAAGCTTCTGCAACCTGCTCCTGTGATGACACTGCAAAGGGAATCAGTTAAATTTACTCCTAAATAATTCATGCTACTGCTTTATGTATTTGTTTAAAGATTGTATTTTTATTTATTTTACGTAAATATAATTTTAAAAAAAGTAATTAACGAAACCCTTATGTATAATACATGTCAATGCATGCATTTAAAAAAAAAAAACTCGGTCAACAAAGACCGTAGGTCCGTAGGATTATTAACGAGATCTCTCTCATATAAAACCAATCGAGAATAAAAAATAGATGCAGTTCATCATGATCCACGGATCAAATACAACGCTAAAACAGTGATGCTCACACCATGTAACGAAAGAGGTAAAACCGTTAGAGCAATCACTACAAAAGTCCACACCCTGTGTTAATACATGCATGATTATTGCAAACGCTGCAATTTTCTCACACATATATTTATAATTTTTTTAAAAAAATGGTGCTTTTTGAGTTTCATTAAAAGAAGTATCTAAATACTATTAGGAAACATGTTTTTCCCTTGCCGAGTTTCAGTGCTCGCATTATCAATCACTAATCGATGACCCATTTTAGTGACTGATACTTATCATTCACTACAAGAAATTTCATTTTTAACAACAAATAATTTTTGTTGCCAAAAGTATAATTTTCGTTGCTAATTTTTTTGACAAGGAAAAATTTTCGTTGCCAGCTTCGTGGGCAAATCTTCGTTACTAAAAGTTCATGGCAATGAAAAATCAATATCGTTGCACATATATTTAAATCGACAACGATATTATTTTCGTTGCAAAATGTGACACAATAAAGCAACGATGGTTGTTGTTGCTAATTTTATATTTTTTGTTGGCAAATACAACATTTCGTTGCTAATAACTTGTTTTAAAGTTGTAATTTATTAGTATTTGCAACGATATATTCGTTGCCAGATACATGATATTTTACAACGAATCATTTTTCGTGCCTAAAAGTATTTTACAACAAAATATTTATGTTCCTAATTTTATATTTTTTGTTGGCAAATACAACATTTCGTTGCTAATAATTT
>JBBMKE010000007.1:2857969-2874146 GCA_037834125.1 Lippia alba
TGTCGAAAATATATTCTACCGACGGAAATTTTTATTTGAAAATAAATTCCTAAATTGCTCTGGACATATAAACGATATCACGAAACACTAAAAGGAGAACCGAAAAATTCTAAGAAATTAAGTATAGGTTCTCTAGGGTTTCTTGAATAAAATGGTGTACTGCCGGTTTAAAAATAATTAGTGCTTCTAGGGTTTCGGTGCCATTTTCCTCCAAAACATC
Organism: Lippia alba; assembly: GCA_037834125.1. NCBI lineage: Eukaryota > Viridiplantae > Streptophyta > Magnoliopsida > Lamiales > Verbenaceae > Lippia > Lippia alba. Next base: position 2,858,190 of record JBBMKE010000007.1, read on the forward strand.
GCATAATATCACATAAGAGCACTTATTTCACGTAGGGTGCATGACATAAAATATTTTGAGTATGGATCAAGTTCTACAGACGCTCTTACATTTCCCTTAACTTACCGTTATCGATTAGATCCCGATCAGGGCTGTTACAAGTCTAGTCGTCTTTATTTCAGTTCTAGCATTTCATATTTCCCTTGAATACTCATGTTTAATTACAAATTGTATTTATTTTGGGTTTATAACCCACACACTTACTTTGGCTTGTAGCCTTTGGATATTGTGGCCTTGCCGGCCTTGTTATGAATGTTTAATTTGGGAGGCGTCCTCCCATTTGCTTGCACTTTTAAATTGGAGATGTTCTCCACTTGTTTAATTATATGTGTAAATCGCTTCCGCAATTACATGTTGCATCGTTATGATTGGTTTAAGGGTTAGCCCCGCTTAGCTAGTCGAGATTTTCTTTTGTCACATGTTTGCTATTGGTTTGGTTAATATGTGCAAATTAATTTCACGTGTGAATTGAGCGAGTAGTACGGGGGATCTAGTGCCTATAGATGCGGGTGCTACAGTACTAGCGTCACAAGAAAGCTTCGACCAACGTGAGTTTCTTGAAACTACGAATCCAATACAATAATCGAGAGTCGCGGTCCTTCTTGTTTGGAAAAAAAATTAATTTCCGCTGCGTTTATCTTTTGCTATTTCCAATAAATGCATCATACAATCTTAATGCCTATATTAGATCTAGAACTTCTAAACAATAAATTTCCAATCACATTAGCTAAACAAATCGTAAATAGATCAAGCTCTACTGTCTAAATATGTGGTGTATCAACTACAACCCCAATAACATACTCTCGGAGTTCTGGTTTCAACCAGAACTCCATTAACAAATCGTAACAAGCAGTAATAGAACCAAGACAAAAATTACGGAAAACCAAGCCAAAAAATACAAACAACACCCGGCCAATACCAAAAAGAAAACCTTATTTGTCCAAATTGTACGTATCTGGTGTTGGTTACGATCCGACCCCTTCGTAACCCCCTGTCCCAGCAATAGCGTACGCCATGAATCTACCGCATCGAGAATACAACACAACAATTTAAACAACTTAATACTCACTTGGGTACTGGGTAGTGCTTCGACAAACGCGAGGTGTTACTCTTCTGCTTCCTGCATGACAAATTGATATTTTCGCCTAATTTAGGGCATGGGAATTGAAAGCGGGAAAGGAAAATTGGGAGGAAAGCAATTATCATAAATTAGAGGACATTTGCGTCATTCTCGGAAGATATGAGGGATAAAAATGTACTTTTGACCTAACCATTCCCACTAGTCTAAATAGCCACGCAAAAAATGAGTGGCTATTTAATGGAGGTATGACTTGCCATATCTCGGGGCTCCGGGTTATCGAGAGAAAATCAATCTATCAAAGTAAAACTTGTGCACACCCCATCTAAATACACAAACCCCCACATTTATGAAAAGTAAATACAACCTTATAGTGTATATGGAAAGATATATATAATATATTTTATTTTTTTTTAATTATAACGTGACTCGCGAGCCACGAGCCAAGAAATATAGGGTTTGGGCTTGGGTTCGAAATTTCACGAGCCTTGGCTCGGCACGGCTCGGTAATTTCGAACCTAGGCCCGAACCTTGGCTGAGCTGGCTCGCTAACTCGACTCGTTGCCATCCCTATAAAACGGGTTGGGTCAAACTAAACACAGATGTAAGTGTGTTTTAGAGTGCTCTTTCTCAGCTGCAGCTGGAGGATTGGTGAGAGATGAGAGTGACATTTGGGTGTTTGGATTCTCTTGTAATTTGGGGAATGTTTCAAGCAATATGGCTGAGTTGTTGGGTGTTAGGGAATGACTGAGACTAACCAGGGAGAGACGTTTTGATAAAATTTTGGTGGAATGTGACTCCTCTTTTATGGTATATCTCATTAAGGATGACAAAATCCACTTGGAGCTACATCCCTTGGGGAATCTGATTGCGGACTACAGAAGTCTTCTTGTGAGACATTGGGAGGCGAATGTGACTCATACTTGTCGAGAATGACACAAATATGATGATTTTCTTGCAAATAAAGGTCATTCATGTCATGAGCTAACAATTTGGGATACCCCCGATAATGATATGAAAATCCTATTTGAGGAGGATCAGCCTTACCTTTGAGACTTTTTGAGTCTCCTTTTTGTACAAATATATATATATATATATATATATATATATATATATGTATATATATATATAATTAAAAAAACCCTTAAATTTGCAATTTCATATATTGTGCAGTAGACAGGGGAGATGAATTTGGAGCTAAAAACATGTAAAGTTTGACTTCTATTTTTAAATTATTTTAAATAAAATCCTATTTATTTAGTTTCCAAACACTAAACTTCAATCCTCTATTTTAATTTATATTTTTCTTATCTAAGAGATCTTGGTCTAGTGATAACCGATTAAATTACAAGAGGTGGATTTTAACTGATTTGTTAAAAAAAGAAGTTCAAAATCTACTCATTAAAAAAAAAATTAGGGAAAACATTATTTATCGCCGGAACAGTACTCATCGCCAAACTCGAATCTAGTAAAAAGAAGAAAAAATTATACTTCTCCTAAAATATAAAGTTGTAGCATTAATAACACCCATAAGTATTTGGGGTAAATATGTGTTAAGACTTCTGTTTGATGGACTATAGCCCACTAGTAACAGTGGGCCAACTATTACATCTTAGGCTGCTTAGCCTTCGCAAATTTAAACCATACCTGACTGGCATACCTGTTCCTTTTTGGGCCTTGTTTTATTCTAAATAGACTCAAGAAAATTATTTGGAACTTAAAAAACAAAAAAGAAATCCTAATATTTTTGTGGTTAAGGGCCGTCAAATAAAAGGGTTTTATTCAAACTTATTTTTGAGTTCGACTTCAATTTTTACACTTCAATCTATTTAAATTGACCAACAGATACATATCTACATAAAAATACTGTAATCCAATCCGATATTAGTCAAGGGTATTATTATTTAAAAATTTAAAAAGTATAATGATGATTCAAATTTGAGATTATAATTAAATGATCAAAACTAGTGAAATGATTAGAATAAACACGCCGAACTCAAAAAGAAAATATCACCAACCAAATCCCTTTTCACAAAGAAGAAGTGCACTATGGATTTCTAGTATACATACACATAATAAACTTGTAAACCATTATGCAAAGTAATTATGAGTTCAACTCATACTCATATACCATACTTAAAAAACCTACCTTTTATATGAAAGTGTGATAACAACATTTTCCTTAATGTTATGTAGTGAATTAATGTTATTATAAAATAAACAGTCGGCAAAAAGTCCCTTTCTTCTTCAATTTTATTTGTTTTTTTTTGGGAGCAAAAGTCGGCAAAAGTCTTCGTTCCTATTAACGAAATAAATAATAATAGCAGAAAAAAATATTATTTCGAAATTCAAAACGGCGTAGCACCGGCAAGATGCAAATAAATAGAATAAAAATATAAAAATTGGGACCGCCCACCATATATATCGCAATCGACTATTGAGTAAACTACAAACAAAAGTTGAACACAAACCGACCAATCAATAAAGTTTATTAATATTTGAATTTTGTTACATAAAGTTAAGCGGATATTGGAAGCTATTCCTTTAGATTTTCCTTGACTAAAATATAAAGATTCGCCATTAATGGAAGATTATTTTCTACATTAAGCGAGGTGCCTTGGAAATAGCTTATTGATATTAAATTAATGTAGAAGATTCTCATAAAATTTGAACTCGTAATGGCCAATGGGTATTAATAAAATTTGGTATCTTGTTAATGACTGTATTTGCAGTGTGGCAGTATTTAATTACAAGTAGTATGATTTTAATATAATGTTTTAAAAGATTATTATTATTATGATGTTAATATAATGTTTTAATAGATTTAGATTCTTCTTCTTCTTCAAAACCAATTATCGACATACTCTATACATTTATGCTAATAGGTTATCTCGTGGAGCAAGCTATTGAATTTTATATATTTGATTAAAAATAAACTAATTACTTCTAAGTTCTAATCAATCATATTTCTTAATTAATAATATTTTTGTGGGTTCAACAATTCTCATTATTAAAGGTGAATCTTTTATGTTATATCATAATTTTGGCCTAATAAAGTTTATTAATCAAATTATAACTTCTCTTTAAATGTGTTTTTTCTTTGTCAATATCCTCCTTTCTAAGGTCTCCCAAAATGTTTTTTTTTTCTTCTTCTAGAAGATAAGTTAAGTTATTATTGTTATTGTATGTGAAAGCATGCGTTCAATCTAATTCATACAAAAAATTAGCTAATAAAATGAAAATTGTCATTTATTGATTAGCACATGATTCTTATATATTTTCAACGTCAGGATGTTAACACTCATCGCAAGCCCAAATTCGAATATTTGGAGTTTAATCTAAAATGTGAGACTCAATTTAATTTAATTTAATAAGATGCAATATGCTCTATTACCATGTGAAAGTATGTACTCGGCTTAATTCATCTAAAGAATTAATTTTTTGAGTTGAATTAAATTAACCACAACTTTCACATTGTGTTGAACTTTAGAAAAAATATATAGAACCAAATATATATATGAGTAGTAAGTACCTATACTTGTAAACATACGAGTCTATCATACAAGTCTTGTTGCAACATTTGGGGTTTTCTTCGATTAAAAAAAATTAAAAAATACATAATTTAATAATTAGAATAGAACGGCATAGTGGGAAATTTCAAAAAAATATGGTGTTGGAGAGAGAGAGAAGAGTCGCGTGAGGCGCGTCGTTTTCTACTGTATGAAAAAGTGTTGAAATCCTTCAGAGAAATGCCCAAAAGCTACCCTTTAGAGAAACGTTTGCTGAGGAGTGAGGACAAATTTCTTGACATAGATTAACAATTTTCTCAAGATTTTTCGTACGGATTAAAAAATTCAATTTGAATTCAGCATCTATTCGATATGCTTGACTGTAGATGAAGTTGCGACAATGGCGGGATTAGTCAACTGCTTCTGCTCTCTCACACTGCATTGCTCTGCATAGGTAAACCTTACCGATTTTCTTCTGATTGAATTCATTCTGATCTGTTTTTCTGTGTATTTGTAAACTTAAAGACTGGATATTGCAGTTCAGTCTTTCTACTATTTTGTATGGAATTTAGGGTTCTTATTGGCTTGCAGTTGAAGTAATTAATGGTAGTTTTCTGATTAGGATAGTTCATCTGGTATGGTAGTTCGTTGTGTTTCATATTATGTGATATTAGTGATGGTTAGTCTTTGTCTGGCTAATCTTTGTGCGTGGAGGTTTATTTTTTGGGCTTTCTGATCTAGAGTGTTATTGGGTTGTTTTTGGATTGGAGCCCTCCTTTTATGTACTCGATTATAGAAGTTTTTAGTCGTGTGTAGTATGGAGTTGTTAGGAAGAGGAGAAATATTGAGCTCCCAGTATCATCTTTTACCAAAAGTTGAGCTTTTTTGCAGAATAGAGCTGAGCTGGTGGGTGTTTTTTGATGGAGGTGGATTACTATTATTCTTAGAAGGGTCTAAAATTGAGAGCTTTTCCGATAATTAAATATTTAATGGCACTTCTCTCAAACAACTTATGCTTTTAGATGAGGTGGTTGTTCAATATGGTGGCAAGTTGAAAGGGGTCCTCTTGCCAAATCCTTGCCGTTACCTGTTTGTTCGTTTTTCTAAAATATATTTTCGTGTGCAAGGCCAAACCACAGGAAGTCCGCCTGCATGTGAGAGGATGTCTTGAAATCCTTTAATATTTAATGATACTCTTTTATAACAGCCCATTCAAAATGAACCCTACTTTTGATCCTCTGCACTACCACCATCTGTACCAGAGCAACTGAATATCCTCTAGATTCCTTATTACCTCGACATAAAGAAGTCTTGTATTGCCTAGTAAATGATCACTAGTTTCAGGTATGATTATGTGGTTTTATATAATCAATTCTAGAATTTAGGAATGCCTGCGCTTACTGAACCCCCTAATGAAAATGAAGAGGAAATAGAAGTCCTTGAAATGCAATAACGTTTCTTAACTTGACTCAAAAAATGTTTCTCATTTCAGAACTTAACATGAGATACTTGCTTGTTTGACAGTGTGATCGATCCAGAATCCTCATTCATGCAAATAGTGTTCCCTTCATTATAGCTTGATCAGAAAATGCTCCTAAAGTTGTGCTTATATGTATCTCGTGAGTACCACTGAACTTGTTTTCAAGCAAACTCTTTGCTTTCTCTGTGGCTTCTCCAAGTTGCTCAAAAGATTGTGGCACCAACAGTTGTTACCACTGAATTTGTATTTGAAAGAGGAAAAGATCAGCCATTCCAACATGGAACCATCAAAAAGTAACAATTTTGTGCAATTCCATTCGTCAGACCATGGAAACGAAGATAAAGTTCCTGAATCACAAGGTTTTAAGACGGACCCTTCAGGTCATGCAAATGAGGGTTCAATATCTACAGATATTAATATTTCAGAAGCTAAACCTGGACTTAATTACTCTATACAGACGGGTGAGGAGTTTGAGTTTATGCTGGACAGGTTCAATCCCAGAAAGCCATTTAATCCAGATATATCAGGGGATTCTGGTCATGCACCTCGTTACTTGGAGCTAAAAGGCATTCTAGGCATTAGTCACACTGGCTCTGAAAGTGGATCTGATATCTCTATGATTGCCAAGGCAGAAAAAGATTCGAGAGATTTTGAACGAAAGAATTCATCTATACTGGGGAATAAGGGTAACCGTGGTTCTTTTCAATCTATTCAATCAGTGGCGCATGCTTCATCAGGTTACAGCAGCCACCACACTCTTATGTATACCTCATCTGGAGCATCAGATAGCTCATCAACAAAACTTAAGATTCTGTGCAGCTTTGGGGGTAGAATCCTACCTCGGCCAAGTGATGGAAAGCTCAGATATGTTGGTGGAGAAACCCGCATTATCCGGATAAGCAAGGAGATTACATGGAAAGAATTGTGGCTGAAAACAACTGCAATTTATGATGAAACGTGTGCTATAAAATATCAGCTCCCTGGGGAAGAGCTTGATGCTTTAGTATCCATATCAAGTGATGAGGATTTGTTAAATATGATGGAGGAGTGCAATATTCTGGAAGATGGACAAGGGTCAAATAGGCTTCGGATGTTCCTGTTCTCCCCTGGGGATTTGGATGATGCTCACTTCAGTCTGGCCAATTCTGATGGTGAGTCAGAGATGAAATATGTAGTTGCTGTCAATGGCATAGACTTTGGATCTCGAAAAGGATCTACTCTACGTGGTTTAGCTAGCTCTTCTGGGAATGACTTGAAAGAGTTGGACACACTGAATGTTGATCGAGACACAAGTAGGACTGCCTCTGCTTTTGGTGCAATTAATAACCCAAATTTGCCAGGCTTTGTTGTTCCGCCAGGAGCAATTGAAACTTCTACATCAATTGTTCCAAGTTCGTCTAATGTTTATGAAACTGATTTGCATGCCTATCATGGTCAGTCGGTGCACCATGATCTGCCTCCACAGTTTGGTTATAATTTTCACGCTCCATATTACACGCCTTCTGAAAGTGCTGTTCCACCATCTTCTTTTGTACCGGTGCCCGAGCAGAAAGGCCTTGAAGGGAAGTCAGTGGATACCTATGGCACATTGGGCACCAAAGCACAGGAAAAGGAGGCTAAAAAGAAACTTGATGCCTTAACTCAAGTAGAAAGTTCAACAAAACAAATCTTTGCTAACGAGCATTCTGTTCCTTCACAGGCACACGGTGGTCATGCCAAAGTTGGTTATCCTGGTGATGAGTCATCAGTCATGGTCCCTAAACTGGATAGAGAATTTTCTTCAAAGGGCAAAGGTATTCCCAATGAACCTTTGCAGGTCTCTAAACCACTTGATTCTGTTACCACAACTGAGCTTCCTACATCCAGTGGCAATGAGTATTTTACTTCTGGTAATGACCATATCCCTGAGTCCGTTAATTCTGAGTCTGATCCTAATGATTTGAGCTATGTTGAGTCTTCTATTCCTCCACAACGGTTCCATTCTGAGTGGATTCCAAGAGAGCTGGCAGGGAAGCACAGCAGAATATCAAAGTCAGATGATTCACACAGTTCTCAGTTTCTCGTTAATCAGTCACGTATTGATTCGTCTCAGCAGGAGTCGGCTACAGCACCAGTTGAAAACTTACAAAAGGAGAATGTGCATGCTCCAATTGAAGAGTCAGTTTCAACTAGAAAGCCTTTCCCCCAGGATTCTAAAGCCCTGGACAGTCAAGTTCTTCAGTCGGAAACAAAACCTGGGCTGAAGCCTGCACTAAGCCATGAGCATTCAATGGCACGTGAAGAACCCACTGTTGGTGTTCCCAGGAGCAAGCAGGCAGATATCCTTATTGACATCAATGACCGGTTTCCTCGTGATCTTCTTTCTGATATATTTTCCAAAGCTGTGCTTTCTGATAGTTCATCTGATTTTGGTCCTCTATCTAAAGATGGAGCTGGTTTGAGTGTAAACGTAGAGAACCATGATCCGAAACACTGGTCCTTCTTCCAGAGACTGGCAGGAGATGAGTTTACGAGGAGGGATGTATCTCTAATGGATCAGGACCATGTTGTTCTTTCTTCGGGACTTGGAAAAGTTGAAGAGGAGGCTCCTTTAGCATATGATTTCGTACCACAGACAAGAGGTGGCGTTATTCCCAGTCATGGAATAAAGGAGGAGAAATATGGGAAAGATGATCGGAAAGATATACATGACAGAGATGGAGCTGTCTCTGCAGCTGTTGATTCCAGTTATAATGAAGCACAAGTGAAAGTCAGTGAAGCCATGCAGTATGACAATGTTTTGGATAATACGAAAATTCGTGACTCGGAATATGAGGTAACATCTCTTTTTCTGAATATGGGAATTAAGAGTCCTTTAGTGGATATAACTGTTTTCTGGAGAATGGAGACGTCTCTTAATCTTTCCTGTATTCTAGGATGGAAATGGAGATACCGGTGTCTCTCCTCTAGATCCTTCGTTGGTGGATTTTGATATCAGCTCATTGCAGGTTTGTACCAATATTTGCTGTTATGAAGTTCTTAATGATGATATAAGACTTTGAGATTAATACAATTTGGTTCAATGAGCTTTCTTGTAAGTTGCCATGTAGTGAGTAAATCTCAGAACAGCCCATTGTTTTATTGGATCTGTTTGGTGGCTTTGCAGATTATAAGAAATGCTGATCTTGAGGAACTGAAGGAGCTGGGTTCGGGCACATTTGGGACGGTATACCATGGAAAATGGAGAGGCTCAGATGTGGCAATCAAGCGTATCAAGAAAAGTTGTTTCACTGGTCGTCAATCAGAGCAAGAGCGACTGGTAATCAATCATTTAACATAAGATTCTACTGCCTTCCCTAAATTCTCTCTATAGAATTATAACTAAATATGCTACTGTTTGACATTAATTTATGCTTTACAATCTTCATCAGTATTTTGAAATTTATGATTAGCAAATTTAAGTGGTGGCAAATGGGTAGATTGGTTTGTTCAGATGAATTGGTCATGCAGATCTAAATGGATTGGCTCCATAATGGTTTATAGGGTTCAAAGGAACTGTTTAAGAATGGTGGGCTCATCATGGATCCGTCCTGGTCCATAAAAGGCCAGTGTGGTTCATAATGTGTCCAATACTAATAATATACAATAACTTCATACATATGCCTTAAAAACTAATGCAGATTCAGTTGCTTATTGTTACCTACTATATACCATGGGTGTGTTTGCAACCTCTTCTGCTTTGGATAAGTGGAACTGTAGAAGTAGAAGTTCCAGAAAGGTGGAATAGTAAAAGTGGTGAGTGTTTGGAAAATTTCAAAAGTTTATAAAAATAGGCGAGTGTTTAGAGGAAAATTTGAAAAAACACTTTATTAGGCTTATTTAACTTCCATTACAAAAATTGCCTAGAAGATAGAATCAGGAACCAAAAGCATGTCTATAGCTGCTTCTAGATTCTAGCTTTTTTCTAATAAGCAGAAGGTGATTCTCCAAACATTCCCAAAGTGCTGAAAATAAGCTAGAAGCACAAGAACACTTTTTTCTCTTAGACTTTGCAAACACTCTAAATATCTATAAAAATTAGCTACTCAGTTCCATTATTTTTAAAGAGAAAAGTGCAGAACTTGATCAGTTTTTATAATAAGAAAAAGGAAAATAATATGAATTTATAATTGAAATCTCTATTATATTTAACTTTATGCACTTCAAAATATAGCCATACATAATATTCCCTTATCCCAAAGTTGGAGAGGGAATACAGTTCATAAAATTGGACCTATATATGACCCGTCTAGGAACCATTTGGAATTCATTGATACCATCGAGAAGCATAAACCAATCATACCAATCAATCGCAACCCCATAGGACCTGTTTTAAAATATCTTCGATCCAACCTAACCAAAACTGTTTGGGTTGGTTTAGATTAGAGAATGGTCTGGAGCATATTATCGCACTAAGCAAATTGAATGAAATTGATTATTGGCATGCATATATTGGTCCTTTCTGAAATTTCTGTTAACCACATTCGACTTGCAGACCAATGAATTTTGGAGAGAAGCTGATATTCTCTCAAAGCTTCATCATCCCAATGTGGTTGCATTCTACGGTGTGGTACAAGATGGACCTGGGGGAACTTTGGCTACTGTGACAGAGTATATGGTTGATGGTTCTTTAAGACATGTTTTACTTCGTAAGGATAGGTACTGCCAATACTATGGGGATTGCATATTTTAATATAAATATATGTGCATGAGGGATATTATCCTTGATGGCTTTGAGCTAGTTCTTCCTTATTTGTTACTGTTTTTCTTTCATGGTAGTAACCTTTCTTTCTAAACAATGCCAATCTGCAGGCATCTTGATCGCAGGAAGAGGCTTATAATTGCCATGGATGCAGCTTTTGGAATGGAATATTTGCATTCAAAGAATATTGTTCACTTTGACTTGAAATGTGACAATTTGCTGGTTAACTGCAAAGATCCTTCAAGGCCTATATGCAAGGTTCAGTTCATGGGAGCTTAACCTTATATGTCAATTTGATGAGTATAATAGTTTTAGTATTATGATCTTCAATTTCATCATATGTGTATTTTAAGTTATATTTGATATTGATAAAACAATGATTTAACTGAATTAATTCTGATGGTGGCATGCAATTTATTAGGTAGGGGATTTTGGATTGTCCAAAATAAAGCGTAACACCTTGGTTTCTGGGGGAGTTCGAGGAACTCTTCCATGGATGGCTCCAGAGCTTCTAAATGGGAGTAGCAATAAAGTTTCTGAAAAGGTTAGACTGTATACAAATTCTTTTAAAAATTGTATGATGGGGAAATAAAATTGATGTTTATTGCTAAGTTTTTCAAGATTCTTTAAGATATCTTGAGAATATGAAATTGATATTAATTTCTAAAATTTTGAGATTCTTTATTTTGAGAAGGTCATATTATATACACGTGTGTCTTTAGAAAATTGTATTGATAAGGACTCTAAAGTTGATATTTGTCACTAGAATTTCAGAATCTTTTTGATTTTTGTCTATGGATGTAAAATTTCTTTGGTCTGTGAAACTTTTCTCTTTCAAAGGTAGTTTAGATGAAGTGTTTTTGACATATGAACAAGAAACAACAATATTCGGTGTTATATTCTCTAGAATGGTAGAAAGACTATAATCTTTCTATGATACACATAGTTAATGATGTGTTCATCTCGCAGGTTGATGTTTTTTCATTCGGTATTGTGTTGTGGGAAATACTCACTGGGGAGGAACCTTATGCCAACATGCATTACGGTGCAATCATAGGTTCGTAATTCAGCCATACTCTTCTTCCTCGACAAGTTTGGTTTTCCTGTGCAAAGTGATAGTTGATTGGGTTTCCCTGTTAAATTTTGTGTGGAAAAATGCATGAATGCTTAATTGGTAATTCGATTCTTAGAACCGAGAACTTTTGGTAATATCATATGAAGTTTGCTTGGAGTACAGAAGCGTACAAACTCAAAACTTTCATCATTTCTGAGGGTCTGCTTTTACCGTTTTACATATTCGTAACTTTTCATCCAACTGTTTTGATGCTTGGTGCAGGAGGTATTGTTAACAACACATTGAGGCCAACAATTCCAAGCTACTGCGATTCAGAATGGAGAATATTAATGGAGCAGTGTTGGGCACCTAATCCAGCAGTAAGACCATCTTTCACCGAAATAGCTAGTCGGCTGCGTGTAATGTCCACATCACCCCCGCCAAGGAAGGGAGGTTCGTAATCATTACGCCGCAAATCTTCTTTATATGATGGAAAAAAGAAACTAATAAATTTGTTCATTCAATTGTACACGCAAAGGAAAATGTATTGTTTCTCCGTAACGGGTGAACAAGTGGCCTATATATTGTAATCATGTATGTATATGTTGTATACGAAGTTTCTTGGCGCATCCCCGTATACATACAGCTAAACCGGTATTTATGAAACCGAATCAACAATCACTGTGCCTTTTTTTGCTGGCAGTGAAGTTTGTAACCATGCATAATTTAGAATTATTGCCCATGTATGAGTTTCAATTCAAGCATCTTTCTGCAAATGTTTGAACCTGTGATGGTTTATGTTATTTGCTGAGGATTGTGTTGACGATGGAAGCAATTAATTATGCATTTCTTTTAAGTTATGCATTCAATCATCATAATTACATAGGCAAATTACAACTGTGGTTGGATTGCAATGTCTGATATGTGTTCTTTTTCCTATTGGGCATGATTTCAATAATTACACAAAGACCCAGTCAACAGTCCAGAAAATTTCAAGTCCGATGATTTTGTACAATTTTCATCACATTTATTCTTGTATAGCTAGCTCCTCTCAAGTCTCACCTTTCAAAACCCAAAAAAAAAAAAGGAAAGAAAGAAAGAAATAAATAAAGAACCCTTTTGACAGGTGATCAATAATGTACGAGACTTTATCCTGAATCAAGTTCGAACTAAAATTACCCTTAATCGAAACTTGAATGAATAATCAATCATAGCAAAAAGGAAAACTAATATTGACAAAGCATCACGAAGAATTCACACTATGCACTTGCCATGCTGTAGCCAGCATTATAGCCCTCCCTTTCCATCCAAGCTGAAGACATCCTTTCTCACTAGCCACAGTATACCCATCACACCCATAACCAGAAACCATCACCTTAGCTTCATTCAAGCACTTCAAGCCCACAACCTGAAACCCGGCCCGACCCAATTGCCTCCTCCATTGATCTGCTCTTTCGTGCCTCTCGATCCTATTCGATCCTTCATAGGCTATAACATTGCGAATTTCCTCAGCAAAGTGAAACTTCTCAATCTTCATCCTTTGTGGGCTGTTTCTTGGTAAACTAGCATCAAGAGAATCGAAAACGGCTGAGTAATAGTGAAGTGATTCCAGAAATCGCCCGAGGAAAAAGGGTCCGTTGTGATTGGCATCTTGCTCAACCACAGTTAAGAGAGAGGGACTCAGTTTCTTGATTGACTGCAGAATGGTCTTTAAGGACCCTCTACTTTCCTTCACATGCTTGTGCAAATGCATTATGCTATTAACGAATAGTGCCTCGTTTTTTCTTAACTCGAGTTTTTCTCGAGTTAAGAGCGAGGGAGATATTTGTTCAGCCACTAAATGGAATTCAAGGCAAACCCCAAGTGAATTAGCTTCTTCAGACAGTCCCTTCATGCTAATTTCAAGCTCCAACGGATCTTGATCCTCTCCTATTACACCTGTGATTCTGATAACCTTTGGGGGGCCTTCGTCTCTTGAAGCCAAATTCCTTACCAAAGAAGGCCATTGAAGAGTATGCTCCATTCCCAAGTCGAGAATGTGCAAAAAATCTTTCCCACTTGCTGCACGATAAATAGCATCATTTGCAGCCATGAAACCGAAGGCAATATAAGGGGTCGTTTGGTGCAACAGAGTGAAAGCTTCATTCTTTTCCTCCCTAGTGATTGAAGACATGACGTCGGCCTTACTATTATTAAATGAACCGTTTGGGTTCACATTCTTTAGAAGCGAGAGCCTAGATTTCAACCCCATTGCAAAACAATGAGAGACTCTCTGCAAAGAATCACCCCTAGGGAAAACACAAGGCCAAATTTGCGTTAGAATCGAATCAGCAAGACGAGCATCTCTACACCCTACGGCCTCCGCACACGCCAACAACAAATGCACCAATTGAAGACCTTGATCAACCCCAATCGGGACCGAATCCTCCACACCATCACGAAAAACGCCAAGATCATCAGACGGGCTGCACCCCTCCAAATCATCACCCCCTTCGATCATGAAAAGATCTTCGAGACCCTGATCTTGAAACTGATCAAATGGCTCATTACCCGCGTTGTCCTTTTCATAGCACTCGACATCAAAGAAAGTCTCAACTATTTCATCAACCTCAGCCGGTTCTAGTTGAGGCATTTCGTCGAACACCTGGGGCCACATTCCCATCTCCTCATCCAGCAACATTTCTCCCCATTCTGCCACTTTCTCCTGCTCCATACGAGCCGGGCAGAACTGCCGAATGGCGGAATCATGGGTGAGATTCCCAAATGTGGGAAGATTAACCCAGTTTCCGTTCATGTTCATGGCTTCCATTGCTTGATTTCTTGGTGGGATTTGGTGGAAAAAAGGTGCGATCTTTGGGATGAAAGTGAGAGGGTGGAGCAAGTTATGGTGCTGTATAGCCATTGTTTGCCCATTTTTTAACTATCTTTGGCAAGAATATTCGCTTTGTTTCTGGTGAGGACTGAGGAGAACATCTCCGTGGAAGAAGAAAGTGTTTACATTACAATGGTATGCAAATACTATAAACTATTGAAAAGAGGGAAAAGCAGAAGTTAAAATATATGTATGCATCAAAGTGAGCCAAGATAATTGAATAGTTGTAACTATTTATTTCTAATTGTGCAGCTTTAATGAATAATTCTAACAAGAACAAGAGACCCCAACCCCCACCACCATTTTATTCTTTTTTTTTTATTTCTTCGCTGCACTAGGTTCGGATATTAAAAACTCGATTTATGATGTATGAATATTTATAAAAAAATATTTTGTTAAATAGTATTGTGTCAGATATTCGTAACAAACAATTTTCACGTGAGAATTTAAAATAAAAATTATATTATTATATTTATATCGTGTTATGTTCAAATCGTTCATATTTATATAATTATATAAGGGTTTCATAGGACCCCATATTGTGCCAGGATGCAACCCCATCATGTTATCGGTTATACATTTATACTTACAATAATTGTTTTTCTTATGTTAAATGTCTGGCCTTTATAGTTGATTTGATAAACTATCAATTATGTTTTATTTTTAATAATAGTTCTTAAATGTCTGTTGTTACTATAATAAAAGTAATATTGGTAAAGTTGAAAAAAATTAGAAATATATATATCATTTTTATTAATCCATGTCAAACTATCTTGCAGTCGAATGTAGTATAAAAATAAATAAATAATTTTTAAAACAACTTACAAACTATAATGTATGAATATGTATACGGTAATACAAAC
This sequence comes from Lippia alba, assembly GCA_037834125.1. Lineage (NCBI taxonomy): Eukaryota > Viridiplantae > Streptophyta > Magnoliopsida > Lamiales > Verbenaceae > Lippia > Lippia alba. The sequence goes on from JBBMKE010000007.1 coordinate 2,873,805, forward strand.
ACAACATAACATTGTTATAACAACAGAAATACAACGTAACACGGATAATATGATATAGATTATTTCTCAGATTTTTTATGTGAAAATTATCACATACAATGTTCAACACACATAATACAAATAAATTATATTTTTAAAAGTTATGGATCGAATTCATAAATTTTTCATGATCTTTAACTCAATACAAATTTAACTTACACATATATTTTTTCTTGCAAACACCTGTTTAGTGGGCTCTTAACCATTTAATACGCTGTCATATTAGTATTACGCATAATATTCAAAAGAGTTGATAAGACGGAATTTGGTGTGTAATTATTAATGAGAAATTAAAAAGAATCA